>OX439384.1:15864022-16252152 GCA_949319315.1 Zelleria hepariella
CGCGGGCGCGGGGCGGGGCGGGGCGGGGCGGGGCGGCGGCGGGGCGGCGGCGGGGCGCGGGTGTCGCCACCGCGGGTGCACGGCCGGCCGTCGGCACTGCGCCGACCCTGACTGACTTATCTTGCGAACGTGCGGTGCGCGCAAATTCGCATTCTAATGCTAGCAAATTGTACTGCTTGGTAGCAATTCGCACTATTCACCATTATTTAAGGACATCTGTGGGCCCTAGTTAGCTCCATACGCGTATTGGGCTTATTATGTGGGAATCGTTAAGGCTGAACAAGATTAGGGAGTAAACTAAGATAACAACAAAATAGTAAATCTTTGTTCTATCACAGTTTAAAGACAGCGAATTGTATGTTTCCTCATAATTATTATTCTGGGCAAAAATTGCCCGTTAGATTGAAACATATAGCTTCAAAATACTATCGATGCCAAAAACAGAAACTAGCAATAAGTAATTCAAGTGATGAGTGATGACCCCAACATGCGTTATTGGTCAAATATAAAGGTACTTAAACTGGTACAATATTTTTTTTAATTTCAAGATTAATAATTCCTTCCCCATGAAAATTATCTAATCTCAGCCTATTAGTTGAGCCTAAAAACCTCTTTTAAAAAAATCACCAGAAAACTATGAAAAGGCGAAAATTTTGCTGACGTCACAAATGTATATTATTTTCACTGCTTTTTGGAAATCCACGTAGGAATTAACTGGAATTATTATTATTATTAAACTATGTAAGTGCGTGTGCATTTTTTTGTTTTCCAAAGATATCATCCATATTAGACTAAATTTTATTTTATGATTAGTCTAACTAATAGGTCTTGAAGTTGTAAGAAAAAAATTAAACTTCGGGATTTGGAGAAAATATATTTTCTGCATACAAAAAATAATTACTCGATGTAGGACGTAGGCCTAACTTTTTTTTCCGTATAACTTCGATAATGATTTATTTTTCTTGGCCAGCATAAAAAAATGGTTACAAAATGAACAATCGGGGAATCCCGAGTAATCAATCCTTTGTACAAAACTTTTTGGTCAGTTCAACCGTTCAACCAGCTAGTTGATAGGTACTACTGGCAGATTTAGTGGGTCGATAAATACCTCTCTTACCTTATGTTTCATAGTACTTATACATAGATCATGTATTTATTAAATGGATCTAGATAAAATGTATAATAAATCATAACAAATTTTGCGTCTGGCTAAATTACTAAGTATAATAATCTCACTCTCGATACTTTTCATCCCAAGCTGAGCAAATTGAGTGGTCAAAATTGGTATTTACAGTGGAGCTTATTAAAATAATTACTCAGACTAGTCAGACCTCATAGTGAAACCGTGCCGTTCATTAGTACCTACCTACCTCAACAACTTATTTCACCTTGATGTCATAGCTAAGTTATCCACTTGGGCAGGTATGCAGTAAGAGGCAGGCGGACTAAGGCTGGATCTCAAAGGCGCTAGGCGCAGGGAGCGGCCGCGCTCGGACTTTGTACAGTTGCACCAACTTAAGCTCTGCAACCTTGCGCTCCAATATCGCCCTTACTACCTGAGCGCAGAGTTCACTGCAGTTATGAGCAGCTGTAAAGATAAGTTGGATGGTCTGTAATAACATTCGTCCTAGTCAGCGTTCGTTGCCCCGCGAGGCTCGAGGTCGCGCGCAGCGGTCGGCGCGCGCTGCCGAGGGCGCCCGAGCGCCGCCGGAAACTGCCGATGAAGAATTGGCGCGCAAATCAAATTGATGACATCCCATTGTGCAACGGACCAAAGTGATTCAAAAGATTGAAAAGAAAATTGCATCTCCTCTGCCTAAACGCAGAGCAATGCAGTCTGCATATTGATAGTAGGTACTCCGGACTGCATATATTGAAGTTTTAGCGACATTTTCAGAGAAAAGTTACGTCTAAAAATAAGAAGTAATTATTATAGTAGCATAAAAAAAAGTTTCGTAGCACCGCTACGAGCTACGAAACTTCGTAGCAATTCGAGGCACTTCGAGCACAAGATTATGTTGTGACTCCGAATGAGTTTTAGTCGTTGAAAGCAAAAGTTAATGGTTACGCAAGTCATCAAAAAGCAGTCTTGTATTACTTTGAGCTCGCTGTAGGCCCCCGTTTCGCACTCATCAGTATGGAGAGGACAACGCCTCAGCACTTTCACTCTCGCCAATAACAAGTCTTACGCAAGCCGACTCTCTACTCGACTAGCCCACTGTCTCTGCAATAAAGAGAGCGCAACGCCGCCGCCGCGACGTCAACAGCGGACGAGCCGTTTTCTCGCAAGAGTGGTGTAACAAAGTCAACGCAAGATGCATCCTCGAACCTAATGGCGAGGTGGGCAAAAATGAAAGTGAATAGTGTTTCGGTTAGGGCATAGTGGGTCAGCGGAGTAGGGCAGCTGGGGTCGTCGGCCGCGCAGCCTCGCGCGGTGAAAGTGCCCCACCTGGCTGCGCGGGCGCCGCGCCGCACCGCGCGCTCCTCCAATGGCGGCGGCGCTGCGCCGCTGACGACGGCTTGCCCGCGCGCATGCGCCTTTGTTTTGCAACTTGGCCATGGAACCTATTACGATAAATGCGAAACAACACTCAGCTGCAAATGTAAATGCATGGCCTTTATTTGCACGCACTCGAATAACAAACCTACCTACTTGAGTACAATCCATGAACGACCACCAGCCCCTCTACCCTTGACGCATTCTTTTCAATATGGCGGAATTTGCAAAATACAATATTTCACGAATTAAGACTCATTTTATATTGGTATTGTACGAAATAGTACCTTTTACGAAGTATACAAAATCAAAGGATGACTATGCGATGTAAAAGATAATAAATTTTCAAACTTTGTAAATATGAACGCAATGGCGTCAAGGGTAACCCCCCAGGTGTGGGCATTACGAAAATTAATTTGTGTACATTATTATTCAGTGCTTTCATCACAGAACAAAGACTGCAACTGAATCAATTAAATATCAACCCTTTAAAATAATAACAATAAATATTTATACCTAGTCTTGGCTGTTTATAGTGACAGCAGATAATTTGACAGATACGATTTGGTTACAGTCACTCTCGATAAATTACCTACCTAATGCAACAACTTACGAGGGAAATAAGAAATTGAGGCATCTTCCGTGAACAGCACTGTCATCATATGTAGGTGGTATGGTAGCGTGTGCACAGTATTGTATTGTAGTCAATGAAGAGTATAGTTAGCGGCTCATGAAGCAGTTTATGTAACGTCGGCAGCCGTGATTGAGTGCCGTACGTTACATAAAGTGACGCACGTACAGTACCGATCTACGCGCGCTATATGGGCCTCTACATCGTAAAACGCGTCTCCTTCACCTGAAAACTATTTTCCTCCCAGCTTTGTTTGAAAAGAGTGTTTTGTTGGGATTATCGCAGACTATTACTTTGAATTACTGGCACAAATATAGATTTAAATCATACAGCACAATTCAATTTATCTGGAAAAACTGCGTCTATTGATGAGGTTTTAATGGAAACAATAGTGTGTCAAACCAGTGGCATAGTTAGTGAAAGAAGCCACTCAGAACCGAAACGGAACTGAATCGTTGAACCAATTTACCAGGATATTGCTCCATCGATAACATACAAATTCAATTGGTAAATCTTCTTATACGGCCTTAACTCGTTAGGTGCGTCATTGCTGTTGTTTTCTAGAGTAGGTAATAATATTTGTGTCACTGGATTTATCCAAGCTTCGTATGATAAATACACGCACACATAAGCCATGGCAGATTAATGGAATTCTCTTTATTGAGTGTCTCCCTCGAGCGCTTGCTCTACTTTCCCGGACACGGTGTAACGGAGTGATGGGCCTCGAGCCTCGAATTATTCTGTCAAGTTGCGACACCAGCGGTGAACAAAGAAAGCGTAAGAGACGGCGGTGCCGCCGGCCTTGCAAGGTTCGTCGACCGACTTTTGCCAGGTCGTAAGGTTTCGCCAATCGAGCTTCTCGCGGGCTCCAGGATATTGCCAATTCGCTACGATCAAGGCTGCTGCGCCGGCCGTGCTGTACGCCTCTTACTTTTGTACTGTTTCCATAACGTGGAAAACACGTTTGCCTGATAATGCACAGCCACACAGATTATAATTCTAGCGCTATTGTTCAATTAATCTCGCATTTCAATTAATAGAGCATATCTGAGAAAATTAATTGAAAAGCTTAATAAAAAAAAAACAATAATCGGGTCAACATACGTGGTAAGCAGAGAAAGCTTCCCATCCTGTCGAGGGATGTTTTCGTCTCGTATTTAGGTCCATTGTATTCAGACCGTGGCTGGTTGCCACGCATTACCTCGAGTAGAACAATACATACGTGGGCGATACGTTTACAGCTCTCCATAAAATGAGCCACATAACTTATGGAGTATACCTAAATGTAATGAACATAGCGTAGCCGCGTCCTCGTTGCGTTTGACATAGCTACCTACTTACATACGTGCTCGAAACCCAGATCCCTGTGGCAAATTCGAGACAATTGGTACTGGCGAGTTTGTGGATAAAAGTTTCTGGGTATCAATTCTACAAATTAATTTAGTAAGTACTTTAAAGTTTGAAAAATATCTTCTTACTATGGGAAAAGACAAGAAAAATATTGGACTGACTGTAAAGTGTGTTTTAAAAATCTCACAATCAATGAGGACAGAATAGACTTGTAAACATGTGTAAGAAGTGGGTCCGTGGTATAAAATTAAACACTATACAGAGTGGATTTTTGAGACGGGGCAGTAAGGGCAGGTACCTTAAACGTCATAGTTACAGGAAAACGTTCCTAGGAGACCATCCATAACTTTTTGAGATATTATGAACTGCATTCACAGATTTTGGGAAAAAAATACCGTCAGCGAAATTCAAAAGCTAAAATACCAAATAAACGATCATGTTATGGATTATAATACTCTAATGAGCTAACTCAGGTTTGAGTACTAGACGTGGCAGAAATCGCAAAAAACTTTCCCCATACATTTTGTACAAAAAAAATGCAATTTTTGTTTCCGATTCATCGTTCTTATTTCGCGTAGAAATTGAAAGACTCTAATGAGCAAACTGAGGTTTTTGTTTTTTCTAACACAAAAACATTCCTAGGAGACAATCCATAACTTTATGAGATATTATGAACAGCTTTCCACGAATTTTTTTAAATAAATAAAAAAAAAAAAACATTGGTCTAAAATGCCAATTTTATGTAGGCATCAAAAGGCTCTAAGGATCCAACTGAGGTTCGAGTGCTAAAAATGATAGAAATATGCAAAAAAAAATCGCGATTTCTAACATTGCTGGTCCACAAACCTCAGTTTTAAACATTTATTTAAAAAAATCACTCGGGACAGGACTTGAACCCGCAACCCGCAACCCGTCCGGTTGCTGGTTCAAGTCCTTTCCCGAGTGATTTTTTTAAATAAATGTTAAAACTGAGGTTTGTGGACCAGCAATGTTAGAAATCGCGATTTTTTTTTGCATATTTCTATCATTTTTAGCACTCGAACCTCAGTTGGATCCTTAGAGCCTTTTGATGCCTACATAAAATTGGCATTTTAGACCAATTGTTTTTTTTTTTAATTTATTTAAAAAAATTCGTGGTAAGTTCATAATATCTCATAAAGTTATGGATTGTCTCCTAGGAATGTTTTTGTGTAACTATAACGGTTAAAGTACCTACCCTTACTGCCCCATCTAAAAAATCCACCCTGTATTAGTAATATTGCTCTATTTAAAACATTTGACGTCTAGTAACTAACGTCATATTTCGAAAAAGAGAGCCTTCGGACTGACTTCAATAAAATTTTACGACAGCACATGAAAATTGTTTTGCCGACCCTGAGTGCGCAAGCGCAAGCGCTGGGCGTGCGTAAAGTCCCGTTACGCGAGACAAAGGCGAACTAGTCCAGTTTTTTTAAAATAATTTCCTTTGACACAAAAAGAGAGACGATGCATAATAATATGCACGCCTGTACTCCGGAAGAAACATTCATTTACATCGAATACAGCGTCCCTTCTGACCTCTTTACGGCCACGCAGTGAAGAAACCGCCCGGCGGCGTATGCAAATCCACCCATGTAACACAGTTACGTTAAATAAATTTGGTTAGGACAATCGTTGACCTACGTTGTTGTGATCTGTTTCTTTATTCTTCGTACAATCGGTTTCATTCACTCCTTTTAATTTTCGTACAACTGCGATCTCAAAAGTTGACGCAATCGTAGTTCAGCATAAAAGCGGTGAAGCCGCTTGTTTGGATTAAAACGAACCAAGAATGAAGTACCTACCATGTGGTGAGGTTTTTTATTTCTACTTACTGTACCTATAGTGCCCACCACCTGTTCATATTGATTTTGCACGTGTAAAATTAATCTAAATCGTTTTCTAATCAAGGTGCGTCCGCGTATCCCAGTTAGCGATGCGCGATTATGAATGATTTGGAAACACTAATGTTCATAATCGACTTCAAAATTAGCGATACACTAATCCTGATAATCGAATGAAACCACTAATTAGTAGTCGCTAATGTCAAAACACTTTTTGTACTGGCTGCATAGAAGTGTCGCTAATTTACGGACTGCCAACCTAAGCGGCTACGACATGTAAACCATACTGACAACATAACAAATATAATGGGAAATTAGGTTCTTTCTTTTTGAGGTATTGCACATATAAAAAAATAATTGTAAAATAACGGTAAATAAATTAAGCCAATTAAAGTAGTAATTTAACTTACCTAATCTAATACTTAGCTAAAAACCAAATCGGTACTTTTTACGGAAGTTGCCAACCTAAACCTATCCACGGATGACAGTACTGACAACTTGACAGAAATAAGCGAATGAAATTAGCTAATAAAAACCGAATCGTTCCGATTCGCGGCGGAAATGCCCGAGTTGGCCAAATCATTCATCGGCATTGAATGATTCCCGAGTTGACCCGAGTCGAGACGGAAACGAACGACCGACTCGACAACTAATAGTAGTGGTTGGTTAGACTGTTAGTTTTAGCTACTAATATAAACGTATCATTCGACCGAGTCGAATGATTGCCCGAGTCGAATGATTTCATTAGTATCATTCATAATCGCGCATCGCTAATCCCAGTTGCCTTAATTGCATTTTAATTGTTTTTCCTGTTACATACGCCCAAAACAACATATAGTTGCATTTAATCCGTATAAGGTCCGTATTCAGATCCAAACTCAAGTTTAGGTCCTTCGATCTGTTAATTAGGAGAGCTATTGAGTTTTTTTCTGAAATATTATTAAAGTAACTAGGTAAGTAGTTGATGAAACTTTCCTAATGGATCATTCTGACATCGGAATATTGGACTTCCAAGTATTTTATTTTTATTTGATTGTCTACATTTACCGCGATATTAATGTTTCGGGGGCCTTGAACTTGCGGATGGATAACAAAAATTGATTTTTGAATGACTCAAATCCATGAAGAAATTACAAAGTTAGCGATGCCACTCGTAATATTTTTGCAATCCGATGACTTTCTTTTCTGACAGTTCCTTTGTAACCTACCTCAAAACACTACAGGGTGCACTTTAAGTCGATAGCGGAACCTTAAGTAGGCTGTCTAGTGATCAATACAAACAAGTTGTACGACAGCACGTCAGAGTGTACACTTTTGTTGTATAGTCACCCGTAACGTAACCGAGTAGAGTGCTAGCGTGTAAGGAACGACGTGTTATCGTGTGTATTAGGTGGCAAAAAAATGGAGCGAAAACAATATCAGCTGATCCATACAAAAGGTCGACTCAATACTGCGCCAAATGTCAACAGCTGTTATTTTTTTCGCTCCATTTTTTTTGCCATCTAGTACAAGTTGTTTGTATTGATCAGTAGAGTGCACCCTGTACTACAGAGGGAGCGAATGACTTCACAATAGAACCTGTGCACTAAAATAGCTATAACTTCGTAATTTCTTATCCGATTTCAATATTTTTATACAGAATATTTTGTGTCTATAAAACTGTATACTTGGTTCAAAACGTGATTTAGAAAGTTTCTGCAGCCAGCTCACACATATGGGTCAAAAAATATATACTCTGAAATTAAAATCATTCTTCCGCAACATAGCAGCAAAGTTTGGCCGATTTACTGACTCGTATACAGAAGAGCGTACGATCGGATGGAAAGCCTTTCGATTGTAAACAAGTTTTAAGTAATAAATCCGCATACTATTACTTTGTTCTATTTAAATTGTGAGTTTTCGACACCACTGAAAAGTGAACTTTCCTCGTGGACACTCTTTATGGTAGTAATGTGGTCGACGAAGTTGAATTTGTGTGAGGACTTGACGTAGCTTTCTTTTTATTTTCAAAAGAAAATAATTTTAAGAATCCGTTGTAGAGTACTTTAATCTTGTTGTAATATTTCTGCTACAAATAAAAATATATAAAAAACTGACTTGACAAAAAAATTGAAATGGTTTGATTAAAAAAAAACAAATCATTAATTTCTTTGTTAGTCTTATCTGGATCAGTTGCAAGACAAATCACTCGTATTTTACAGGAGATATACGAGGAATTTAAACGAGTAGAAACGTAAGTAATTATTGTTTCTCGCTCGCCAATTGCTTTCCATATTTCAACATACGAAATGGATGTTATTGTTCAGCAAAGTGGGGCAGTGAGATGATGTTTAGAAGGCGAAGTGTTTATCACAATGCGATCACAATGCAATTAGAAAGTGAATTGCAGAAAGTCGCCAGTGACACGCGCACACTGCAATGGGACTTGAAGAAAGCGCGCCCGATGCGATGTAAGAAAGTTGCGCCGGGATGGGGGGGTCTTGGGAGGGGGGCCTGCGCACGCGCAGCCTCAAAAGTGGTACACTTTCGATCTCGACGAGCTCTGGTGAGAGTTGCGCGAAAACGAAAGTGGTGTGTCATTTGGTCCACTTTCCACGCTAGGGTCAAGAACCGGCGGACGCTGCCATGCCACTGGCGACGTTAGACAAGACACCCCACCGGAACTGGTTGCGCTACGAGTTGATTTAAATAAAACTTGTCGCGTACATAACACGCGGAGCTAGCGAAAGTGATATTACCCATAGCGAAGTGGCCCGTCCTACCTATGATACCAAAGCTGGGAGGTTTTCTAACGACTAGAAGTTTCTTGGCGCATGAGGTCGTGCGCTAAGTATGAAATGCCGTCTAGCTGAGCTGTGTAGGAGGGTAGTTAGGTCATCTATAGGGTATTTTTGATTTAAAAATATATAAGAATAAAACATTTTACCAATACGTTTTAATTTTAATGATGGAAAGTGCACGATCTAGTAAAATTTACATCAGAACTTTCGTTAAATCCGGTAGTCCTGATTTTTTGTTGACTTGTTTTGATGTTGGGATAATTAATAATCCAAGTTTGTGACCTCATGCATCGAACGGAACCTTGTAAAAATCGATAAAAATCGCCTTTATTTCAGTTTCTGGCAATTTTAAGCCTATCAAGGACTAGTTTTTTTAACCCCTACTCGGTACATTTTTAAAGTAGACTGAATTTTCTACAATATTAGACTAGAACTGTCTCTGTAGACCCAATGATTTACGAGATAAAGCCTTTGAGAATGTTCCGATTGTTACTCTATAGCCGTTATTGTTGTGTGTGAATTTTTTTTACCCATTTTGAAGATATTTTGAGAATTTAGAACTTAACTTGTAGAGTATGACACTTCAGATCAATGAGCCGTTTTCAAAGCACAAATTCGAAGCAGTTCATAGATGGCGCTTACAGGCGGTCCGGAACGACCGAATGTCAAATCGCCCTAATTTAATTGCGACTAAATTTCAGTTTGCCTTAGCCCCAAAATGCCTGAAATCCATAATGACTTCATTTCAGTTTGTCTAAATCTTAATTAGCCTTAGTCCCAAATAGCCCGAAATTCAAAATGGCTTTATGCGTGAGAATAAAAAAAATTTACAAATCAAGAATTTTAACAACACAATAAACCAAGTGCAATTTGGAATCGCGTACTGAGGGTTCTGTGCCACCATTGAAGGTACCAGATTATAGTTGGAAACAAAATGCGTGATACGAGTTCAACTCGCTCTTGGTAGTTTTTTTTATTATCTGTTGTTATACTACTTATAGAGAAAAAACATTTGTTGTATAGGGACCCTTACTTTTTAATTTGTTTTAAAGTCACGTTTGGCACCCTTCCTTAAAAACACATTTCTAGAAAAAGGTCATAAAAATACTGAAAATGAAAACCAATAAATACATTTTCTGGACAGACTTTTCCGTAACTCCAAAACGGTTGAACCAATGTGGTTTTCTTCAATCTGGTTTTCCAGTATTTATACAATGACTGTACCACATTCACGAGACAATAATTTGTAATTCAGTCATTATAGTGTGTAGCCATTTTGAATTTCAAGCATTTTGGGATTCAGGCACATTGAGATTTAGACAAACTGAAATTTAGTCATTACGAATTTCAGGTATTATGGGACAAAGGCAGGCACAATGACTTCAAGGCGTTTTGACATTAGGTCGTTACGGACCGGAGGGCGGAGGGTCGCTATTGCCACGCCTGGAAGCGCCATCTATGAACTGTTTTGAATTTGTGCTTTGAAAAAACTCATTAAAAAAGGAAAAAAATACATACTCTGCAAACTTTTTTTTACACATAGGAATACAATTTTGAAAAATGCTGAAACAATTAATTCTGTTCTAAAATATTTATACCAAGTTTCACATCAATCGATCGAAAAAAAACCCTGTGCTAAAAATATCAACCCCATCAAACCACTTTACCCACCCACGCAAGGGTGAAATTTTGTGAAATTGAAAAATAGCAGAATATTTATACCAAGTTTCGTACCAAACGAACAAAAATCCCATAAAAAGAATGCCCAACTCTAAGGTAGGTAGGTTCTTTCACTTTCAGTTTTTTTTATACCACAGTAATAAAAAAAAACTGAAATTTTCAGTTTTTTTTAATACTACAGGAATAAAAAAAAATGAAAGGGTCGATAAAAGCCGGGTGTCATCTTAGTTCGAAGAAGTTAGAAAGAGTGAAATCTTACGAGCTACTTATGTCCTGGGCGCACTGCTCACCAATATTAATATAGATAATTACGTAATAATTACGATATTCATAGCCGATGTTAATACTTGCAAATCCGGAGATCGCAATTGCACCCATGCAAAATAATATTCATCGCGATTGCGAAGGATTCGTATCGGCCGAGCGTGAAAAAGCTTACATTTGCATGCGCGAGCTAGCTGCAGCATGCATGTATAATGAGGGGTGGTAGGTTCTGGGTACGGGGCCTGCGGGGGTGGCTCGGCGAGGTTCAACGGCCGCTACTGACGTCATTGCTGTGACCTGATGCTGGGCGCCTCCGGCCGCGCTGACCTCTCACAGAGCTCAAGACTATTTAATTTTCGAATGCACACTTATTTTTCAGCCAGGCACAAAATTTTTAACGACGGGTGCTGAAAATTGTTGAATATTTTTTTAATAATTTTTAGCAGGCTACGAGCACAGCACAGAGCGTTACTCTAGGGTTGTAACATAGCATTTTTTTTTCATGATAACTAATTAAACAAATATAATTAAAATCATTGAGTATTATACTGACTTAATTTAATTAAGTTAGGTAGTAAGTTAGATATTTGTTAGGTAAGTAAAGTTAGCAGTGCCCTAACAGGGTACTTGTTTGACAATCTTAATTTAATAACAACTTTTGTACAACAAGTGAGCTAAATTAATTTATTTTAACTCATATTTTAATTACATTTATTTAATTGGTTTTCATGAAAAAAAATAATTGGCCAAGTGTGGACTCAAATCGGGCTTGCGCACCGAGGGTCCCGAACAAAGTTATAAGGGGGAAATGGTTTATATTTTTTTGTTTTTCGTCATAAATCAAAAACTATACATACTGAAATTAATTTAAATTTAATTTAGCTTGCCACTAAAGCCCTTTCATACGATACCCCACATGATACGGTCGTCTCACTTTGAAATTTGCAGCCCACATTTTTATTATTTTTACCCTTTTTCATGTTACGTAATAAAAAAATTGCGGTTTTCGGATTCCTTCATTTATTTATGCTATATGCTATAGATGCTATAGATTAATTTATTTGTGCTATATGCTATTATGCTATAGATAATAAGACAATATATTAGGACAGTGCTTCTTGCCAAATTGTATGATTCTAGGTCAACGGGAATTATCCTGTAGGTTTTGATTCCCTTGAAACCTGCTGCAAAATGCTGCATAAACGGCCGTAGGTATCTTTTGATTGCGTAAATGTAGAAGCTTGATTTTTTCACAGCTCCAAGGAACTGCAAACCTAAGTATTTGATATTAATTTCAACTAGATACCTCTACGCATTCTTGATAAAAGGGTCTTGATGGACAGACGGACAACAAAGTGATCCTCTAAAACTCTAAAAGTTGGTTCGCGTGCAGGGAGGAAAATATTTGCCGAGTTGCATCGAGAATGCAATGCGCGACGGGTGAACAAGAAGCCGACTATGGCCCGGTTTCTGAGTTGAGAATTTTGCTAAGCAAATGGGTAAGTATCGTCCTGTCTCTGCAGATTTCTTACAAAAGAGCGTTACAGAGCGATATTAAGTAAGTGCTTAGCAAAATTCTCAACTCAGAAAACGGGCCTATGACAAAGAAGTTGAAGGGCCGGAGGTCGAAATATAAGAAGTCACGCTTGAATCTGACTCACACTCGGCCTTTTTTATTATTTTTCTTCCAGATAAATGCATAGAATGGTGGTACGGAACTCTCGGTGCACGAGTCCCACTTGCACTTGACTGTTTTTTTTAAAAATAAAAAATCTACTTAATTAACCGACACTATTATCGGAACCAAATGAAACGAGTGTCAAATCCGATAATAGTGTAGTTTAATTATATATGGTGCTCATGCAGAAAATCTTGATATTTTAATATATAAAACAAAGTCGTGTTAGTTACACCATTTATAACTCGAGAATTTATAACTCGAGAACGGGTGGACCGATTTTTATGATTTTTATTTGTTCGATTTCTCTCCGCCCGAATAGCAGAATAACCATTAAAACAACGGAAAAACTCACGAGAAAAAACAATGGTCTGCGCGGACGAAGTCGCGGGTAAAAGCTAGTATTAAATATTAAATATTTTTATTGCGATTTTTTGTGGTGGAAACTTGAAACTCAGTATCTTCTTCGCAAATGAGACTCGATTGAAGTAAAAACTTAGTAGTAAAGCAGTACGGTCGGCTACAGTCTAGGATACCCCATGGCAGCTCTTACCGCGCGCGGCACAAAGGCGCCAATCGAACAAAAAGGGGTATCCTAGGGTGTGGCAGACCGTACTATCCGCATGATAAATCAGGCTAAGCGATTAGAATCTAAACCGGATATGTTTTGGCATTTCAATCCAAAATGAATATTGCTATCCCACATTTGGAAATTGCTACAGTTTGAAATTGGCCATGCCGCGAAGCTTCGCTAATGACTTTGTTCGTTCACATGGAAACTCTCTATTCAGCACTACGGTTATTAATGATCGAAGCTTCTCTGGCAAGATACTTTATTATTGTACGCCGGGAAACATGTAGACCGTAAACTTGTTACTTTGGCTTAGATAGGTATGTTGATTATAAAATGTTGGTCCACGGCCGATTATCCACTGAATTGCATGCTGCGACGATAGTAACAAAAAGCGGGTGAGTTTGGAATTTAAATTTAGTTGTGAGTTCATCATTCATCCTCGCTTCGTTGTAAGTTTCACCTTGGTTACACAGCTTTTATAAATGATAAAAGTTATTGTCTGCCACAATAATTAATTCATCTCATAACCCTTGACGAGCATAACAAGGCGCTGAAATGTATCAGCAGCATTGGTTAAACAAGCTCAAAGAAGCATAATTGTTCGCCTTGGCCTATAAACGGATTGTGCTCTAGCGCACCGTCTAATTTGCCAATTCCAGAATTAGGTTTTCAGCTCAGTGGGTGTGCTCTTCTGACGGACGGCCGTTGCTTTTGGGACCAGACTATTCAATAATTTTGGGTATTGTCCGTAGCATTTGATTGTATGATAATAAAAAAAATGTTTTTCAGTATCATGACATTAAATAGACGGACATAAAAAATTTAAAAGGACTCAAATAAAAAAAAACAACTTTGTGTTTTGGTTTAAAGATTTAAAATCATCAATCAATGTGATTAGGATTACATTTTATTCCAAAAAAATCATGACATTATTCAATTATTTTTGTCATACCCCATCACAATGCTAATCTTAACTAGCGCTAAATGGAAATGAAAAAAAAAGTATATATTGGCTTCTGTTTGGATGACAATAAATGTAGAGGCTATAGGGGTAGGTAGACGCTAGAGCAGAGTGCCAGGTTAGTGACTAACAACGACTGTTGTCTGTCATTATCCACTCAGGAGTTATAGACTAACTTGTTATCGTCATACTTGTACGTCATGCGTCGTGGTCCTTTCAAGTTTTTCCTAGTCTTTCGTTTATATACCACAGATCTGCTAAAGTGTCAAACTGACTGATGTGTTTATTGCAGTGAAATTGGACGCTAGGAAAAACGCCCATTGTACCGAAATATTAAGTACTCAATAAATAAAATGTGAAAAAAATCGTGGAAAGGATCTAGTTTTCTTACAATTCTGTAGTTATCGTTATCCTGTACGTACAGTGCTACAGGGTGCTAGACGTCGGAGCAACGACTCGTTTAACCCCTCGCCTAACGCGAGTTCATTCTCTAGAACGCCGCTCTCCCGACCGCACGCGCGTTATGTGTACAGTACTGTACCTACGTACTTCATGAAGTTAATTTCTCACTTTGTCTGAGTACCTTTGAGGCATTGATAAAGATAACAAAAAGTCTGAAAAAAATATTTCGAGTCAAATTCGGCCTCTCGATTAAAATTCAGACTACCTTACCAACATTAGACGCTCTGGAAATTGGCAATATTTTTTTTAGATTAATTTTAATTTTGCTCTGCATCCCATAAGAGTGACAGAAAGCCCGGGCCTTTTAAATATTTTTTCTATAGTTTAAATCTTCATCTCAAGGGTTAGCAAAAAAATATTAAGAAATCCAAAGCACGAACCAATCGATCAAATCCGAAGCCGATCGTCGGAAAAGCTAGTTAGGGCGGGCGGGCGGCGCCTAAAGGCACCCCCGCTAGCGTCGGGCTTCGCTCGCGCGCCATTCGCGCCTCCGCCGCCGCCGGCCACACGCGCCACTCGCCTCCCCGGCTCATGCGAGTCCCGAGTCGCGACACCGCCACCGCCACCGCCATGACTGTCACGGAGTGTCGCCGCGAGCTGGCCAGCGAGCCCCCCGATGACGCGGAGCTGCTGCTGGGCAGAGTCCTCGCAGGTGAGTCAGCTTGCACATGCAACTTGCACCCTTATTGACACCCCACATGTCATGTCACAGCTGGGTCTAATGGCTATGGCTGAGATATGAGGGCGGTAAGGGAGGGTATGGTTGTTTACGATTTTTATTGTGATTTTTGTAGTGAGAACAAGTGTCATTGTTTTGATATTCACTTGTCATGTCATTGTTTTAAAATGTAGTAAAGTGTCAGGTCGTATATTTTTCGTTGTTGTTGTCAATTGAAGGTGTCGACGTTTCATACGTTGTTGGGTTGGTATGATTTATCGAGTAATTTTATAGTAGAGTGTAGTGAAAAATGTCCTTTTCACTTTCTTGCGGCGGGCGCGCGCGGGTGCAGCGCGGGCGCGCGGCGGGCCCGGATCTAGGTCAAGCAGAGTTCGTTGCCCTCGGCCTTCCCAGTTATATTCGACGCCGCTAATCACCGCCGCGGCGCCCCCCCTCTACCGCGCCCTGCACTCCCCCCTCGCGGCTAGTGCTGTCACCGTGCGCCAGTGCAGGGCTGGATTGAAACGATGTTTTTGTTATAAATTGTTAGATTTTTATTTTTTATTGAAATGGTTTAAGTCATATTTTGTAATTTAAAATCAGGCATTGAATCTCTATCTCTGATTCTTAATAATTTGCAAATATTTTAGAATTTGGAGATTAATCACTTTGAAAAGTCTAAAAGCAACATAATTCAGTTGCATAAAATCAAATGCAATGAGTTGCATATCAATGGGACTAGTTGCTATTTACATAATCACGTTAGTCAACAGTGATTGCATTATTCGCAAAGAGTAACGAGTGGTACGGACAGCGGGCTCGGACGCGGGTGCGGGTAGCGGGGGGCACGTTTCGCAAGTGGAGCCCATCGCTGAATGCCATTTTATTTTGGAGGCCGCGGCGCAGCCGGAGGGCCCGCGGTCAACGGCCCCGCGCGCTATCTAGGTCGCCTCAGAATAACCTAGCGCCGATACTCTAATAATATCAACACATGAACCTTGCAACATACTGTCGTCCCACTCTTACTCGCTGCAGCGCCTAGCGACACTGCTCTCTGTTGCAATATCGTCTGTGCTCAGAGTTCACTAGCGCCGAACCGCTATCTCGTTCTAGCGCCACAAATCGCTGTAGATAGAGAGAGTACAGCAGAAGTTTCTGGAGCTACGGCAATATTGCTTGTAGTTAGTTATATTATGTTTACATAACTTTGAATTCATATTTTCAGTAATTAAAAGAAAAAGGTATGCTCGTTCATAACAAATCTTTAGGAGTTCTTGGTAACAATTGTTCAATAGTAACGGACTAAATCTACTCTACTTTTTAAGTATCATAATGTATTTTCCAATGTGGCAAAGGGGTTTCATAAGATAAATAGGTACGATTCTTATGGGTTTTCCTATTTGAATATGACTTATAAGAATAGTAGTTTGAATTGATTGGCTTTTCTGAAGGCACTTTTACTACTCATTGCATATATGCATACATATGTATATATGTATAGTTCATTAACAAAGTACATAAGCATTTTACTACTTATAATAATAATTCACGGAGGGATGGTTATACAGTAATCGTAAAACAATGTACGTGGTGTGTGACGTAAGTGGCAGCGGTCGGGCGGCGGGGCGGCGCGCGCGGGGACGGACGGTATTGCGATCAAGGCCCGCAGTTCGTTCACCCGCCGAGAGAATTGGGTCAACTCGGGCCCGCCGCCCGCCACTCCGGCCCTGTGCAACCGACCAACCAGCCGCGCATCTCTACAATGTGATCTACTGAAATCGTTTTGAAAATTAATGATTTTACTCTCTGAAGGGAGCGCAATTTATCGTCGGCAGAACAAAATTGTCTCTGCAGTCTTATGTGTTGCGTATATTCAAGTTGATAAAGACTTTCATATAATTTATTATTAAAAAAATAACACACTAAAATTAAATGATTCAATAACACTTTTAAATTAAACTGGTTGTTCACCCCAAACTGTGAACTCGCCACCCCATATTTCGGCAATCCTTCGACCAATTTAGCTCATATTCAAAGTAAAAAAATATTTTTGTTTCATTTACCCTAAGAAATTTCATGCTGATCTGATCAACGATACTCAAGTTATCGACGAAAACATTCATACATACATTGAGTACCTAACATAATTGAGCTATATTGGAGCGAATGTATTTATACATATCAACTAAGTAATTAAAAAATAGATTAAAGTAGAATTAAGTCCGGTTACACGAGTTTGTCCTTTGTTTGCTTGATATTATTGTAGAGCACAGCTGTGACTATGACGATATAAACTCCGAAAATAATAGTAGGTACCGTTGACGTCATGTTGGTAATAATGTGACGGATAGAGTTATTCATATTATCGATGCTCTTGATTTTTTTTGCGATACTTTCAATTCAGTCGCCAAACTGAATGTGACATGAAAACTAAATTTAATTTTGCACACAATGATACTCCGCCTCAACCGCCTGATGTAATCTCTAACGTAACAACTCTTTGTTTCTCTATTAGAACAATGAGGGGAAAAGCGTGTGTCACTCACTCGTATAGACTGTTACGAGTAACTTTCATCGAGACATCAACAATTCAAGCAGTGCTATAATGGACATAAATCGGTCGTCGGCACTAGCGAAAGTTAAGGAAAAATACTCGTGTATAATAGAGGGGGTGATGTCGTTGGCTGGAGGAGGGTAGGAGCGACGGCGGGGCGGCGGGGGGGCGGGCGAGTGGCGGCGGGTCGACGCCCGCGCCGCCCTGACCCCAATTCGATCTGCGCTTACGCCGCCGCGGACCTCGAGCTGAGACACACTCAGTGGAAAATACCCACTACAACTACACACAAAATTATTATTTCAACATAACTTTACTGTAAAATATGCATTATAAAATTGGCTCTGTAATTTGAGCTACTTGATGTGATGGTTGTAATGTAGAGTCAACTTTAACATGAAATATTTCGTGTTAGCTTTGTCACCTTTATTAATTAGCATATCTACTTACTATAATGCGTAACAGTATTTTATCGTAAACAAAATGAATCAATAGCTAAAATTATTTATCAGCGCTTAGTGTGTCGCGAACCTAACGCGGCGATGAGGGACACAGATTATGTTCTTTTTTGTGTGATATTTTTCTGCTGACCCATTAACCTGACCACATTTTCGAGTTGAGTCCAATTCGAGTACCTAACTGCCACGTCTTTCTCAATAGCTCTGTATTCATTACCTCATTTTTTTGTAAGCGTACTGTTCGAAGAAGTATGTAGATACAAATTTTAGATTTTGGTTGCGTGAGGAGCTCAGTAATATCTAGGTGAAGGTCTGTGATTTTCACTTTAACCCGATTTTGAGTCCAAGTGGTCGCTTCACCCATCTAGCACTGTATCCTCAGTTGACAATGTCCTAAGTTTTTAACCCGATTTAATAGTCCCTCAGTTTTCTATGAAACAGATATTTTTGACGGATTTTCATCTCTAAATTTTATTGTTTTGTTGTTGCGTAGCGTTGAACAATGAAATTGCACATCGTTCTTTGATCGTAAAGTTAAATAATTTAACAGGTGTTTATTAGTTAAACATCATCGGTTGCAGTAGTTACATAATACATGTATGCACGTTGCTGTACTGCTATGCATTCTACTTTGGCCGGCGAGCAGAAGTTGGCCGTTTCTTGGCAAACGCTTGTACACATTATTATCACTAACTACAGTATTGCTATCGAGAAGAGTCTCACATAAAAATAAGTATAGTATCATAACCATTAATAAGATGCTCTTAATAATATTTTAATAATGTAGGAATAACTACATAATACTGTCACAACAGGAATCATATTCAACAGTTAGGAGATAAATATGTTTCGCAAATCAGTAGGTAGAGCAAGTGACCATCTACTCGACAATCTCAATAAATCAAAGTGCAGAGACGAAAAGCCGGGAGTTGCTCTAACTGCCTGTCCCAGTGCACCAAAGAAGTGTAAGCCGAACGCGTGAAAAAGCAACGCTTAAGTGGTTGTTGTATACATCACACTTGTGATAGGAGTGAACGTTGAAGCTCAATGGGCCGTGAGTCAGTCAGAATTGAGCTGTATGCTTGCTTGTGTCAGTGATTTGGTGACCCAGATCAGCTGAAGGCGCTGGAGGACCGGCCTACCTACACGCTCCAAATAACGCTTAGTAGGTTAGGGAGCGAGCGGGGTGAACGACCTCAGCCAGCGACAGCCTACCCCCACCGAATTTTCCGGGTCGGCACAGTTTCATACAAATCATGGTCTGATTGGGAATAAAGGAATTCTGAAGTATGATTCTAGGCAAAAGTAGGGGTTAGTAATTTGGGACAATTTTTGTTGGTACGGTGCGTTTGTCTAGATCAGTCTAACTGAGGTTTTTTAATCATATTTTATGTAAATTTAAATTTTCATATATTTTTAATTTACATTTTATTATTCTTGAACACAGCAAAATAACAAGCTACGCGGAATCTTATAGAAAACTAACGCTCCTAAGATCCCGCTTAGCGCCATCTAGCGGCGAGTAGCCAAACTATTGATGGTCACAAGATGGCGCTAGCATCGCAAAATGTAGAGTAAGTTGAGAATTAATTTCTATATAAATTCCATTGCATGATATTTTTATGCTGATGCTGTAATTGAATTCTCTGTGGAATTCGAATTTGACTGGTAATATAACCGTTAGCATAAAAATAAAGGTTTATTTCCTAATCTTAACACTTAGTACCTTCTACGACCGCCAGAGGTGCTTTAATCGCTTCTACGAAATCCGAGATCACGTTGTTTTAACCTATAAACGTTGTTAAATGAAATTCCTTTTATATTTCTGTTATTCAACACATATCTTTGTGAGATAGCTAGTTTCATTTTTCCAGTGAAACTGCGCAGGTAGGCTTTGTAATTGGGTCCTATTGAAGTTGTGCTATAAATAGCGGCAGCTCGGATGCACGGCGCGCGGCGCGTGCTGACGTGACCATGAACTCTCGCGACCCTTTCCACCCATTGCCCTACCACCCTGCCGCCCTGCCACCCTACCGCCCTCCAGCCACCCCCGCCCACGCTCGGAATATTCCCCGCACCTACAACCTCTTGACCTCTTCTTCTAAATAATTTCATGTGGATTCGGATGGATTTATTTGGGCATGATTGTATCCTTTATTCTACTAGTGAAGTCTTTTACCCATTTTTTAAATCTTGTTGATTTCATTGACCAAACTATGTTACTGTTTTTTCTTAAGCTTGTAAGTATGTACGTACATATCTACAGAAATATCAGGCACTTGTTTAATACCTCAGCTAAGTGCTTACACAAGTAATCCGAAGGTTGCGGGTTCAATTCTTAGCGCGATGAAATATTTTGAAAGTACAAATAAGTCTTTTTCATAATATTTACAACATATCTGCTCTATCTATAAAGAAATATAATTATAAATAATCGATTTGATCGAAGTTACAAAGCGTTTATTCATCTTTATAGATTTAGGCCCGGTTTCTGAGTTGAGAATTTTACTAAGCACATACTTACGTATCGCTCTGTCACGCTCTTTTGCGAGAAATCTGCAGAGACAGGACGATACTTACCAATTTGCTTAGCAAAATTCTCAACTCAGAAACCGGGCCTGAATCTTGTGGCTATGAATCAGCGTCTGATAAGACTAACCGCCGCCGTGAGGTGGTAAGTCACAAAATATGTAATGATAATATGAGGAACTCGGGGGTGGTTAATAAAGTCATGTAAAAGGTGGCACCGAGGGGTGGGCTTTGACGTCACGGGACGGAGGGTGGCGCGCATGCGCGGCGCGTGTCCACGCGGCGTCGCGCGCCAGCTCGCTCGCTTTTCGCGCCAAACCGCCGTCGGTAGCGCGCCCCACAAGTTGACAACTTTAGCAATACTCGCGACAAACACTGACGAACGATGTCACAACCCGAAGCCGACAACAACATCCCGACACAACAGTTGGCAGGTGAGCCCTTACTTCAATACTTATCTGTTTAGAAATGTTACACAGAAAGATAAAATAATAGAGCATAACACATTTTTTGTCAGAGGTCGTTGAACTATTGATTCGTTGTGTGTTTAGTTAAAGTCGTCTTCGAAGTCAGTGAGTGAGGTTTTCTTTATATAGCACGGCGTATTTGTGTTTCGAGCAATTGAATCGGTTTCAATCGGATATATTACACAAAGTAGATTATATTACCATTTTAAATTAAATTTACATGAGAACTATCTTCAATGCATAATGTTTATTACCTGTCTATATTAACTACGTAACGTGTAGGTAAGTTCATTCATCAAATGCATTTAACTATTATAACTACAGATGACCCAATGTAGAGTCACAGCACTACGTTGTTTGTTTACAATCGGGTGTCCATAATAATATTTATGTTCTAGTACTCTAGATTTTTGGGGAGTGTTACGTGCACATGAGTCACTCGCATTTAGACCGGAACAACCCCCGGCACCGGCTAGTCGGCACGACCACGTCACGTGACGCTATACCGGCGCTCGGGCACCGCGCTTCACTGCACTTTTGAGTACTTGTGCAACTTTATGGCTATCCGCATCCGTCCTACATTTACGCACCTCCATGAATGGCTTATGGCACGCTCATAATGAGCACGCATGTTTTATTTACCTTTCTTACATAAACGCCAAAGCCATTCATGGAAATATCTCCAAAGGTAACCATGCAGTGACATATAAGTACTGCCGTACTGCCTCTGAAGCTTTGAAGCGTCTTCACAAAAGGCTTGAGCTGTGTTAATCCCTACTCGAGTTCAGCTTCATGAAAAGGAGTTCCTTTGAAGCGGGTCTTTTTTAAGACGGCTGTGCGCCCTGCATACACGCACGGCCGGCGGCGGGCGACAGGGCGACAGATAGGCAAATAGATGTGTGCGTACGTGAGCGGATAGAGTGTAGTACGCGCCACTATGCACTTGGAGTGCATCGCTCCCGGCGCGCCGAGTCGTCGCACTGCATATAGGCCAGTGCACGCGAATGCCCGAGCCCCCCGCGCCGCCCGCCCCGCGCACTCCCGCTGCACCTCGCGCTTTTCCATTTCCATCATCGTCCCTTTCCCCGCACCCCGCGCCGCGCCGCGCCGCACCGCACCGCGGCCAACGACGTGGCGATGTCGTAACATCGGAGAAATTTCTAGCCTTTCTCCAAGCGAGAGTTCGCGCAGATACCTCCTCTACCACTCTCGATTGAATTTTAATATGTAGTCTCGCCCGACGAATTTCTGAATATCATACATGGTGGCAACTCCGCAATGTATGTTTGCACCTATCATTGCACTTCTACTCTGTTACTTGTTACTTTGTTGCTTGAACTTCAGAACGTTGTATGTAACTTAGGGTTACTGACGCAAAGTTAATGACTTAAATAAATTACACGCAGCGTTATGACATTTACAAAACAAAAGACGTAATAAATTTTCGTTAACACTGAATTTCAAAAACTTGTAAACAACATTGTATGATCGTATTTACCCATAACTTGTTTTGCAAAAAAATATTAAGAGAAGGACGTCTTATTTTATTATTGTTAGACTTGTAGGTAGACCAATTAGCAAAGCGTAATCTGATATGAGTTTTGCGGTAGCTAAATAAAGTACATCCGAGATATTTTAAATTTAGCACGTATTCAACGCGGAAAATCTTAAACGTCAGTATTGCGTCGTCGTCGCCATGTGGCATGTAGACTATGTAGAGTGGAGTGCGGGTTCAAAGCGCTGCTCGCGCTCGCTGGAGAAACGTCGTAAAGGGTAAGCGGCTAAGCGCGCCGCTCGGGCGGTTACGTCGTTCTGGCGCGCGGCAGCGGATGTATTACAAGTTCTCTCGGTCGTTGCCCGCCGTGCGTGCGCGGCTACCCTATGTCGCTAACTGTAGCGAGGAAACTCGCCGTCTTGAGCCACCCGCGCCCTTCGCTCGCCCTCGTGCCCGCCCGCGCTTACCCGAGGTGCATTTCTCACGTTGGGGTTGTCGATTCGTTACGGTTCCCCTTGCGTTAGGGTAAGATCTTCCCTGTCTATTTAGAAAGGCATTCTCAGAAAGGTTCCAAAAATAACTGCTGCGATAAATTATTCACGCCAGAACGACCAAATTAATGTGAGGACGGAATGGAATTCTCGGTATATTTAGACTTTATGTTCAAAAATCTGACCCGGTGCTAGTTGGGTCTCGTTGATTACGTAATCAGTCGGGCCAAGCGCAAGCGGCCGATCTGGTTCTACTAACGTCTGCTGTAAGGCGCGAACAGGGAGCATTGTCCGCTTCTGTATTCCGATGAAGATTTCAATACCGGTGAAAATGTATTAAAGTAATATGCGATGCAGCGACGAATGCGTGAACGCGGAAACGGGCGGGTGCCGTTAAGTAACTGTACGGGCCTAGAACAATCCCGGCCCGGGTTGCGGCCGCGCGATAGGATCGGCCGCGATCCCGCGACACCTCCAGAATTGATAAGCTCACCACAGACGTGCACAAGCCACATATTTCTTAGATGACGTTGACGAGACTTTACGAATGATCGTTTTGTTTTTGACACAGAGGCGACAATGCGTCGCGAGCTTACCATATGAAGTATTCGGCAAAAATATAATTGAAACATGATGTTTCTGTCACAATTAGCTGAATGGCGAGGGGTGTGGAACTGTGCACTAGAGGCGGGGTGGAGTGGTGCAGGGTGAACGACCGCCGAGTCGTCGCACTGTCACGTAGTGCAGTTCGTCCCGCGCCCCCCACACTCCACTATGCACTCCATTGTACCCAGTGTCTATAGATTGCGATCTTCGCCCGTTCCATGCCACAGTCGTAGGGCAGTTCATCGGCATGCGTTTAATTTTGCCTTGCGTGGATGTGACGCTTTGAAGTTGCGTTACACTAGGTATATACATACAGAAGTCCTAAAACTTTATGTCGCTCGATTGGTTATCGGTAGAGCACTCCACATAGCCCACGAGTCGATTACCTCAACGCTGACGCAAACCGCGTCCTTGGAGCGAATCTACAAACACAATTGTTCAAATATCCACATTCAGTGGGTCAGTCACCTCGCGATTGGTATTTCCATCGTCATCGGGTTGCCCTTGCCTCACTTGCCTGCCTCAAGGTGTAGGTGGCGAACTCTTACGCCCTGATGACTAATTTATCTAAGAACGTAACATCTATACCTAATACATAATATTATGTACATTTATTAATAATCGTAAATCTTTTATTTTAAAAGTAAGTAAGAGTAAGATGTAGCCTGTACAATTGTAATGTCCCACTAGCTGGGCAAAGGCCTTCTCTCAGAGAGAGAGTTCGAGCTTAATCACCACGCGTGCTCGATGCGGGTTGGCGATTTTTGCGTTGAGGGTATAATGCCTCATACGCTCAGGTTTCCTCACGATTTTTTCCATCACTGTCAGCGAGTGCTATTGCTACTACAAATTCACAAATGTACGTAACTTTGAAATTAAACAAAGTCATAGATACATGCCCGCACCGGGAATCGAACCTAGGACCTTTCGCTTCAGAGTCCACTGTTCTACCCACTAGACCACCACCGCCTAAAAGTAAATATTCCAATATATTTTGCCAGTGACGAATTAAATGGGATACTTTCCGTTGTGGCCGGATTTACACCTATTGTATTGTAAACATTGTGGGTACAGTCAACAACTATCTATCACAATACTGGTGCGTGTCATTGACACGCGGCTTTTTAAAACCACGCAATCGCCACGTGGGCGGATTCGATAAACCACCAACTCTACTGTCTAATCAAAGTTTAGCTCTACCGTTGAATATTTAAGCACCTATTCAATATAACCGTTATATTGAAAAACCTAATCATAAATTATTTGCTCAAGTTATTAGCACTTGAAGGGCCGAATTCTAAAAGTCATCATGTCCATTTTTCCACAAGTTTAAAAATGTGAAAAAATGGACATGAGGACTTTTAGAATTCGGCCCTTCACTTGCTCCAGGATAACCTTAAAATGACCCAAAGAGCCATAGAAACATTAAACGAGTTCGCTTGTGCTGTACAAACAGATGCCATATTATCAATGACATACTTAGCTCCCCCGATAAGAGGACGCGATAAGACGAACAAAACATCGCCTCCGTGCATTGACCCAGAATTATATAAAAATGTCCTTGATTATTATAGAGTTCATACAGTAATACGCTGTGACGATCACATTCTTTGTAATATTTGTGTAACAATAGATACAGCTCTTACACAGTAACAATAATTACAACCATATATTTTTCATCAAAGTCAAAACATATGCTAGGTAGGTAGTATAACAAGCATAAAGCTAAAGTCAATATCACTTTATAATCCAGCCCGGATCCGGGACAATACATCGTCAGTGGAATCATTTGTCTGAGTGGGCACCGCACCACAGTGCATCAGGAAGGCCCTACTATTGGGTCAGCTTGTTGCCCAAACGCTGGTATAGTCTGCACAATGGTACATGTTCTGTGCTAATCGGAGTGCGTCAGGAATCAGGATGCATCGACACTGACACTCGATTATCTCTGTGGGCCTCTCATTATACCGACCGACGAAGAGTAGTGTGGACTTGCTAACAACATGTCAGAATACCTAGATATTGAGCGTAGGAGTAACAAAGTTACAAAATTGTGTCCCGATTTGTAGGTAGGTAAGTACTTGGTGAAGAGAGAAAGAATTTCACGGCCGAAGAAAGCCCAAAGTTATGTCACACAGATAAACCCAAAGTAGAAAATAAGGCCAAATGCGTACTAAAATGTAGATGAGTTCAACAGCCGAGTGCGTTGCTGAAGAAAACACGGCCGCGGTGCGGATGACAACTTTCACGTTGTCGGTTACGTAACGTGCGCCGCGCCGTGAGTACCTACCTACTAGAACTTTCGGAGTCATCGACCACGGCCGCAACGGTTATGCAATTTACTTACACCCGGACGCTTGTTCCTCCAAAATCGAGCATTCCATCTCGAATTCCGACTGCCATTAACAAAACGATTATCCATTACAATAAACGTTTCTCCAGTGGTTTATTATGATTGATTGGTCACGTCTGCAATTTTGGTAAACAAGCTGAAAAGAAAGTTTGCACCTCGAAAACAACCGTGTTAGGTTTTGCACATCGCGAGTGTTTTATGGGCTTTCTCCTAAATTATTACGTGTTTTGTTGTATAACTGCCAATAAAAATACTGAAGTGTTATCGAAACACTCAATACGCAATAAAAAATACTACAACTTTTACTTGAAAAGAATGTGTTGTAAAATATTGATGATTTGACTACATTGTCAAAAGCATAATAAGGATGATTTGTCTAGAATCCGATTTACCCGTTTTTTCAGCCAAGTCGTTAGTCTCGTGTATAAAAAGAGTCCACAGCCGATTCACAAATTTTGTAGCTAGCTCAGCTATCTAGTTCAAGTTATAGGTATTGGGTGTATAAAAAGAGTTGCAGCCGCGGAGCCCTCGGCTCTGATCTTAGTGATAGTTGGCGAGCGGCGGGGCGGGTTCGTCGCTCGCGCAGAGAGGTCAAAGTCGTCGAGTACAGCTTGGGGCCAGAGCCTAGCCCGCGCTAGACACGTCCCCAACCGACCAACTATCCAAGTGACATCATGGTTTCTTTATTCCTTGAGGTAATAACAGATATGTGGTTCATTCGGTTGGACAAATCGCACCAATTTGGGGTTTCGTAGTGCCCCGCCTGGACAGGGTAGTGAGCATTCTAGCCTGGAATCAAGAAAATCTTTTATTTACTATTATTTCAGTATTCTTCCTTTTAACATTCATAGAGAATCAATCATGTTAATTCTAGCCGCCGAATCCTTAATGTTTATGTCTTTAAACAGGTCAATATCAAAACAAAATTGTTATTCGTTTGGGACAATATAAATTATTTATTGACTTGCGCTGTTTACTTTCTTCCTTATCAACTTTGTAGGTCAGTCCGTAGTAGACATCTTAATAATCGCCAGCTTGTTCACCCTACCGAAACACTCACTGTATTATCGTTACGAGGAAACAGTGTTATCTTCTTCTTTTGTTCCAGAATTACAACATATTTATCATTACTCTATTTCTATATCACTTGCATGCTCTACATATTGAGTTTGTACAAGGGTAGTTGACGTTGTCTACTTGTAAACCAGCTAAGTACTTAGTAACGCCCGTTCTACAGGGTGCACTCTAAGACGATAGCGGAACTTTAATTAGGCTGTCCACTGATCACTACAAACAACTTGTACTAGGTGGCGAAAAAAATAGAGCGAAAAAAATATCAGCTGTTTTATACATTTGGCGCAGTACTGAGTCGACCTTTTGTATGGAACAGCTGATATTTTGTTCGCTCCTTTTTTTTCGCCACCTAGTACAAGTTGTTTGTAGTGATCAGTAGACAGCAAACTTAAATTTTCGCTATCAACTTAGAGTGCACCCTGTAGTGTACCTACAACTTTACGAAGGTTGAGTAGGTTGGTCCACCAGTTCACACAACACGGCCACAGGGAAGTGAAGGGGTCGACATCGTGCACGCTCATGACACGACACTGAGCAATTATTAAGCGTACAGAGGCGTCATTGAACCCGCGACCGCGGTTATTGCGAAACAACGGAAACTAGCTGCGCCCCGCCCGCCCCGCGCCCTCCCATCACACCTGCCGCGCATTTTTAAACCACCTAGGTAATAGAGCTTCGATAATATGACGAGTTTCGCATATCAACTGCCATAGATTACATCACTAGTGGATCTACATGTCCTCGTAGCGATAGAACTGGAAATGTCACTGCTTGTTTTCGAAGAATTGGTATAGATTCGATTTGTTGGAACTGGAAATTCTACTTTCATTCGTCCCCCCTATAGCTCTTGTTCATGCTAAGACTTAAATGTTTTAATAAACAACATCATTTTGCATATTATGTATGCATTGGTATTTATTTCGTGTGAAAACTTTGACAAACTTGTCATAATAAAAACTGCAGTGGGAAGATAGTTGCGCTGTCTGTACGTTCAGTGTGCGCTTAGAAACGACCTATAAAGATACGTGCCTTGGCGTGAGGGACAACGACCGCGCTGCCTCATTCGCAGGTAGGCTAAGGGGTTAAAGAACTCCAGTGCACTATATAAAATACCATTGAACTCGTGCTATCCCGCTCACTCGTTGCACCCTCGCTGCACCGTGCGAATCCCGACTAAAGCCGCTACGACGCTGATTACGTGCCGCGAATACGTAACCGCCCGCGCGGCCGACGACGGAGTCATTTGCCATAGGCTTTGCAATGATATAAAGTTACTGAATCATACAAGGTGTTACAAAAGGTCCTAACTCTTTTTACAGGGAAAAAGCACCCGATGATAGGGATCACAACCAAAATGTATTTTTTTTGCTCTATAAAGTTTCGTTTATTTTTAAATTAATGAAATGTGAACGCTGTGGCGGAAGAAAAGTATTTTTTAAATATTGTTTTCATTGACTTTCACAATGTTTTAAAAACTCAAAGTACGCACTCAAACATATTTTTAAATTTGATCTAATAGCAAAAACAAAAAAGTTATACAAAATTTTCTATTTTGATGTTATAAAATAAAAAATGTTTTTTTTTCAACTTTTTTTTAAAGAATTGACATTCTGTTGACCAGTAGGTTGCATTACACCCTGTTAAAAGAGTTAAGAATTATTGTTACACGTAGTATTTTGATTTCGGCGATAGCTGTCAGATTCTAAATTAGTCAATTTTGTTTTAGGTAGTATTCTGAAGTTGCCAATTTCAGATTTGTGCCAATTTCGGTTCAAAGTCAATTTCTGAGGAGGTCAAATTCTCAGTGGGATGGTCGGATTATACAATACAGTCATGTGTGAATAGCAACTGTGTTCAAGTGTCAATAATCAGATGCATTAGGTGGAAAGTTCAGAGCGCTGTGTCTCGGCGGCATACCTTTAAATGACTAGTTGCGTGGAAAATCGCCGGGTGGCCGATCGGCTTTGCACCCTACTGAACCAGGAAGAGCTAGCTGATAGGGTTACATAGACGACGCCGATAGCGCAGCTGTTGGAAGCATAGCCTGATCGAGATAAAAACTGGCCAAGTGCGAGTCGGGCTCGGGCACTAAGGGTCCCGTGCTGACATAGAATAAACATTTTTTTTTGTAACTTTTTTTGTACCAGAGATTTCTTATAGGTTTTCCTTAGATATATAGGTAAAGACCTATATTCTGTATTTTTTTAAAAATTTTAGGCTGATTCGTTTCGGAGATAAATTAAGGGGCGAATGGTAATTTTTTGCGTATTTTCTTAAATAACTTCAAAACTATTTGATTTAAAATGATAAAAAAATACATTTGTGATTCTTAAACCAAAGAGCTTAAACTGAGTCCTTTCATTTGATAGCTTCGATCAAGGATTTAGTTCGGTAATATTTTCTTAGGTTTGCACGAGCACTATCAGTCCCAGTCTACCGCGACCACGAGCCATGCAAAGGTCTCGAAACGTTGGAAAATGTAAAAAGTTAATAAAACGAGTGTTAAATCCGTTAAAATTTGTGTTTAAATTTAGTTCGGTATTTGAAAGTCGCACAATATATTTAACGAAACTTTATTTTTGTTCCTTATTTACCCACTTCACCCATAAGTGGCCCTTATAATTAAAATTCCTCTACACAATATGTGTACCAAATTTCAACTCCATCGGTTCAGTAGTTTCAGAGCAAATTGGGTGTGACAGACGGATAGATAGACAGACACACGAGTGATCCTATAATGGTTTCGTTTTTACTCTTTTGAGGTACGGAACCCTAAGAACGAACCCTAAAGTGAAGCTCACTGGACGCACTGGCTTGAGGTTACAATAACTATGCGACATTTTACTGGCTTCGCATTCAAACTCAAAGTTATGAGATCCAACGTGACTTAGGTCCGGTTTCTGAATTGAGAATTTCACTAACCAAATGCTTAAGTATCGTTCTGTCACATTCTTTTGAGTGACATCTGCAGAGACAGAACGATACTAAAGCATTTGGTTAGTGAAATTCTCAATTCAGAAATCGGAGGTTAGACTAAAGTCCTAAAGTCCTATTCAACAGCAAATAATAATACCAATATGAACCAATACGAGTCTTATAATCTTTGCCTACGTAAGTTGTTTTGTTCAAATTGGAAAGTAAAGCGATAATTTCAGGGCCGCTCGATAAAGTGTCGTTGAACTTATAAAAGGAAATTTAACACGTTTGTCGGCACGGGACATTTTTTTAAGTCTGCTGAATTTTATCGTCCTTAACGTTATTATTAAATTCTTAATAAAATATTGTAATAAATGCACATTACATTCAAAGAAAAAAAAACGGCCAAGTGTGAGTGGACTCACGCACTTGTAAGGCAGAAATGGTATATAATTTAAAAAAAACTTATTTTTGGTTGCCTTTTTTGCTAAACACTGGCCGTCAAATAAGAATCCCTATCAATACCTTTTTTTTCATTGGCTTCGTCGTTATATAGTGTGCCTTGACCATAATATGTAAGTAAGTGCACCGAGGGTCTACGAATTGCGCTCGTAGCGCCGTAGCCGTAGCACGGCTCGTAGCACTTCGTAGCACTAAGCGTCTTGGAGAAAAGCTTAGCGTGCTTTGAATTTATTTACGTTAAAGGCCCAATTAAAATACACTAACTGCCGGTTTCTGAATTGAGAAATTCGCTAAGCAAATGGGTAAGTATAGTCCTGTCTCTGCAGATTTCTCACAAAAGAGCGTGACAGAACGATAGTTAAGTATTTGCTTAGCACAATTCTCAACTCAGAAACCGGGCCTTAGAAAATCAGAAATCATAACTGTTAGGTAGGTATCAACGTACGGTTGTGAATTAGATAAATACTGTGACGCACATTTATTTTAGGAGATATCATCCCACAGACAGAATCTAATTATGGTTTTTAACTAAGTGTGGTGTAGATAACGTACCTTCTATGATAGTATCAGAAGAGCAATTGTCGTATACCTACCTGTGATAGTTTAAATTATTTATAAATCGTTTTATTTTAATAGGAAGTTCTGCCCATCACACACACATTTTTGTCAAACTATTCCAGAATGTATAAATAACGATTCATTTACAAGCTTTATCGAACATTACGTCATCTATCATTGATTCATTTCCAAATATTTAAGCTATTTCATTTTTTGCGTCTTGTCCAATCCTGAGATAGTCTTTCAAATCACGCATAACGATAACAAAAACTATATCATTATATCTCACGTGATATCAGGCGATAAGTCCTCGTCATACGACTGGCTCACATAATTGAAAGATGTTTTTTATACATGGGTTTATTATAGTATTCTGCAGCCTCTAAATGCACTTAAGCTGCGTTGGGTAACTTGTGTAAGAAAATAGATCGTCTTACTATACCAAAATTGCGAGCCGACCACCGCACTCTCGCACAAGTTTAGAACAGCGCTATCTCGCTAGGAACTTATAGTATTAAAAAAAATCGCGCCGGCACTTGTTTACCGCGATGTGCGCAGACCTTGAGATTCGGCGCGCGGTCAGTGGCCCACGGTGCCCCCCGCCCCGCGCCCCGCGCCCCGCACCGCTGACACCCGGCCACGTACAGCACCAGATATTGTAATTTTTATTATTCACCTCTCGCAGTTGCCAATTGCCTAAATTGTTTGCCGGAAATTACGGAATGGCCGCAAAAAAAGTCACGAGCACTCTAATTTTAAATAAATGTATGTTAGATCACTGTCATACATACGTGCCCATTGGCACATACATAATAGCGATAATTTAATAACATTGTCACTTTATTCAGCAACTAAAACTCAAGAGGCTCAATCGTGTTTAGCAACTTGACAAGACCAACATTTAACGATGGTGTGTAATTGATGCAACGTGTTACGAATATATTATTTGGAAGCGTAACATTTACGTGTTAGCGTGGGTGATGTTTACCTGCTCGCTACTCATCACCACCTCAGCAGCCAAGTGGCAGAGCGTTCTGGGGCCGCGCTATTTTTGCAAGTGGCTCAATTTCCACGCTCTGTGTCGTGGTCCAATGACTCCTTATTGACAATCCTCCTCTGTATTGGTACACAGTTTGCATGTGTATTGCCGGCGCTGAGCGTGCCTTTCAGTGTTGCTAGATTGAGTGAAGAAAAAGTAACGTAATACTTTGCACCCCGTTCGCTACATTGCATCGTATGTTTTTTTAACGTAATGTTAAGACTATGGACGACTCGGGTTCTAAGTATTTATAAAACATTAAACTAAAAATGGCAATATTGTAAGAGCTTTTTATTTTTTGTAAAAAAATACGGTTTCCCAAACTACCATAAATGTAGAGGTAGTGTAGTACAGGAAAAACAATAATTTTCCAGGTTAAAACAAAGTTGTTAGAAGTGTTGAGCGCACAAGGTGATAAAAAAGTTGCATGTTGGTGTCTAAGTAACAAAATCTTAATATATAAAACAAAGTCGTGTTAGTTACACCATTTATAACTCGAGAACGGGTGGACCGATTTTTATGATTATTGATTTGTTGGATTTCTCTCCGCCCCGAATAGCAGAATAACTATTAAAACAACGGAAAAACTCACGAGAAAAAAAAAGACTGCGCGGACGAAGTCGCGGGCAAAAGCTAGTACTTTATAAAAGTGACGTTTGGCAACCCCACCAAGTCGTTATTAGCCGACAGATGTGTGCGTGTTACAGCGGCGAGTGGCGGCTGCCACTTGGCTGTGTTGGTGCTTGCTGCGAATTCGGCGGCTTCAAGGACGACCGGGTTCAGTAGCCACCTCGACTGTAAATGACACCAATTCGAACGTTGACCCTATCGATTTCCTGCGGCAGTCCACCTAAGTTATATTAACCACGTAAAATTCCTATTTAGGTAGGCACTTAATCGACTTTGACTTAGACAATGTAATCATTATCATATAAAGTGTCTATACGACTGCTCAAGTGTGCCACTAAAGTATTTTCGACATCTTATTTGGAATGTATTGGTTTTGTTATACTACCAACTTTAAATGTTTCACTCAGGAGAACTATTTTGTTCACTATGCTAGAGACACTTTAGGAACGTTTCCGGGCTGGTTTCAATTCAATTTAGTTTGAAGCAACTGCCGCGTACCCTCAATTATCGCCCTAGTAACATTTGGCGGGCTAAGGCATTAGGCCAGCTGCCAACTGACATTAACTTAGACTACTTTATAGTGTGGTGACTTGGATGAACTCTATTAAAACTGTATTTCTTGTTGTTGCAGGTGAGTGATGTCATCGCGTGGATAGTGCGTCGAGTGCGCGACCCCGCGCCGGTAGAGTATGTGTTGCGAATGCAGCTGGCTTATTATTGCGCTTGTGCTCTGTTCTCGTTGGAGCACAATGCACCAGGCTGCAGCGCGAGTCACTCACCTCGTCCTAACGGGGCTCGCCCTGCCTGCCTGCCTGCCGTGCCGTCATCGGCAGCACTTGTCGCCCCTCTAGTGCTTACTAATGCAACCTAATGCACTCCATATGCATACCTAATGCTCACACACACATTCCACGAGCACCGGATATCAAAGCCATTTCTTAAACGTGCTAACATTTTTTTAAGTAACTGCTTTTCAACCCCCAATGACTCACTTAACAGGACCATCGATAATGAGGTCCGAGAGTCCCGCTGCGCCATTTACGCAAAACGGACCGCATGACATTGGAACTCGCTTTGAATAGAGTCATAAATGTTGCAATTCAAATTGTAAGCATGCACATTTTAGAATAACACCCAGGTTTTTGGACCGAGCGACTTTCTTTATCGCTTTGTTCAAGGGTTTTTTGCGAATGTTAAATATTATCAAAGTAGTATTTCTGCTATAAGAATACGAACGTAAATGACTAAAGAATGAAATACAAAGCTTTGCAAGATAAATTGATCGCTATACATCATTCGTGTAAACTTCAAGTTTAATGTCAAATACCTAAAATTATGAGGATACAATATTGTGAAAATATATGTTGGCATCCCGCTGTTATCCTATCATTAAGACGGGCAGTTGGTTGGGAGCGAGAGCGAGGGATCGCGCGAGTATCGTTTAGAGCGGGGCACAAAGCGACAGCGACCTGGGAATGTCGGTTACGATCCCATCTGATAAAAAGAAACGTAAAAAAATATCTATCCAAACTTTTGTCGCCGAAATTGTTTGATTAAACAATAATTTCATTTTTTTTTCGCATCCCCATAGAAGAGTTGGATATCGCGAAATGCGAACAAAGATTCACGCTGAGCAAAAAGCTTAAACTTTACCTGTTCGTGAAATCCGAGATGTAAAGAAAGGGTAGGTCGGATCGCATCGGGGTTTTTATCAATGCAGAGATTTCGCTGTTACCTGCATTTTTTGCCAAAAAAGGTAAAAATTGGAATCCCTTAAAACGAAATTAAAAGGAAGTCGGCTTTAAGGGTTACTTGAGTCGTCCCGACCTTTTGTTGTCATGCATCGAGGATGGCAAAGTTGGATTTAGCTCAATAATAGAACAGTCTATTCGCTTGTGGCTCCCTCAATCTCATACAATATGGGTCACGACCAAGCAAACTCTCCTCACTTAACCCACATCAAACTTCGAAACAAACGAATTTACTAAACTTAATAACTTAATTAATTTAGTTTTAGTTTTTGTGGCTAACGAATAGTCAGTAACTAGACGCAAAAAATAGGGACAGATTAAGAAAACAAAGCATGAAATGATGGCATTTCTCAGAACTTTCCTTTGACCATTATTAGAAGATACCCATAATAAATCTCGGTCAGACTGTAACATTTTAAAGTCATTATTGGTTACCAGTGACAATTAGGAATTTTAACAATGACATTACAGCTTTTGACAATCAACAATTCGAAACCTTTCTGACACCGGGAAGTAGACAACTAATTTATGTGGCTACTCATAATAGGAAAGAGCGCGAAGTTCCACTTGTTTGACTGGGTTGCAATTGCAATTGAGTCAATTTGCAGTGCGCCAGTGGTGTGATCGCGGCGCTTGCTGCCGCGGCTGCTCGCGGGCGGCGCGGCGGCAGCGGCTGCTGGCGGGCGGCGCGGCGGCAGCGGCACCGTTATGCGCACTCGCGGAGTTGAGTGCACGCCCGGTCGCCGACACCACGCTCGCTACCGGGCCCGCTGCCCCATCTGCAGACATCATATTTATTGCTTCAGCTTGACTGTGCTACTTGGAACCTACCTACACTACACCAACAACCATTGGTCGGAAACTTCCTTGGATTCAGACCATATTGCGATATCACGTGTCAGTTTTCGGGTGTATTATTTCACTGCTTTGCACGCGACAGGGCGCGTGCGGCAGCCTGCCTCCCTCTTCCTTGTTAAAAAACGACCACAAAAGCGCCAGACCTATGTAAATTTCAATGCAACTTTTTACTAATAACAAGGTGCGTTGTTGTGGCGCGTTTCTCCGCCAGCTGGGAGACGAGGAAGTGCGCATGCGCCCGCGGCACACACAATAGCTTATCACACAAATTACACACTCATCGCCAAAAAAACGTTTGGCACGCAAATTTTTTTAATAGCTTCAATATTCCACGTTGTCCGTAGAAAGTTTTTTATACACTCTAGTACTTGCCTACTGCCATCAGAAATTAATGCCACCGGGGGTTCAATAACCAAGTAGATATTGTTGCAAGTTTTTGTCCACTCACCTACAGTCTTTATGCGACTGTCGACCCACAGTAGAATAGTCAGGCCAGCGATACAAAATAAAAACTAGAAATGAATTATTACAGTAATTCAGGCGAAAACTCAAATGGTCGCCCACGCGTTAGTGCTTTAGTAATCAGTTTGATGAACCTCTCGTAATCTAGAATGTAACGGTGGTTAATTTTCTAACTCCCACGACTTGATGACAAGTTATCAGAAACCTCTGAAAGCTTTGTCACTGACACAGGAAAAAAAAACGCGGTAGCAACGACACGTTGTCGGAAGAAAAAAGGCAAATGAAACCGGTCCAAGATCAGAGGAAAGTTGACTATGGGCACTGGTAGTTCACTGCCACTTTCTCCCAGTGTACGCTCGATCGACATCGCCATCTGATCCCTTTCATAGATCTGTTTCAACAATTAGATATTTTGTTTGACTTTCTCGTACTTCTGTGGACTCTTCTTTTTAGGCAAGATTGTTTATTGCATGTTTTTTTTGTTGATTTTTTTTTTGTAAGCTTTTTACCATAAGAGCACCACATTATTAAAAAATGCAGTCGTGATAAAATATTTTACGAAAAACGAACACCTGTAGATTCATCCAATAAAAAATCCACACTTCAGTCTAAAACTTAAGCCCCAAAAACGTGACAAGCCGAGGCGGAAACTTATCTAGGAACGTTTGTCAGAGCGCGTAATTTGAATAAAGTCAAGGAAATCATTCGATAGTGGCAAACAATATGGGGTCAGTAGACTCGGTGCCGAGTGCCGAAATTATCGCGCTCTGCCACGAGCGCCGAGCGGGCAACGAACGAGCCAAGGCTGAGCCGGAGCCCCCCGACACCCCACCTCGCTCCCCCTTAAGCCTCACACAACACACCTCATGCCCAAAAATCTTTCCAAACCCACGAGCTTCTCATTTGGTGCCAAAGAAATCAATATTGCTGACGTAAGTGCTTTTACAAACGGACGCAATAGGCACAGATCGTTTTCAGTTTCTCGTAGCTACATAAAATTTTGCTCTTGTGTGCTCATCGGTTTAACCTCCAAAACACATCAAGGCACGTTTATGTTATATTTAGCAAATCCACTTCCTCACTGATTGAGGTCACACGTCCATCACAATGTTTCAAGCGCGCCTGGTCTTGGTAAACAAAATCTGAAAATTTTATCCTGTCTCTTCTCTGGACAAAATATTGTTTATAGATTTAATATTTTGCCCATGTCCGTCCATACTCATAAAAACGTACTTATAACTAGAACTAATAATGGAGGTTATTAATCCAGTTCGCAATAAATCTAGGCTATCAGTGTGTGGGCGCGGGAGGTGTAGGGCGCGGAGCGCGGGCGGCGCGGGCGGGCGGCTGTAGATTGGGCGGGGGGCGCGGGGCGCGGGCGGCAGGTGGTGCGGCGTCAACGCGCGGCCGTGAACTTTCTTCGGACACGTTTTCAGGCGAATACTGCGCAGTTCACCACGACTAAGCTTGCCTGCCCGCGCCCCGCGCTCCGCGCCCACGTCCGCAGCTTCCTTACAATTTGCCAAATAAATTCGTGACTGGTCCAATTTTAGGGGCTAGGTTACCAGTCGTTCGGACACGAACTGACAGTTTATCTCAACATATTATTTGGAAACGCTTGTAACTCGATAATATACGATAGGTATATCTTTGCCCAACACGATACATTCTAAAAAACAATAAATCGAATGCTGTTTTTTTATTGTAATAGTTCACCTAAGTTGTTAGTAGGTATCATGTTAAGAATTCCTTTTTGATGGCTGTTGTTGTCACATTTCGGGGGGTCTAATCAAAATGTATTCGGCTCGAGTTCAGGTCGCAATCGCATATGGATGGAGACGCGCATCGAAAATTCTGACATGCCACGATCACGGCTACACCAGAATTCCCGAACCTACTATCGAATGGGGCCACTGAGTACATAATGCGCCTTTGCTTCGTCGGCGTATGCCATTTTGTAATCGACCGTTATCTGACACTAATGGCGGGGACTCTGAAGGCAAGAATAACGCGCGTATTCTCGGAAACGAATATAGAATGCAGTTCCTCATTCTTGCACATTGCCTGTGCGGTGCGCGTGCATTGTCGGTGCATCGCGTAACGCGCACATAATGCGCGCCCGATTATACAACACCAGGAGGGCGCATCGCCACCCACGGAACGGCGCTGCTCTGATTGCTGCAGACAGATCTAGAACTCACTAAGAACACATTTCTCCAATAGATACTTATTATTTGTGCCGATTGCACACTAGCAATTATTGTATCGTTTGTTAAACCGACAAAGCTCTTGGATCTCCAGCGGGTGGCCGATTTCAATGCTCTAGTTGGCGCATTCGCGTTCTGTTTTGTTTCGCTCCACGGATTAGAGTTTATTCTATAAATTCTCTAATTCTCATTTAAGTATTTATGCGGATGTTTTCCGCGGTAGCTCGGTTAGAAGGTCCGTAGTTGTCCTTTGCCTGGAGCAGGAAGCGCCGGACTAAATATCAAGGTAACGCTCGAGCCGAAAGTAGAAAGAACGTATTCCTTCGGGCCAATAACAAGCATATAGATTGTAGTTTATTTATACGCACTAGTAATGAGAAACCATGAATGAAATGGTATTTCCTCGTACCTATGCCCTTTTGCGATGAATGTTAATGAAAGCTTTATGTCGTTGTGCCTTGCAATATTCACGATCATTAAATGACGGTGCAGTGAACTGTTTGTTTTTGTTTTTCAATTAATAAGTAAGTGGAGGTTGTATTTATTCGAAGTGTGAATTGGTCCAGTTAGAGGCAGCCAGTGGTTTCCTCAAGAGGGCGGGCGCGGGCGGTGTTGGGCGGCGTACGCGGGGCGGGCGGTATCACCTTGATGTTGGCATTGCAGCTAAATTCGGCGCTTGGCATTGGCATGCTCCTATAATCGAAAAGAGGAAATGTTCTCCGGCCGTTTGCATGGTGACTGAATGATTTATTACTCAGCTCAGATGAAATTTTGCGAAAGCATTGAAAAACAACTTTATTACTCCCATTATTAACTGTTTTGTTTTACAGCTACATTAATTTGGATTTTAACGTAATTTGTTTTCGTTAAGTAAAATGTGGGCTTTTTTCAAAACATATCGTAACTAGGTGAAGCAATTAACATCGTATAGGTATCAACTAGTTGGCACTAGTCAAGGACTTAAACGCGGAATCTACTTGATGTTTTTTATGCCATTATAAATAACGAATCACGCTGGGGTCATCGCATAGCTACTCATTTACATGTCTAATATTATGTTTTTGCCCAAGCTTTGAAGGTCAATTACGTCAGTGCGATGTTTTGTCTGTTTGGCAAGCCTTAGCAGAGCCGGATTTAGGTAAAGGCAATAAAGACTGCAGTCTCAGGGCCTCTACAAGAGAAGAGCCGGCCTTCATAGTTACACCAAAAAGTTTGCAAAGTTTAATTTTCCCAAAACCAAGAGTAGGTAACTTATAAACCCACTTTAGCAGCCTCTTATGTCACAAGCACCCAACCTACGGACCTTCGCAGTCCCTGTTGCTAGCGAGCTAAATTATACCTACATACAACTAATAGTCTGAGTATTTCCCGTCGCGAACCCTGGTCGCCCCACCGGCCACGTCACACGCCACTAGATAGAAGAGCTCCCAGCCGACCTTGGCATTGCTACAACTGCCAAAACCGAGGCCGCGGCGGGCCCGATCGCACGGCCTCACCTACCTAATGGCCTACCTACCGTAATTAGCGACCAATGACGAACCGTGTAATGTAGCGATACATCCTCGCTGAAACTGGAACGAGGAAATGCTTAAATTGTATCTCATCAAAGGTTAATTTCGACTCGGTTTGACGTCGTAACAAGTTTTTGTCTCGATAGCTGGCTACCTACTCAGTATTCAGCGGCGACGGTTCTGCGCGGGCGCAGGCAGCGTCGTCGCCGACTCTACCCGGGGTAATTGACTCGCGCTGACCTCGCGCGCTTCGGAAAAACTCGCCCGCGCTCGGCTCGCCTCGCCTCCCCTGCCCAACCGTCTTTCTCATGTTCGAACATTTATTACTACACAAGCTCGGTGATATCATATTATATACTCTACATATCGGTACTTACTAGTGTTTGAATGTGAATTCGATGTCAACATGTGACATGATAATGTGCGGCAGGCTCGGGTTACAGTACAGTGAAGTGCACCGCAGCGCAAGGGAGGCCTTGACCTGGAGCTGATGCCGCGAACTGCCGACGCAGTACTCGTGACTCTCTTCTGGGAACACTAACAGTGACGCTCGCTCACTCTCCGATTACCAACCTACCTTTATGTTTTTGCGTCTTACTTTTAGGTACTCATTGTTTTTTCACCGCGTCTTCGACCTTATTTGGGGCGAGCATCAACAAGTTTGCTCGACGGAAATTTTATTATGAAGCCGCCTTTTGCGCATTAGGTGTCTTGTTTACTTATAACGTGGGAGTAACTTTTTAACTATATTTGAAATCTTAGCTTCGAGTTTGTCTCCTAGTTTAATTTATTACGGTTGGCAGGCATAAAGAGATCCTTGACCGTTTTATTTGCTAAACATAATTTGTGATTAGGATAGGTGCTGGTTGGGCTTATGTCATGCCATGCGTGTGAGGTCCCGTTTGTCCGCTGTGTGTTTGGTCCTTTGTCCTGTCGTCCTTCATACAGGCGAGAAGGTCAGGCTCACAACAATTTACAAAAGAACTATTTCAGCATTCAATAAAGGCCTCTTGATCCACCACAAATTACACGGCTTCGAAGCTTGGCTATAATTTTTATCCGTACCAGTTTAACCATGTTTTTTGTTCGTAATTGTCAATTATCAATTATCATGTTATTTTCTTGGTCCCTGAGTGTGAGAGCCTTAAGACGACGTACGTCTCACAACTAGCGCCGCCAATGGAAAAAAAATCATATCTTTTTTTTGGATGCGTTTTTAGCAAAAAACGCTCCTGCGATTCCTCAACGCGAGGCTTAACTATTTTTAGGACCTAAGGTTTGGATTCCAGGATTAGATTTCCTACGAATGCAATCGATTCTCGCCAAAAGTGGCCACTTTTGGCGAGAATCGATTGCATTCTTAAGTTCTAGGATCTGGAATCCAAACCTTAGGTCCTAAAAATAGTTAAGCCTCGCGTTGAGGAATCGCAGGAGCGATTTTTGCTAAAAACGCATCCAAAAAAAAGATATGATTTTTTTTCCATTGGCGGCGCTAGTTGTGAGACGTACGTCGTCTTAACGGCCCTTGCCTCAATAATAGTAGAGCTGACAGTTTTGCCTTCATTCGCTCGACGAAGATATTGACTTGATTGATGAAACGAGTACCTAAAAACTAATGATACATACCTATTATTGGAACTGTAAACTGAATAACACTAGAAACGCATACGTTAAGGAATCAGCGCTTGTTGAAATAGGGTTACATTTCGAAAATATTTCCCAAATTAAACTAACATTTTATACAGTGAAAGATATGAGGTAGAAATACAAAAATAGTGTGACCTGTAGAGTGAGAAGTTTTCCTGCGAATTGCAAGCGTGTTTAATAAAAAAAATCCTCATCGGTGTATAAAAACAATCATAGTTAAGCACCAACCTAAATGTACCAGGAAAAAACTGCACCGCCGTGACTAAAATAATAATCCGGAAGTCAAAAAAGTCGAAGCCATAAATTGCAAACAATATGGCAGTCGGTCTGCTTTTTACTATAACCTAGGTAAAAAATATTATATCCGATCAATCGAGATCATCAGTGGAAGCGGCTGTGGTCACAGGGAACAATACAAAGTGTACATGTGGCTACCGACTGGTGACACCCGTCTCACTTTTTATACCCTTCTTTAACAAACTAAATTGAACTTAAACGTCAACCGAATAGGGTGCACTTCGGGTTACAAAAGGCGGACCGTCAAAACTGAGCATGTAATTTGATATTTGCACCCTGCCATTAAAAGTGAGGACAACGGAAGGAAATAAAAAAGTCGGTCTCCGTTCACTTTCTAGTTATTTTAATCGACAGGCACTCATGTTTGTTAATCTACTATTTAGTATTTTTTCATGATTAAGTACTACAATATGCACCTAACTTGTCCGACAGAGGAGGATGCCATAGTTTATCTAACTGACAACTAAGATTAGACCATGGTACTATTTCAGTTCCTTAGTTTTTCTTTGTCCTTTGTTAATATTCGTTCAAACAACGTGACTAGCTTATGAAAAAATGGTCCAAAATAAGACCTTTTCATTGTTATATTTCGACTGCTTTAGATTACACCGTATTTTTTTGTGAAACGTAAAACAAAAAGCAAGGAAACAAAACAACCCTAAAAATTTTTTACAAAGGAAATGTGGGAGGATGTTTAAGAAACCCTGCAAGAACCTACTTTTTGCGCAAAAGGGAAAGTACTCAACCAAAGTAATTGCTGCAAAAACATCTGTTACCAAAATGTGATGGTGAAACAAACTTTAGCTCTACATTTCGAACCCTTTCCTAAAAAATCTTATGAAGTAGGATAATAAAAGGGATATTCTTAAAAAGGTCGCTGCATCTGGTGCGAACAAAAAAATTGCGCAAGCGTCGTAGGTGTAGCTTCCTTTGTTATATTATTATACCTATCTACTTAGTTACACACATGAAAAAAATTTATATGAACTTAGTATTTCAAACAGCTAATAATTCACGTCATGCTCTTTACACAGCATTTTGGTTTTCCTTTCATCATTGGTTTTCCTTTCGGGAAATGGACTTCCCCAACTATCCAAAAACGTTCGAAGATTAGTGAAATGTAAACAATAGTAAAGTTAAGGCCATTATGTTCAAACAGAAACAGTAATAACACTTATTATTAAAAATAAAATAGGAGAGGTTTAGTCCCCTCTCTAGATTAGCAGTGGCTACTGGCCAATAGGTACCTAAGAAGATAATCTCTTTTGTCCTTTTCTTATCGTCATTGTTATCAATAATTCCCGTTATTCAAGCCGTCCAGAAATTACCACCCACACAAATAATTTATGTGGGTGATTAGATATTTTGGGTCTTTTCTGTTAAGTTTGAATAATTCTTTACAGGGAGCACATTTCGGGGTAAAAATAGCTAGGTTAGGTGTTGATTTTGAAAATGAGTGAAAAGGCGGGCGAGTCACGCGGGCGCTCAGTGCGCGCTAAAATCACGTAACGCGGCTGCGCGGCGCGGCTGGCCTTGACCGGCCTGCGCCAAATTTTCCAGTTCGTTCACCCGCCGCCGCTGCCGCCCGCCTTATCTCCCAGCTTCATGCGCGCAAACCAAAACAGACTCTCCCTCTAACTTCACAGAACACAAACTCATGTGAGCCAAAGTCAGCATCAGTTCTTGTATAATCAATTTTTGTTATGTATTGTATACGTAGGTTGAATGTTTATCATTATAAAACTTGTATTATTGACTTTAGGTGTTACAGATAAAATTGATTTTCATGTGGATTAGGGCGGGCTAATGTAGAGCTCTTTCTTCTGCCTTTGTTAGCTTCAACCATAATTGGTGATGTCAACACTTAGTCTTCGCAAATTATGGCAACTGTAGCCGATTTTTCCAAAATAGGTACATCTGAAATCTGTTCAATTACTCTATTAAAACCGACATTCAATTACATAATAAGTAAAATGGTATGTGTAAGTATTAGGAGCTAATTACCAATTCAATAGGTTAGGCAGTTTGGCTGTGGTTTGGGCCCATCCAGGAAATGAGCGAGGCGCGCTAGCAGGCTAGGGGGCCGCGAGGCAGCGGGTCACTCCGTCACAGCGCGACCTAAAGCGCACGCGATCCATTAGCTTGATTCCGTGCCCAAGTTCACTCCTGTTCCATCACCAAAAATATTTTCGTTGTGTGACGCAACCAGGCCTTCGTGCGTCCCTGTCCGTCGTTCGCGCTTCGGTCTCTCCAGCCCGCTCACTCGCGACCTTGGCCGCGGTGCGCCGCAAGGTTCGGGTCTTCGAACTCAGCGAGCGCCCACGCGGGGGCTGCGGGGGCGCGGGGCACGCGGCCCTCCAATCGCTCGCCGCGCTCGACGCGATTGGTCCTCAGACGACGGCGCGGCAATGACCTCGGCGTTCGAAGCGCGCTGAGCCTCGCTCGAAGCGCTCAGACCGGCAGGCCTCGTTGGCCGATAGAGGCGAGTTTCCCTCGGCGAGCTCGGCATCGTTGACGAAGCGATTGTATCGCACGGGCCGTAGATCTTTTCGCAGACTTTCACTCTTAGGGGAGCCTCGCGTGGCGTAGAGCCGGAGTGCGAACGAGAGTCGCTCAACTCGCTCAGTCCGACGGTCGAGCTCGAGCGGGACGCACGCGCGTGCAGTACAGTGTTGCGAGACGAGCAGCGACCTTCATCCCTCGCGAGCGTCATTGCGCTCCTGCCCTATTTACTAAGTGTGGCTGGTTGTTTGGTTGCCTCGACACGCAGACTGGTCCGTCCGTGTGACGCGGATGTGTAGGTGTGTGAAGTGCTTGAGGACAGGATTGACTGGACATGGCCCTCGTGATGTCTCCGGACAGCAGCTACGGCGCACACTACGAGCCGCCCAGCACCGACCATACCATCATGAGCCCACACCATAGGGAGCGGGAACCTGAGTTGCATATTGGTGCGTTTTCTTCACTTTCGTTTAGTTTGAGCCGGAAGAAAACTTGATTGTGGGAAAAGCTGGTCTTTCCAATATTTTTCAGAAATTATGGATTCAAGACAATCATCATTTTTCTCTCTTGCAATTAAAACTATAGCAAATCCACATTAGAATCTGTCAATTAAAAGCAGTTGGACACTCTACATTTGTTGGCATTTTGAAAACTGAAAACTGATGCTCTTAAAAAATATCGTGTATAACCCTCCTAGATTTTCCTGATGTTGTCAAAGTAAGATACCTAGCAGATAAATAGGATACATTATCATTATTTACAGTACCTACAATAGTCGCAAGAACCTACGAATGAAATCCTTTATCGGCAAAAGTGGCAAAGTGGTCACTTTTGCCGATAAAGGATTTCATTCGTAGGTTCTAGGATCTGCCCTTGTATTATCTATCGTAAAAATAACCGTTTTTAAATGTCAAAAAAAATATTGTTCATTTCAATAAAAGCCATTTTCGAGTGTTTTGACGCTTGGAGGTTGAGTGGAACTTTTAGATAATAGAGTCGCTGGAATCTAAACCTTAGGTCCTAAAAATAGTTAAGCCTCGCGTTGAGAATTTACTGAAGATTTTTTTAGCAAAAAACGCATCCAAGAAGAAAATATGATTTTTATTCTTTGGCGGCGCTAGTTGTGCTTACTACTGGGCCTTAATAATAATTTCAAAAACATTCTAGTTAACATTTCACACAAATAGTAATAACTACGGGTGTAAAAAATCATGACAAATGACTGTTATGAAAGGGTAAAGCTAATAGTCTCGGCAATGTCAAAGCCGTTTGCAGAACGAATGTTTGATCGATTGTCACTAGAACACTTCCGCCTGGAAGGGCTGAAAACAATTATACAATTCTTTGTGCGAAACATGTTCAGCTCTCGAGAGAATAATGCCAAGCCCCAGTGCAAATCGACGGGGACCGATCAACCCCGGGGCGCCTTTATCGGTCCACGTTCGATCGCTAATGATCTTATCGATGCTTAACGATTTGCTTTACAACTACATCTCCCATGAAATTCGGGACTGAAACAACAAAGAGTCAACCGTTACACCCCTTCGTCTTCAAGACAAGAGAAAACAATGTTGCCGTGTGAATGTGACATAAGCAAGCAGCGCGCATCGCGCAGCTCTCTACAGGTCTGACTTCTCGCACCAGACACTTTTACTTTTACTCGCAGTGTGCAGCGCGTCACATTGACAAGCTTCTCCAACAACCAACAACCTTCATCACCCTCCTCACCGACGAAACAACCTGTTGCTATACTATGAATTGACCACCCTTTGCACTTGACAATTTCAGAGGACGTGCCGATTGTAAGGAAATAAATGCGTGAACGTGATTTCGCAACGGTTAAGTAATAATTTACGAATAAACATCGCCCTGACACACATTTGCACGCTCTAGTCTTGGGCTGCGTCAGGTTTAGACGGCGCTCGCATTACGTGGACGATCGACTTTCTCGCGCTTTCCTCGACTCTTTTAATTGATGTAACGAATGATCGCTCAGAAAAACGCTAGAATTGCATCACACGAGGAGAAATGGCTGCACGCTAGCGCTGCCACACGCTGTTGCGTCTGTTGCAAGTGCGCCAGTTACTCGCACTTTCCCTGCCCATTGTGATCCCTCCCAGCTCCCCGGTGACTTATTAGCGAGACACCTCAATGAAAGTGCTACGAGATGAGGACCGAATGCGGTGATATCGAGGGCCCGCCGCTGAGCGCCACTAGAAAAAAGAAAGTAACACCATAGAAAGCGACGACGGTGCGTCGACCCGCGGCGACTGGCGTACGCCAGAAATAGAAAGTTCAATCCAAAAGGCCCGCGCTCCCTTAACAAATAAACAAACGGCTGGAGGAGGAAAGTGAGAGCGTGAGGGCGCCGGACCAGTTGGTCGCGCCCCCGCGCCCCCGCGCCCGCGCGGCTCCTGCGGCTCACCGGCTCACACGACTGCCTCATCTACTCAACACTCTCTACATCTAGAGAACATTGTGGCTTGTTGCATGTTTACTGATCGCGATACTCGATACTCTTATTAGGCTCAGGTACATCGCGATACACTTTTCGACCACCTAGATTCGCTAAGTAAACAAATAGATGGATATTCCCTGCCCACTGTAAACAAGGGGCTAATTAAAACTTGGCTAGAAATCTTTAAAAGAAAGGGTAATCATATACGAGCAGTCATGTTTATTAAGTTGTTGGAGAGGGTTCGTTGACTCTCTGTTTAGCTTTCTAAAATAACTACAGTGTCACCTTGAAGCACGCAACATCGGGTAGTTGCGTCACGAAATTCGTTAGCTTCTCCAATTGTATATTTAGTTACAGTTTACGCAATATGTGAGAATTCTGCGAATTTTAGTACACTAGTTGGCCTGAGACTAGGTAATTATTTTAGTGCTCATTATTTTACCACTAATAATAAACCACAAATTTGGTGGAACAATGAGTAACGGATGAATCATTGAAAATTTTGAACTTCTCCGCATACCATGTCCTACATGGAGAAACTCAAATGCAATATCAATATGAGAGTAATGCATCACTTTGTGAAAGTGATGTCGTAGCTCGTAGCTGCTCTCGCTGCGCGCGTGTGCTGCAGCCGTGGAGCCTCACGCGACGCAGCGCACGTGCCGCGATAACCGCTCCCAAAACAAACCCGCCAAACACATAACATGCCATAACAACACATTAGCTAGCTGTTAGCGACCACCCTGTTTCGTTATCGCCTCTCCAATGCAGGCTACGAGGACCACCGAGTGAATTTCAAGTATTGCTGATAATCACGACCACAGATGTCCATATCTTTCCACATCTACAAATTCACAAATATACACGTTGGTAATTAAAATAAACACATAGCCTACATTCCAATGTCATATACGCGAACCAGTGCCGCTGCGTCGAATCCATTGGTCAACCAGTGGGGCAGTCGGTAATTTCCGTACAAAAACCAAGTATGTCTAATTATAAGTGTAATCGGTTTACATTCGGTGGCAAGGTCGCGGGTAATCTCGCTAGTGCTCACGTGACCCCGTCACGAGGCTCTGCCTGTTTACTTCCTGGCGAATGTTACAGTTCCACCAATGTTTAGCATACATAACTCACCGATTATGGCGTAATGGTTGATTAAAAACCTGTGTTTACCAAATGCTAATTCACTTCTCAAAACGCGTCGATGGAGCCAGTATTAACGGTGCTTTGTTTTGTTTCAGAATTTGATGGCACGACAGTACTCTGTCGCGTCTGCGGAGATAAAGCCAGTGGCTTCCATTATGGAGTGCATTCCTGTGAGGGCTGCAAGGTAAATATGCTCAATAACTTTAAATTTACATCTGAGTCCTAGGTCGACTTGCACCAACATTATTTATTTGTCAGGGAACCCGTGATTAAACGTGGGTGGTTCCCACGGTAATTAATGTCCTAATTCAAAGAAAATGTCAAACCAGGTAAACAGATAAAATGCACTGTCAGACAGCGTTGGAGCAAGCTGGGCTTAATACTTCAGTGAGTCAAAATGTATCTATATTAGTATTGGAACCTGTTTGATGCTCTTTCTCTTCCAGCGTGCTCACAAGTTTATATTTTCTAAAATATTTATGTAACTGTCAACCACCACTACCACCACACAACTACTAGAGATAGCGGTCTCTTTATAAATATGTATCGAAGCATACGTCACCGATCGATGTATAAATTACTATTACGAACGTCTCCGGCTCAATAGCTCAATGCAATTTATTAATTTGGAATAAATTTTCATATAAATAGTAGGTACAGACAGGTGCAGCTCAATGCATTGAGCTTAAGGTCAATCTAGGCGGAAGACAATCGCTGTAGAGTCAGCAAACAAAAGTAGTCGACCTTATTACTATTGTAGGTAAAGCAGGCCTTTTGAATATATCGTCGCATTGAAAGCAAACAAAAGTTGAGGCGTCGTGTGAAGTTGTTAGATCGAAAGCGGTTTTCGGGTCGATGAGTACCTGTCGGCCTCGGCCCGTGGTCAGCCCCTGCGCAAGCGCCCCAATTCTATACTTTTTTTCTGCTTATACCTGTCCCGGAACAATCACACGGGAACGAATCGCCTTTCTTAAAGGTTTCGTGCGTTCGAACTTTGTTTTGTATCACAAAATGCAACGTTCAAAAAGGTCAGACGAAATGCATCAAGGTTAAAGCGGGCTCACCCCAGAACTGTGAATGTCACAAGTTTATTTACCCGGTTCGTCAGTGTAATATATTCGGTAGATGTTTTGTATGCAGCGGGCGCGGGCGCTTGACAATGCTGCAGCGGGGAACGAACGCATCGGTTATTAGGACACCGGGAACACTTGAGACTCTTGTCACATCCTCAGGACAATGCTGGACGATGCCCGCATGCTCATATCCTATTCTACTTGAAACTACTTTAACTAAATGGCCCGATACCGTCCCAAATTTTTTTGTGTACGCCACTTGTAGTAGTGTCTTAGGTTCCATAATCTACCTAGTTTGCTTTTTTAAAAGCTTGCAGTAACAAGTAAAGTTTGACACAAAGTCGGCAACTCCCAAAATATAGGTACTTACAGTTCAATTATCGCAACGGAGAGTTCTCTATAGCTAAATATCTCGCTGAGGAAAAATTACGGTGCAATAAAGTGAAATACTTTAAACGTGTTGTCAAGATCATTAATGATTACAAACTATTTAATGTTAAATGCACTCCAAACTCTGCATCAGAAAAAAAAACAGTAGTTCCTCGTTTAGAGAGAGCAATCAAAAGTACATCTACTTCTCTATGCTAATTAAGCAACAAATTAATGTTAGTACATACATTGGTAGATAGTTCAAGACTAATATAGTTAAGTCTAATAACTTCCTGTTACGTGTGTCTCTACAGGTCTATGTAATAACTCATTATTTCATCTAATTAACTTCCTCGTATTGGCAATAGTGCATTTTCTTAGAAAGCATACATTAACTAGATTTGCTACTGTAACAGAGCTGTAGTGTTGATTGACCCGGGGCTGTTAAGTGAGGTGGCTAACTGCGTAGGGCAGACGGGACGGGCAGAAGTGCAAGTGTCAGCGGAACTGGTTTGAGTAAGGTCGTCTACGGTCGCTGCAGGCATTGTCCCCGGTCCCACCCGTCCTTCGTCTGCTCTGCGCCGCCGGTGCATTGTGCTGCAGACGCCGATCAGACGATAATAACCATCCGAGGGAACGAGGGGATATTCTTTGTCCGCCAGAATTGCGATGGGGCGCGCTAGCACTCAACAAGTCAAGTATAAAGGTCGAGGTCAAATTGCACCTTGATTGCTTTGGTAACGTAGGAATCTTTTTGATTAGATTTCTTATCGCGATATCTAAAGTCGTTGTACACGTTACATTTTAATTTTACAAACTCTACAATTTACCACAGCAGCGCCACCTTGTATGGGCTTACAGAAAACTTCTCCGGCGTAGTGTCGCTACTCGCCGATAGGTGGCGCTAGTTGCGTGGCGCGGCAGTGCTGCCACCGCTCCGCTGCGGTCGTAGACAGTAAACATCGGATGAATGGTGCGAGCTGCAACTCGTAGCACGGTGCTACGCGGCTACGAAGCGCGAGACATGCCAAGCTCGCACATTTTCAACCGTTGTACGCGGCTGGTGTCAACGAACTCGTGACTTATACAATGCTTTATAAACAGTTATGAAGGGAAAAAGAGATTTTGTGGTTTTGCTTTTTATATGTAACTTTATTTTTTGACCCTGTTGCTTGACTAATGTCGTTCGTAAATTCTCGGTAACTGTTTTCAAATGATTCCATTTTGGTCAAATGCGTAGGTAGGTGGATAGTTTTGCTAACATTTGGCCAGTACTGTTCTGGGTCATCCTTTCCTCTCTAATACAAAAGTATCTATTGATCACCTATTGCTCTTTTTTATTGCATAACAACTAATAGGTGCAATTCACAATTTCACTTGTCTTTTACGAATACTTGGTAATTTCATAATTTAACAATTATTTAGTCAACCAATGAATGCATAGTTTTAGTGCAAGTACGTAAACAAAGATAATACTATTCTACCAAGTTTTCATATCTTTATGATAATTTAACAATAGAATTGACAATTAAAACGCACAATTTCCCAAAGTTCCCTTACGGTTATCTAATCAAATAATCACTTGTGTTGCATGTTACGCAATAGGCTGAATATTCTTTCGTAGTGCTCAAGTAAAGATTGTCAGACACGTCCGCGGCAGCATCCTGCGATCAGTCTAGAGGCTTCCGCGAGCTGACTCTTTGTTCTCGTCGTGTGGCCGACATTTCTCCGTGTTCTGGGTTGCTTATTTTTTTCGGCACCGATCCGCGGTGCAAGCCGGCCGGTCGTCGACCTCTCGCTAGCGTCCGCGCGGGGCTGCGCCTGCCGACACCATTGAAGCCGCCTCACCTCGACGTAAACAACTAAGGCTACGTGAACGTAACCCAAATTATTTTTGAACTGTCAGCTTAAAGGTTCGTTGATCTCTGAACGGTCGTGCTTATTGGGAGCATTGCGCCGCGCCGCCGCCGCCGGGCGTTTCCTGTTTGCTGCTTGTGCTTACTAAACTTAACAGTGTGTAAACAAACCTATAACTAGGTTAATTTCGACATTTCAGTAGGTACATCTCCTGCGCTATAGGTTTTGTCAACGTAATCAACAGCTATGGATTGTGTTCATGTTTCGTAAATGAAATGGGATCATGTTGTATCTTATTAACACAATATTATTATGAACCGTCATATCACGGAGTGACGCGTTTCCTATCGGCTTTGCATATTATTAAAACCTAATAGACCTGTACGAAATATATAATATTTTAACGGGAAATGAGTCACTGGCACGATTACAATGCGTCAGTGTTTTTACACCAAGCTTATCGTCAATATCTGTAGACGCACGTAGAGCGAAACTGTTAGGTTCCGCGGAGTCCGCGAGTCCGCCCCTCGCGCGACGCGCCGACCTCTGGATCTTGAACTGAAATTGGGTCGGCGGCAGCCCGGGCGTCGCCTCCCACAAGTGCTCCTAGATATTGTAAGTATTCAAGTCACGTTAGCAACAAAGGCCCATTAGCCTTATCGAATTTCGTGGAATACAGGAAACAATTGGCTTGCTCTACATTCGTTTCGTAGGTAATCTCGTTGTTGGACATGATTCATAGTCGAAACTGATGTAGGTCATCTGTAATCGCGTTAGGGTTTGCTTTAGAAGTGGTTGACGCTAGGTGGCCGGGGTATGGGGGGGCGGTGATGCGTCAGCGTGTTTTGGGAGCGCTCGCTCGGCCTGAGTCGTTGGCCCCGCACCGTTATGCGCGTCCCGCTACAGCCGCCACGCCAGCGCACACCACGTTGCAAAACATAACGTGAGAGCTTCTTAGGCTTCTTATGGAGAGCAGTTTTGTCTGCAGCAACTGGATATGTGCGGGCGGCAACATTACTGTTTTTTTATTTATTTTAGTAGACCCATTACCGGATTTGGTCACTAAGAAATTCTGCCAAAATTCTGGCCTAAACATTTGATCCTTACTTCGAGAAAACTTTGAATGCTCTTTATCCCGTAATTTGGTAACAAAAGAGATTGGTTCCGAAAAATGAGCCAAGCCACAAATTCAATGAAACATGTTGGAGATGAGCGTTTTCCTCATTTCAAAACGGGTTGCCCTGAATTGAGAGCTGAGATTAGATCGTTAGGAGGCTTTAATTAACGAGCGTTATGTCGAAAAATCTCGAACGATGGCGCACCGGCCGTGGTGTGCGTGCGGCGCGTATGCCTGACCCACTTCGCGCCATGACGAAACCCGCACGCCGCCGTATAGCCAATGCTCTTGTTCTGAACTAGAAATATTTGTATTTCATTAAGAAATCACCTCTTTGGGCCAAATCTGTAATCTCAGACACACGCAATTTTAAATTATTGCATTGCCTTTAAGTAGGTTATTTTTTACTTTTTGTTTATTGCCAGCCCGTTATTTTTGTTCAAATGTAAGATTCACTTCATATTAGTTATTTTTGTTCAAATGTAAGTATTCACTTCATATTAGTGAATACTTACATTTGAACAAAAATACTTGTTTAAAATAGAGTCCGAAGTGACAGAACTATTAGTAGGTACCTAATACTCATTCTGCCGGTTTCTGAATTGAGAAATTCGCTAAGCAAATGGGTAAGTATCGTCCTGTCTCTGCAGATTTCTCACAAAAGAGCGTGACAGAACGATAGTTAAGTATTTGCTTAGCAAAATTCTCAATTTAGAAACTGGGCCTTTACCTCACGTAACACACGGGTAATAATAAAGTTAGTTAAGGCTCGGTATAAGGCTAACTAGCGCCACCAATGTTGAAAAAATCATATCTCCGTTCAGAAGAAGTTTTTGACAAAATCCTAAGATGAGCTCATGCGCCATGCTTTTCTAGATTTTTAAGTGTAGGTACCCAACTCAATTTCTAGTCTTAAGCTAAAAAAAATTCGATAACCGCCAAAAACGGCCGTTTTTGGTTATCGAAATTTTTTTAGCTTAAAAGTAAAATTCGAAGAGGGTATCTACACTTAAAAATCTAGAAAAGCATGGCGCATAGGCTCATCTTAGGATTTTTTCAGAAACTTCTTCTAAAGGATATGATTTTTATAACATTGGTGGCGCTAGTTAGCCTTATACCGAGCCTTAAGTATCATTGTCTACAAAGTCAATCAACTCTATTGTATTCGAAACGAGTCGAATCGCGATTGGTTTTTAGGCGATTCGACCCGTTTCGAATACAATAATGTTTAAATATCGCGAATCATTAAAAGTCAATCAACTCTAGCCACAAATGGGCAAGCGATGGTCAGTACATGACGCAAGTGGCGTCCGCTCTCTCGGTTACCAAGCCGAAGAAGGACCTGGGTTGTCATAAAAATCTCATTATTAACGCCGTTCGTAATTTCAACTAATAACTCTGATCATTATTGACGTGACCCAAATAACATCAGCCTCGAGATTTTGTAACAAATAAACAAAAATACACGTTATTCGTAACCTAACCCAAATAGAAGTCATCGGTCCAATTACTCAATGGTCATTGACGTCGAGGCGTTATTTAACGAAGCGCGTTGATTGCCACTCAATAGTCACGGGGTGTTAGTGGGTTGTTAAGATTTACGCGATCGTACGGTACGATGATTTGTGTTGTGTGGGGCGGGCGGGAGTTTTGTTTTTTGCATCGCGGGGTCGTCGACCGCTCGGCCGGTCACTGCTCGCTTGCGACCAATTATGGGCCACTCGTACAGCGCACAATGGATCGATGGCAGCGCAAAATTGGGCCACCGACCTCTCCCCTCTGCACCGCGCGCCGCACCCCCGTCCCGCCCGCACAGCCTCCGCGCTCTCTCTTCACGACTTCGGTGCATTCTTTGTTTCCAAACACATTCGGGTTAACTTATTTGCAATACAATTACACGGCCATTAAGCATATAAATTAAACATTAACTGTCTTGATTTACTACTTCCACTACGTATCGATGATAAAAAAAAAGATTTAGTTTTAACTCAGCGTACTTAGTTGCTGAAATTAATTAATACGTACGTACCGTGACTGTAATACAAATTAAACACTTTGCACGCTATGAGTACGTCGTTGTAAAAAGTTAAGTGCTTAGCAGGGATTTGAATACAACTGAGTTTAGTCATAAAATTATCTAGGTAATTAATTTGAATTTACAATTGAATCGCTTACTCCGCGGGATACAAACGTTGGACAAGGGATATCTAGTTATTGGATAATTGAATATGCAGTTATTCAGCATGTGGCAGCCTGCTTCAGCCCCTAAGCCGTAGAGCAGCGCGTGCGCGCATTGAGGTAGGCCGTGACGCGTGTGTGACGTCACCTCGCCCGGAACCGGTCGTCGACCCCAGCCCGCGCCCTAGCTCCTGGGCGGGCGGAGGGCCAGGTCAGCGGGGCGCGGGGGCGCGGGGTGCACCGGTTGTGCAATCGAGCGGTCGTCGACCCGAGGTGAACGGCCGAGCGCCGCGGCGCCGCGCCGGGATGCGCCCGGCCTATATCCGGCGCAGCGGTGCAGCAGCGGCGGCGCATTCTAGAGCGGGAGGGACCGTTAGCGCGCGCGAGCGGGCGCGGGCGGGCGGAGCGCGAACGAGCGGCGCGGCGAGCGCGGGCCGGGGACACTCTCACTTTCTCGGTTGGGTCGGCGGCCGGCAAGTAGGTCGCGCGGCTAACTGTGCGCCGTGCGGCGCAGCGCCCGCACAGTCAGTCGTCAGCCGTCGTCCGTGGTGGTGCAGCGCAAGCGTGCCTTATAGAGCTAGTAGTGACGTCACTTGTGTGGTGGTAGTGCCTGTGTAGTGCGATGTCGAGTGGCCCGGAACTGCGCGAGCGGCATTCGGTGCTTGTGAGCATGCTGGAGGCGCGGCGCGAGTCCAGCGACTCGGGCTGCTCGAGCGACGACAGCTCGGACGCTGAGCGAGACTCTAACTGCAGCTGTGATCCGCAGGGCTTCTTCCGGCGCTCCATACAACAGAAGATCCAGTACAGACCCTGCACCAAGAACCAGCAGTGCTCCATTCTCAGAATCAACCGCAATCGGTGCCAATATTGCCGGTTGAAGAAATGCATTGCTGTTGGCATGAGCAGAGATGGTGAGTTTGCATTTGTTTCATACTTTTTTTGTCTCTTTTTCGTAATAATTATTGAGCGGATTTTTTTTTTCATAATACCTAAGTAATAATATATTTTTCCATCAATGGCGAATATTTGCAAATATTTATGTCTTAAAGTAAAAAGTCAATTAAACAAACATTTGAACAGTCAAATATTTGCAAATGATTTTCATCTTGTGTTTGTGTGTCAGTCTAGCATAGCGTGATTGGTGTCAGTGTAATACGGTTTAAATGATGCAATGGCAATGTTTAGCGCGAATAGTATTGCGGGCGGGTGCATGCGGCCTGCATGAGCAATGAGCGCGCTGCGGCGGGTGCTTGCGCGCGCGCCGCTCGGATCCTATTTCGCTAGTCAGAGAGCGCACTAGCCCCCCTCCGGCGGGTCGCGGGGTGGGGACAGCGGTTATGCAAGCGTGGGGGTGAGCGCTCGCTAAGCAGGTCGACGGCCGAGCCAGCGCCCCGCGCCCCTCGCCCCGCGACCGCCCCGCGACCGTTGCGACACTCACTTGCTGAACCGAGTAAGGTGAAAGCGGAGAAAGGCGCGTTTCGTAAGCGTGAGAGTGAAATTTGTATTTTCACTTTCGTAATGCAGTTCGTTGCCCCGCGCAGTTTCTCCGACGGCCGAGCGGCCTCACCGACTGCATAATCGTTCGCAAATTACAATATCAATCACGCGATATTTACATAGCATGCATTGATAGCGGAGATGCATGCAACCCGGTGAACTACTAACTGAATAGTTTTACTAATTTTATTAAACAAACAACCGAAGTTACCGAAGGAACTTTTTTTATTATTAAGTTGAAAAGAATAATGTTTTAAATGAGGCAATAATAAAATTTTATGGCAAAATATAGAAAAAAAAGAAGAACTCTACATTTGTAGTAGCGCTACTCGCCACTAGATGGCGCACGGATAGTTCCGCGCCCAGCGCCACGGTACGACGCGGCAAACTGAAGAACTAAACCTAAAGAGAACGGGAAAATACAAGTTATGAATTAATTCCGTTTCGTACTTATAATACATAATATATAAAATCATCATAACCGTATTAATAATTCACATTTAGTATAATGCAAATATACAATAATTAAAATTAACACAGTCGATTTTCCTTATGACTTTATTGCTCTACTCATTATCTTCCGGTATGTGGTAATTAAAATTTATACACTTACATGGGCACAGAGAGCAGCCAAAAACTTAAGAGATAAGAAATATTCCTGTGCATTGTGCAAACGAGCATTGTGTAACAAAAGTTGTCAGAATCAGCATTTAAAAATTCCCATTTCAGCTACCAAAAAAATCATGCATAATAAGTCAAAATATAAAATGTAGAGAAAATCAAAGTGCCTCTCGACCCCCGAGGCGTTAGGTGGCGCTAGTGTAACGAAGGAACGGTCGGAGGGCACTCGGCGGGGGGAGGAGGGCCTGCGCAGAGTTTATTGACGGGGGCCCCCCGCCCGCGCCCGCCGGTCGCCGCCTCCCCCCACCGCTCAAGTTCAAGGTTGGCTCGGCGCGCGCGGCGGCGCAGTGCGAGGGAGTCCGGCCCGCACTCCGGTCGTCAGCCCTCATTACGCTATGCTCATTCGCTCCACTCGCAACGAGACCGCGACTCTGAACACGCGACTTCGCCGCGCTCTCCTGGATTGCAATACGGATTACAGTGACTGTGCTAAACACATGTGACACTAAAATATGGATTAAGTGAACTGAATACTAGTGATAAACTACAACGTAAAGTTACCTGCTTATAGTTATTGTGGCCCTAGGCTGTGAATTAGTTGTTAGTGAAGATACTGTAATGGTCTCAGACATGGGTGAAGATTTACCAATCCTGAAAGGGATCCTCAACGGAGTCGTGAAATATCACAATGCTCGTATGTATTCTTTTTAATTTAATAACTTCTATTTTTCAAAAATAGTTTCGATTACAAATAAAAATTAACTAAATAATCGATTACAAATAAACATAAAATTTCGGTTTTACACCAAAATACGTAGAGGTCTACGAGTGCTACGACGCGCGCTACGAGCTACGAATTGTTTTACGAACTTAGGAAATTTTCAATTAATAATATAAATATTTAGTTTTAAATTGTTTTGACTTTTTAATGCGGTAATTTTAATGAAACTACGAAGAACCTAGAGATAGTTGGCGAACTCAGGGGTATATATCGACGATATCTACTTACAGCTATTTAGGACAATATTTATTTCTTCAGAAGGTAATACCATGTAAAAATACGAATATGCTCTAGTTTCATTTCGAAATATATTTAAAATGGAACTTGATTTAATTGGAAACCAAGGGAAACATCAACACAACATATTTTCCAAAGTAGGACATCAGCGCTTTTGTCACGTTGTATGCACAATGCATTAAATCCGCATAAACTCACGCAGATCGGGCACGAATGTAGGCGTACTGGTGGCAGATAGTCAGGCGTGAGTGAACAATAGGAGCGTGCATCTGGCGCGGCCCACATCGCTAGCGAAAGTCCGGAGAAATGGCGAGAGGGCTCTCCGCTTTCGTTTTCAATCGTGCGCTGCGCGTGCAAGCACTTTCACCGAGCGCGCGTGCGAGAGCGACGTAAGAGCCGAGCCGACCCGCGGCGCTTAGCGCCTTTCGGACGTCAACCGCCCACCGCGTGAAAGTCGTAACACTTTTTAGCATGACCTCGCGGTTCGCGCTTCGTCACTCGTCATTCGAACTAGTTCACTGGATCGCGCTTGCATCCGGCAGGACGCGGATCGCTTCAGACGGGAGGGTCGCGCGGCCGATGAACTCTACCCCCGGGTGTCAGCTGCGCGTGCACATGGTCGCGACAGCTGCACCCCGACCTGTGTTTAGGCACGACCTTGCCCAACATTCCTATCGCAGACGCTATTGCTCATTTAAACCGGTTATAAAACTGTTCATGTTGTAGTGCAGTTGGTGTAGTTTGGATGTGGTGAATTAAACGTGTTTTCCTGTTGTTGCAGCCGTGCGATTCGGTCGCGTGCCAAAGCGCGAAAAGGCGCGCATCCTGGCGGCGATGCAGCAATCGTCGTCGTCGCGCGCGCACGAGCAGGCCGCCGCGGCCGAGCTGGAAGACGCGCCGCGGCTGCTGGCGCGCGTCGTGCGCGCGCACCTCGACACCTGCGAGTTCACGCGCGACCGCGTCACCAACATGCGCGCGCGTGCTCGCGACTGTCCCACATACTCACAGCCAACTCTGGTAAGCATCGCATCCACGATTTACATTCATGTTTGGTTACCAAAACACAGTAAGTTAGAAACCTTCTTCAATGGAAACAACGAAACTAATTTCTTTCTCTTTTGTCGTAGGCCTGTCCCTTGAATCCTGCCCCAGAGCTGCAGTCAGAGAAAGAGTTCTCTCAGCGCTTCGCCCACGTGATCCGTGGCGTGATCGACTTTGCCGGGCTCATCCCCGGCTTCCAGCTTTTGACGCAGGACGACAAGTTTACGCTGCTCAAGAGCGGCTTGTTCGACGCGCTGTTCGTGCGGCTCATTTGTATGTTTGACGCGCCGCTCAACAGCATCATCTGCCTCAACGGGCAGCTCATGAAGCGTGACTCCATTCAGAGCGGCGCCAATGCGCGGTTCCTCGTCGACTCCACCTTCAAGTTCGCCGAGCGCATCAACTCAATGAACCTTACCGACGCCGAGATCGGTCTCTTCTGCGCCATAGTGCTGATCACACCCGACCGGCCCGGTCTGCGCAACGTCGAATTGGTGGAGCGCATGCACGCTCGCCTTAAGGGCTGCTTGCAGACCGTCGTGGCTCAGAACCGCCCCGACCGACCAGGCTTCCTGCGCGAACTCATGGACATCCTCCCCGACCTTCGAACTCTCAGCACTCTGCACACGGAGAAGTTGGTCGTGTTTCGCACTGAGCACAAAGAACTCTTACGCCAACAAATGTGGGCTGATGAAGAAGGAGGCGTGTGGCCTGACTCCGGCGCGGACGAGTCAGCGCGCAGCCCGCTCGGCTCCGTGTCGAGCAGCGAGTCCGGCGAGACGGGTGGCGACTGCGGCACGCCGCTGCTGGCCGCCACGCTAGCCGGCCGCCGCCGCCTGGACTCGCGCGGCTCCGTCGACGAGGAGGCGCTCGGCGTAGCGCACCTTGCACACAATGGTCTCACAGTGACGCCCGTGCGCCCGCCACCACCGCGTTACCGCAAGCTCGACTCGCCCACCGACTCTGGCATCGAGTCCGGCAATGAGAAGCACGAGCGCCTCGCCGGCCCCGGCTCCGGCTGCTCCAGCCCCCGCTCCTCGCTCGAGGAACACTCGGAGGACAGACGGCCACACATGCCCGCCGACGACATGCCGGTGCTCAAGCGAGTGCTCGAGGCACCTCCGCTCTATGATGCATCCTTGCTCATGAACGAGGCGTACAATTACTCGTACAAGCCGCACAAAAAGTTCCGAGCGATGCGCCGCGACACGGGCGAGGCGGAGGCCAAGCCCAGACCCACCCCCTCCCCGCAACCGACGGGTCAGCACCTGCCGAGCCCCGCGCGGCCCGCACTCTCCCCGCGGCCGATGCGCGCCTCGCTGTCGTCGACCCACTCGGTGCTGGCCAAGAGCCTGATGGAAGGGCCGCGCATGACGCCCGAGCAGCTGAAACGCACCGACATGATCCAGCAGTACATGCGGCGCGGCGAGGCGGCAGAAGGCCCGCTGCGAGGAGCCCCCCTGCTGACGTGCGTGTACCGCACAGCGTCGCCCGCACCCTCGCCCGCGCCCGCACCTGCGCCCGCGCCGCTCATGGCGCTGCAAGTGGACGTGGCCGAGTCGCAGCCGCTGAACCTCTCCAAGAAGTCGCCGTCGCCGCCGCGCGCCTTCATGCCACAGATGCTGGAGGCGTGAGGCCGGCCCGCGGAGCCTGCCGTCTCCGCCACCCCACCCCGACCTACTTTAAATTAAATTAGTTAAAAGTAATCGTTCGCAGATCGTTTTAATATATTATATGTGATAATTCGTTTAGGACGACGTGTGTTTGCGCGGCCGGCGTCGGACAAGGAGAGCGCAAATAGACTGAGATATAATTTAAGACTAAGTTTAATTAATTTATATGAAATGCAGCGCCGGTCCGCGGTGTGTTTGTGTGTCTCGTATGTGCGTATGTGAGCGTGCTCAGTCATTTGTTTGTTAATATAATGACAGGTTGTCGAATTAAAATAAAAGTCTTATGAAAAAAATAAATCAAATTTTCATTTCCCGTTACCCCGTTACCCAAAATCCCAAGAGTAAAACAAGATAGAATCAGTCATTTATAATTAAATTACAATAGACCTGAATACGTAATATTTTTTTTTTTTTTTTTCAAATTACTTAAGCCATAAATCAGGCATTCATAATGAAATACATCAATAGTCAACAGTTTTTTGTCAGAAATATTTCAAAGATTACATCAAGCGATCGTGTAACCACGAGTCCGCGGCGAAGCAATATACAAATTACACACAACACCTTCGCACACAAAAAGTCTCTAGTAACCTTAAAAAATGTTGAATAGGAAGGAAGCAGTAGCGGTCGCGAGGCCGAGGCCGACAGCGAGGCCGATGGCCGACACCGACGGCGGTCGTCGACCGCGCTAAGTGCTCGGGTTCTGCCGCACGCGCCGCCACGGTGGACCCAGCTGAACCGACCACTTCCGCACTGCACCGATAGTCGAATGTAACCGATAAACGTAAGTATTTTGGGTAAAAATAGATAAACTTGGTAAGTATACGTGGTATGAAATTAAAGAAAGATAGAGCCTAAAGTAAAAGGAAAAAAATACAGCACCTTCTAGCTTCTAAAACAAAGTAAGATGGATAAAACGATCGATGTAGGTAGGAATACTTAGTGAAACTAGAAAAGATTCTTCGTTGACTAAGGCCCGGTTTCTGAGTTGAGAATTTTGCTAAGCAAATGGGTAAGTATCGTCCTGTCTCTGCAGATTTCTCACAAAAGAGCGTGACAGAGCGATACGTAAGTATGTGCTTAGTAAAATTCTCAGCTCAAACACTTAACTATCGTTCTGTCACGTTCTTTTGTGAGAAAACCGCAGAGGCAGAACGATATTTAAGTGCCTGCTCAGCGAATTTCTCAAATCAGAAACCGGCATTAAGTCTGGATTAAAATGATAGAGATGGTATTGATCGTGTCGGCGATTAGTTCCTAATTCTTAATTTTGCAAGTATGTATTTCTGTGGATTCGTAAGAGTGAATTAGGAGAAATTGTACTAAGCACAGTCTGGCTAAATAAGTAAAGCACAGAAAAAGTAATTCGTTTCAACCTTCATTCACTGAAAATCGAAACGTCACCGTTTCTGTAAATTAACACGGAATTAACTGAATCGACGCAATAAAAACGCATAAAAAAATGTTTCAGTCGATGTCAAAGTCTTTATTTTATTATTGTAAAAAAAACATCAGACAACCGCGAAGACAGAATGATTTTAGTTCTGGGCACAATACGCATTATGGAACCCTCGTATCCATAACCACCACTGAACTCTAAAAATAAAACAGAGGCTCTACCAGGAGTTACGTCCGGCAGACATACGGCAACGGAAAAACCGGTTGCCATAGTAAAACTTGCATTGCTGGTGCCGTAGGTCTGCCAGACGTAACTCGGGGTAAAGCCTCTGATCTGAATCTCAGCCTCTGACCTGAAAGAAAGCTTCGACGGAGATCCTATGATGATGTATCGGTCCTTTGCTACGAACCTTCTACGCTGCTACGAGCGCTACGAGTCTACGACGCTGTTATGTCCAAAGTCGGATTTACAGACTAATGTAGCAGCATTAATTTATAAATTCTTAAAAATAAGTTTCACTTCCGTAGTCGATGAACAATAACAAAATCATGTTGTGGCAAGAACTTAGTTGGTTAAAATTTTAAAATTTTGTTCATTTATTTTTTATTTTTTTTATTTTTTTAATATCGTAGTACGATTAGCGACACCCTAGACTAGGAACTTGCTCTTATCGCGTGCATTATAAGTGCATTGATCGAATAAAAAGGCGTAGCTTAGCATGTAATTTAAGCATTTTTATTGCTGACTGTACATTTTTTTTAAATCTGTGAATGCAGTTCATAAAATCTCAAAAGTTATGGATGTTCTCCGAGGAATATTTTCCTGTAACTATAACGGTTAAGGTACCTGCCCTCACTGCCCCATCTCGAAAATCCATCCTGTATACACCATTTCACGAATGGCTGAACCAAGAAATCCGATCGGTGGCGAAACATAAATATTTTATTTTGCTGCTAAATGATGACGTCCAAAGTACAGCAACTGCGCCATAGCAGTGAATTGATTGGTGCTACTACCCCCTCTACCCTTGACGCGTTTTTCCAATATGGCCGCAATATGGCGCAATTTACATAATTAAATATTTTACAAATTAAGACCCATTTTGTGTTTTTATTGAATAAAACAGCCTTACCTTTGAATAAACATTACAAAATATTTAAAATCAAAGCATTACTATGCGAATTCAAAGAGAAATTAATTTTAAAACTTTTTCAATTTGATCGCAATAGCGTCAAGGGTAACCCCCCAGTTCCAACTACGCCCCTCTGAAAGTAATACGCAAAACAACAAATATCACCCGTAGGTCACCGATAATCAAAGGGCAATCCCATTATAATAAATAATGATGCATTTTATCTATGTTTAGTTGTTGAAATGTTTGATTAGTTGGTGTCCTTGTTACAGCGGTTATTGACCGGCGGGCGGCGGCGGCGCACTACGACCCTGCACTTGACTTGGTGCATGTGCAACCAACCTCTCTCCCCCACTCTTGCCCAGCCAGCCCAGCCGCCCGCCCGCCCACGCCCGACCCATGCGATGACATTTTTCCCCTTTCAGAAATATCTCAACGAAGGTTCTAGATTTCATGTGGGTAGAACCAGTCAATTCTGATGAAGGTAATAAAATCCGTGACTGTACGGGATGATATAAAGTTCCTGATATAGGATCGTGTTCCGTATTTTATAGCAACATTCTGTTTAGATGTAAGTTATAAAATAAATCTGATTTACGGTGTGGCTGTAATCTTTTGTACAAGTAAACAGATTTCATAATGACATCTTGGCAAGTCTGAAGGTAACACGTTATTTTGCATAATAATGCTCTTTAGCCGTAAAATGGAGTTTTTCACCATATTTAACCATTTTACATATTATTATAATAATGTATCGCCATGCAAACATACTCCTCCCCATGTCCTTGGAGGCAAGAATGTTTTAGGGAGCCCTAAGGTAATACATTATTTTATCTATAATGTACAGCAAGGACACTGGGTGGCGGAGGGTGTTATGGGCCTAAATTCAGTGTCGGCGGTAGGCAGGGCCGGCGGCAGGACGGCAGGCGCGACGCGGAAGGCCGGGGAAGGTTGGCCGCGACCTTCCGCCAGGGAAGCTGACGAGGCCGCCTCGACCTGCTCGGTTAGCACGGAAACAGGAGTTGCCATATTTGTTTATTATTAACATTTACATCAGTCTACCTTACCGCGGTACTGAAGTCATTGCAATTTTTAAGGAAGCGTTTTATTGTTTCAGTTGTTCTCGTAGAGGTTAAATTATGGCTATGACGTACATCCGTGTGACCTTGTGCCAAACGACTTTTGCGATGCCTCGGTTAATATCTGGGTATTTTTTTCTAGTATTATTATGATCAACTTTGTTGTATAATGCGTGCCGAATGACTTAGGAATTACAGACGTTCAAGTTTTCTATTATGTTCCGCTCCGTGTTAGAGCCTTCGGTGGAGGTATTCAATTTTGCACGAAGTGTGGGCGTCGGGAGGCTGTGGGGCGGTGCGGGTGTTGCGGGGGCGCGCGGGGCGGGAGACGGGCGGGCGAGGGGGCGCTCGGTCGGCTCCAAGGTCGCAGAGTCACCGCCGGGCAAGGTCGGCGCGCCCGCGCGTCCCGGACTACCCCCAGCCCCAGGCCCCAGACTCACACCAGCAACCACCCCATTTCGCGTGGGATGTGACCTTTATCCATGTTCGGGGGAAATAATCGTATTAATACCTATCATGATTCTACGTCTTCATGTAGCATCTTAAAGGCACTTAAAGCTACTCTCTATTCCAAATGAAAACCTCAAGTAGAAGTTACTTCCGCTTGGCCGATAAACCCCTAACCTAAGGACATAATAATACATTTATTATTCCCAATTCCTTGTGAACGTCTTTTGGTCAGACGTTTTAATTAGATGTAGTTTGCACTATTTTCTATTATATTTCCGTAGTGACACCTTAGTGGGTCGAACACCTAATTAATCAGTCGCGTGTAAGGTTCGCCATGGGACGCATGGATGGCCTCGGTCGATAGCTGCTGACGGTGACAGCACGCCTGCCGGGGTGTCGGGGCCTCTGCTGACGCTACACCTGACCTTCGGAGTTGCCGATAGGTACATGCGCGGACGGGAACACACGGTAATCAGACCGCACGCACACACTCGCGGCCGCTGGAACGCGTGGGCTGGGCTTCGATGCCTAACTGAAGTAGATAACCAAACCACGGGTAGAGGTACCGCCACAGTAAAATCCAGAAAATTTCGAAAAACGAATGACAGAATTATTTTTTCTTCAACTCAAGTACATACTATTTTTTTCGGTCTCGACCTTTACCTATCAAGTCTTACCCTAATTCTGAACACATTTCGGTGCGTTGCTGGCGCGCTTTTGATGGCCGACAGAGCGCAGCGTAGCTCAAGGCCGACGCAGGGTAGTCAGCATTTCAGCTCTTGATAGACAAGCTAGTTCGGTCTCGGCTTTTATAGCGCGGGCAGCAATGGCTGCAATGATGACCATGATGGCAATGATGACCATGATGGGCAGCAATGGCTGCAATGATGACCATTGCTACGCTCAGTGAGCGTAGCTAAGCTCTTCTCGAGGCCATCATAGCGTGGGCAGCAGCGCAGTCATTGCGGACCAAGGTTTGTATAGAACTTTACTCAAACAAGCGAGTACCTAATTTAAAGAAAACCAGCTTAGTATACCTAATTTGAATTTATTTAAGGTCCGACGATAGCAGCGTGGCGGGACATTAAATTAGTTTTTTTTAAGATGTAGTGTCAAAGATAACGAAAATATTTTTTTCAAAGTAAGACTCCATAATTTTTTTTTAATTCATTTTATGGGGTTAATTGTTTGATTTATCAATGAAATTTGATAGCATGGTTATTAAGAATCATGTGAAAAAAATCACGGCATAATTAGAAAATATGCGACCACAGTACCTACTTCCTCAATATGTTGTCTAGGGTGACCATTTTCAAAATTTTGTTTACAATTTTGCATGAAGTGACTAGGATTTTTTTATTATTTTTCCCAGTACTATTATGATCTGCCCTTTCGCCCAGTTCCCACTTCGCTACGCGCGGGATTCTACCATAGAATCCTTCGCTCCGCTCTGGATTCAAAGAAATAATCTCGCCTTAAAAATTGTGTTTTTCTCCATCGCCCTCCCTTTTTTCACCTGACTTTTCTGAAACAAAACTCGACAATAATGGATTTTCAAAGGAAATTGCTGGCCTCCAAAACACGACAATAATTAAATTCCACTTGATGGCGCCTAATCAAGTAGCAAGCGAGGCTCAAAGAAGGTTGTCAGAATAATGACCACATTACACATTGACCACATGACCAAGTATAATATTTGTGCACGGTTGATAATGATAATTTGAATTCTTTAATCTTAATTTTGTTTATAAATTATAAACGAAAAACTTTTGGTCTCAATTACTCTCAATTACCCCAAAAGCACATTTATGAAATTAAACGTGAATATTTATCTTGTAAATGGTCCTTCTGGATTATGATCATTTGTTTCTGAAACGTAGCACGTGGTGCTACGGCAGCAGCGTAGCAAACAATATTCCAACCCCACGCTACAAGTTATATTTAAATATTCAATTACTAAGATACTGGATACCTGGATACCAATTAGAGCACCCTCTCCCTCGAAGCCTTATCTTATAAATACTTGGAAATGTTCCTGTTTGCTAGCAGTAACTGTAGGCAGTATAAATCAACTCTAATAAATCTCGAAAAAATCAATGGTAGAATTGTACTTAATTTAGTTTCATGGTTGGTACGGAGATGAATTATCCTAATAACATACATCTCATCCACAGACATAATATCACCAGAACTAGTTACATTCTTATCCCATTAATCACCACTATCTTTTCATCCTTTAATTTCTCATTCTTCCACGTGTTCATCTACCAGTAATCGAGTTGACTTCTATCACCGAACAATAATGTAGCTTAAGTACCGCCCCGAATCCTCGTCCATGAAGTTAGAACACAGAGTCGTTGTCCTACTTCTTGATGTAGGCAGTTGAAGTGAATATTTGGGTCAGACCAGAGGGATTTGGGTCGAGAACAAATTATTGGCGTGACACAAATCCACACAAGGGCCTATAACTTACAGCAGAGTGCTCACGCTATGGAATATTCCAGCAATGTGACTGTCCTTGTCAATGTGGCTTAGAGCATCGTTGTTACGCCAAATATTAATTGACGAAAGACTTACGAAAGCCATATTGGATTTTTTTTATACATATACTACGGTAACTCATGTCTTCATCGACGATATATCGGCAATCTCTTTTCCCCATCGTTCAATTAACATTCTAAATTTTGAATAGAACATTTGAACATTTCGAACATAGGTATCACAATTTAATTTTCTAAATTTTCTATGTCCATTCTTAATTTGAGCGAAATCAGACGGTAAACAACAAAGTTCGACATTACCTTCGACATTTGCGTGTGGAATTTCGTAAAATTTAATCGACAAATAAAACCATATAATTATCAAATCTGCTCACAAATGCGTAGAGGAGAACACATCCGGATATACAAAACCATCTTTGTACGTACAGTCAGCCACACGCTAGGATTCCCTTTTTTGTTCGATAGGTGCCCTTATGCTGGGCGCGATAAGAGCTGCCATGGGATATCTGTGACTGTGGCCGACCGTACAAGCTGAAACGTTCACTTCGTTCGCTCGGTCAAAAAACGGCCAAGTGCGAGTCGGACTAAAGCACTTTTAAAGAGGAAATGGTATATATTTTTACATTTTTCGCCATAAATCGAAAACTATATAAATACTCGTATTAAAAATAGTAGGTAGATTGATTGATTGTTGATTGAGGGACTAAAACACAATGTTTAAGGCGAGAGTGTTTCTTTGAATCGAGAGCCGAGCGAAGGATTCTAGAGTAGAAAGAAAGTTCAATAGATTCTAAAGTAAAATCCTGAGCGTAGTGAGGGATTCAAAGTACATACTCGAGCTTAAGGGTAGAAGATAGCAACGTGGCGGGAAATTCAAAATTTTCACAGTTTTTTACATTTTGTAGCTAAACTGACCTATTTTTGTTCAGCGATTTTTCGTTCGCGGCAATAAAACAGTATTCTTTTCATTATTGTAAACAATAATTCAGCCGATTATGTGTTCTGGTCTACGAAGCAGTGGCACTGCCCAAAAAACTTGTCGTAGACCAGAACACATAATCGGCTGAATTCTCCTATAATGGTTCCGTTTTTCCTTCCAGGTCCGGTACCCTAAAAACAGCAGGTCGGGACACATTTGGGGGAAGGGATGGGGAATTGTGTTGACACCGGGCAGAATCGTGTTTAGCGGGGTTGAGTTAGTCTAGAAAAACCCAGTGGCAAAAAGTTTTTCGAAATTCCGTTAACCGTGATTCTACTTATGTAAATCTATACTTATAATAAAACTCTAGCGAAGTAAATTCTGTACATTGAATATTTTTAGAAAAAAACTAGCAGGGGTTACTAAGTAAACTATACTGAATCCAAAAATGCAAAAAAAACGGTCTATGTCTGTCTGTCTGTCTGTCTGTCTGTCTGTATGAACACGATAAACGCGAACACCGCTGAATAGTTTTCAACCAAACTTAACATGGTCGTAACTCACGTTTCTGGGCGTAACTTAGGCTATCCAATGTTTAGAATACATTGCGGGTTGCAATTTTAACTTCGTTTTTTGTAAGAAATATTCATAATTTGGTTATGGCTTCTTAAGAAGGTATGTTAAGAACGTGATATTGAACATATTTCTGCAAAAAAAATTTAAAAGTCCGACTTTGAACCTCATTCTCTCGGAAACCTACATTGCGGGTTGCAATTTTAACTGGATTTTTTGTAAGAAATATCCATAATTTTGATATGGCTTCTTGAGACGGTATGTTAAGAACGTGATATAATATGTAAGCAATTAGTTTATTGCTGAAAAAAAAAAGCAAGTCCGACTTTATTATCTCGGAAACCGTTGATTTCCCAGACATAGTTCCTTGGGCAAAAATGTTCGTTATGATGAGGACTATCGTGGTCTCCCACTTTGTTGGCGGTCTTTTAACACTCTGTATAATATCACGCTACGACTTTTGGCATTTGGGGCGCCATATTGAAAATGAAAAGTTGGCATATGTTTTTATTTTATTTTGGCGGAAAATGTTAGTTCTACAAGCGTAGCATAAGGCCGGGTTAGATCGTATCTATGGGTTTAAAACAATAAGTATCTCACTCTTTTGTTTGACGTAGAGCGGGATGGACAGAGCCATAGATACGCTCTAACCCAGCCTTATGATCCTTTGATCCTTGCTGGAGGGAATTCGGAAGGCAAAGTTTTTTGTTCGAAAGTCCGTTATTGGCTTAATCTTATCTTTAGACAATATTGAGAAACTAATTTCAATATTTTTTATTTTAATCCAGTAGTTTTGTTTTTATGCGCTAAAATGTTTTGTTCCTATGACCGCCAAACAGCGCCAACAGTATGCAGACCGTCGCGTGAAGGTCATAAAACCGTATCTTTGAAACGTTGTAAAATCCAAACTACTGAACCAAAATAAAAAATATTGAAATTAGTTTCTCAATATTGTCTAAATATAAGATTAAGCCAATAACGGACTTTCGAACAAAAAACTTTGCGTACCGAATTGTGAGTGGTTTTCGGTGGAGGTCGGACAAAGTATATTGTTAGAAATAAAGTACTGTTGCGTCGCGGTCGAAAGGTTCTGGGTTTGAACCCACGCGAGGTTGAAATTTTTTTTTGTGCCTTTTTAAAATATTTACTCTACTGAGCTCAACTTGATATTTAAAAAAATATATTTTCTTTGCCGTAAAGCGGGATAGACAGAGTTATTTGCCGTAGATACGCTCCAACCCAACCTTATGCTTTGCTTGCTGGCTTAGCATGAGAATGGGTAAGACCTTATCTATGGGCTTATAACTTTATCTATCCCACTCTACGTCGAGGGCGATACGCATAAACCCCTTTACTTCCTAAGCAATTCTTATGCTAAGCTTCCTGGTATCTTACATGGGCGATACCTAATCTAAACAATACATATTTTATTATAAATGTATTGTTTAGATTAGGGCACACACAGACAGACACACAGACAGTCTACGTCGAGGGCGATACGCATAAACCCCTTTACTTCCTAAGCAATTCTTATGCTAAGCTTCCTGGTATCTTACATGGGCGATACCTAATCTAAACAATACATATTTTATTATAAATGTATTGTTTAGATTAGGGCACACACAGACAGGCACACCCTCATAAACACATAAACAGACACACACACAAAGCTATCAAACTTATGACACCCCTCTTTTTTGATCGGGGGTTAAAAAAAACTTCCTTTTGAGTGTTCCTCCGCATTCGAATTTAAATTAAATGTCAAATGTGTAAAAACGCATACGAAGTCGCGGGCACAACTAGTTAACAATAAAACCTACTTTATTGTTGAAAAGGTACACTGTTATTAAGCTGCTGCACTGATTCCGAGTGATCTGCTGCTATTAAGGAGTTCCGTTCTAAATCTCCAAAGTTCTTCACCATTTTTTTATGGGACCACACGGGAAGTATACCCTTTCAAACAAAAAAAGAATCATCAAAATCGGTCCACCTAGAAAATATTCTGAGGTAACAAACATAAAAAAATAAACAAAACGAATTGAGTACCTCCTCCCTTTTTGAAGTCGGTTAAAAAGCAAAACCAGGCATCTATACTGACGACACTGACAATCTCGAAACTGTGAAGCCGGAGAGATTTTCCAATAAATTGAATAATACCGAGAAGGCTCAGTTTAATAATTGTTTGAGGGTCACGAGGCTTGTAATACGCGTGTCCTGAGTCTGGGAAGGGCGCGGGCGCGACCAGGCGGGCGGCGAGGACACCTAAGGTCACCGCAAGGTCACCGCGGGGTCGCGCCGCCGACCATTGTCTGAAACCGTATTCTGAAATACAAAACCGTCTCGAGTTACACCGCACCGGCTCACTTGCTGCGACAAACATTTCTGCTACGACCGACATTCGACTCAATCTTTCGCCTTCTCCAGAATACCGACAAAACCAGACAGCATCTGTTCAAACGCCTTATTTGCCGAATACATACGTATTATCTCTAGTCAGTTTTATTCAGCAAATTGGGAAGGACGCGTTCGTTCCGTTTCAGCAAGGTGACTTACTTAACTCAAGATTTGCATTTCGTCAACGTAAAGCGACGCAAGCAACCCGAACGTTCATATTTTTGCACCTAAGTACCTATTCACTGACTGATGTATTGAAGAATTATTATAGTCAGGATAAAATGTGCAGTGGCTATGAAAGTATGCAGTCTGATATTATGAAATGTTCAAGGGATTTATTCAATTTATTCCCTTTTGGAGACTTAGGTCACCTAGAGGATCTTAAATCTAGACCTTAGGTCCTAAAAATAGTTAAGCCTAGGAATTCTCTCATTTAATGGCTCGTTTTTAGCAAAATCGCATGCAAAAAGAATCGAAAATGTTCACATATCAAACCCTAGAATTAGGTGAGACCTGTCTTAAAACAGCCAGTTTTGTGTTGATATCCATATCAGATTGCAAGATATTTTGCTTGAAAACAATAGGCGGCGCACTTTTTTAAAATATCTTCAAAACGTTTATGAATGTCAACACGAAACTGGCTGTTTTAGATAGGTCTCACCTAATTCTAGGGTTTGATATGTGAACATTTTCAATTTTTTTAGTGTATTTGATACAGGAATCAATTTTGTGCATTTTTCTTTGCGCACGGGCGATTCACTATGCCCAGAGCCTTAATAGGTACGGCACTTTGTTGCTTACAGCGACACAATTACGCCTCTTTTAGATCAGTTGAGCGAGTATTTAGGGCAGGCTATAGTCAAGTGGCTGTGAGACAACCTTGTAAGGGCACATTAGCGGGTATGTAGGTCGGCCGGCTCGACCTTGACCTAGGGCGCGCCGCCCTACACCTCCTGTGCTAGACAAAAGATGACATGTCTCGATCTAGGTCAGAGAACAATTCCAACGCCTGAAAGGTAGTGAGCCATGTAGGCCTACTTAATATATATTTTTTGTTTATCCAGCCTGGTGATAATATTCTGGAAGGCAATAAAGATGGAAGGTATCTCTACTACACGTGTAGTAGTCTCTACAAGAAAAAATACACATTGATAAAGCTTCAGTGTATTTCATCATTCATTGTTAGTATCTAAGCGGAAAAACCTTTGCTAAGACGATACGAACGTCCACCTTGACTTTGCCATGACCTCGCACAAAAACTGCGATGTCGCTATCGATAGCGATATTCTTTGCAAAAATAAGATAAAAATTAATTTCGGGAAGTGAAGATAGAGGCATTTGCCGGGTTGCTGCGATTAAATTTATATCGTGCGCGCACTCACACAGCGACGTGCTATCTAACCGCGCATGTTTGCGAATGTGGCGGCGTGTGTGTGAGCATGACTGACATTGAACTTCACACTTCACGTGGCGGCGGCGCACGAGTTGCGTAACCAGCCCCGCGACACCCCCGCGCCTCGTGGCCTTCGGAGTTCCTGGCCACACCTCATGACCTCGCCCATGATCTAGGATATAGTAGCTAGATTTACCCATCGAACCGAACATGCTCCGTCGAAAAATCTACTCGATCGAGTTTAAAATCTACCTTGCCAACCAGAGTCGAAGATCGATAGTGACGACACCCTACAGTGGAAATCTGCGATTGTCTAATAGAAAACACAGTTCGCAGACATGTGTAGCAGATTCGGCAGTGGCATTGGCATTGGCTGACGCTTTGGTCTCGAGTTTGACAGACAATTTGATGTTCCACGCCACGCATGATGATGTGATTGATGATGCGGGTACTTGCCCTCACAAATTGATAATGGGAGGACCGGCGGCGTAACTTCACTGTTAAGTACTGTTACTATTATGTCATCACATTACACTACAATATTATATGAATCCATGATTACATTCGAATTATTGAAGCAAGTAAATAAAAATATATACCTACCTAAGAAAGTTTTTTTTTCTGTCCGATAGCGATAGAGGCAGATAGAGGTGACCGTTGCGAAGATGTTAATGAGTATTTTTCTGAGAGAGGATAGAACAGACAAATCTCAATGTAACCTTTCCAGTCGCCTCTATGCCATTTAAAAGTCATACTTATTATGTCGACGAGACACGATAATGTCAAAATATACAAAAAACTAAGAAAATTAAAATTATTAACATAAACACAACCTACCTCAAGGCAAGTGTATTTTTAAATTAGACATGCTGTGACATGCATTATTCATCCTAAAAATGTGAAATTATGAGACAGTCAAAGTGGACAACAAACCATGAAATACTGCAAAATACGGTGCCCACATTATTTCGGTCCGGGTATTTTTTTAGGGTTCTGTACCTGAAGAGTGCCAAACGGCACCATAATACTCCGCCTCCGCTGTCAGTCTGTTCTAACTTTGAAGGGCTGTACCTTTGTAACCGTGCTTTAAATTTGTTCTTTGAAAACGGCTCATTATGGCGGCTTACCCACCAAATAATAAAAAAATATTTAAAAATTTAAAAAACCATACAAGTGCGAGTTAAGCACGCATGGAAAGGGTTTCATACATCGAAGTTCATTTATGCACAAATGTTGAAAAACCATACCGAACCATACCGTGATCCGCGATGTAGGACTGTGTAGAGTACCATCTGTTGACTGAGTTGAGGAACTAATGCTTCTTCTTCTTGAAGTGCCTCTCCATCACTGGAGGTTGGCAGTCAGCTCCCTGTACCGCTCTCTGTTCATGGCTGTCCTGAATAATTTTATTGTCCCACAGTTTCGATTCTGGTCTATTCCTTGATATTATACAGCCATGTAATTTTCTTCCTTCCTGGCCTTCTTTTTTCCTCTATTTTGCCCATCACTATGGTGTGTTGTAGCTGGTAACGTTTATTTCTTCAAACGTGTCCTAAGTAGGCATCCTTTCGCTGCTTGCATTAGTTCTACTTTTTTATTCATACGTCTGAGAACTTCGACGGAACTAATGCTACAAAATTGATAACACCATGGACTTCTTATAGGTTTTCATATAATCTATAGTTAAATTGTCCGGATTGCATTAATTGTATGGTGGTACGGAACCCTGCAGTCCTACTCGGACTTAGCCGGTTTTCTTTAACACTGACTCTACCAAGTGTTTAATACTGAACGAGCAACCGAGATAGAGCCAACTAGCAACATGATCAAATCGGGAGTAGGAACCCCTTGGTAGGAAGAAAGATATGGAAGGCTAACTACCTAGTAATCTTTTTTTTATATTTTTCAAAATTCTTTTAATTCAGGAAATAGGCCTTGCCTTATAAAAGTTGCATGACCAGAAATATAATGATGGGTCCAATAAAAAAAAATTATCGAACTAGATTTTTTTTTCTTGGTGACGCTAGCTTTTGAGTACTCAGACTTTTGAGCATTCTCTGTACTAGTATAGATAGTGGTAGTGTTAACTTTTTGCAAAAACCTTCAAGGTAGGTACAAAAGAAGATGAGATATTTTTCTATTGTTAGGTATACCTACATGTTCTGAAGTCCACCAGAGCTGACGGGTGGGCAGCTCTAATGTAGCTAACCTTGAGTCTTCGCCTGTTAATACCTACCAATTTGCGAACACTGACGCTTCCGCGACACGCGACCCGAGGTCGACCGGTTCTTAAGGCACCACCCGTTTTAGACCACTGTCAACATTAACGTGCTCTTATGGCATCTAATGACGCTGTCGTTCAAGAGTCACTCTACAAATATTCAGCGGCATTTTATTCATAACATCGCGCTATCGGCATTTAAGATAACAAAGACCTGTCAAATAAATCCTTTACTTCAGGATTAACTAAATAAGTAATTGCGTTTGCTCTATTTGGTAGGTAAACCATTACGGCAGCTCAATAAAAACTACGCGCAATAAAAACTACGCGAATGAAGAGAAAGTCTCCAATACTTATGAAATGGCGATCTGTTCGTTTCTATAGTATCCATAATATTCGTAGAGATTTGCTCTCTTTTCGGAAATCTCTACTTTTTATTCGAACTGTGCTATTTTGAATTATCGACCTTTCGTTCTTGTTTTGTACTAACTTGGAGCATTATGTGCGTGTTTGCATCAATCAGGTGAAGAGCATCGCCTTATCGTGTGACACATTACATTGTATATTTTTATTGCGCGGCCGATCCTCATTTGTTTCCGCGATCGACATTGGGCGCGTACTGACTGACCGAGCATGGCTACAAGAACTCGCCCAGTCAGTAACGCACCCCGCCGCCCGAGCCTTTGCTAACTAGGCGAGTACAGACTCCGAACAGCTCGCCGAGGCTTCCACACGACGTATAAAAGCTTCGTCAGTTCTGAGCATTCGCCCTCGAGGCGGCTCGTCAGTACTCGGCTAGTGCTCGTATGATTTAGCCCATAGTCCTTCACGCCTAGCACGATCGACTTCATGTTTTCTGTCTCCTACTCTACCTAGAGAGGTAGTACTGTATCGAGCTTATTATTATAAGTAGTTGGCAGAAGAAAGGACAAGTTGATTTTCGCGAAAAAGGTGCGATTTTTTTTAGTGTATCGCGTGCTTTTTCTCTGTCATTGTTGATTAAAGCCGTGTCCCCGCGCGAAGACAGGAAGTCTTTTCATAATGTGGTTAATAGCCAGCTTTAGATAAACATTGCACGGTCTCTGAAACTAGGAAGCACATTATCGTTCGATATTCGCACTTATGGACCCACCTACATTTTATAGATAGTTAATGAAAATCCGCAATTAAAAAAAATGATTTCACGCACGTTTCAGGATATATTTGTTGAAGTTATATTAATTAGACTCTTTGTGAGATCGCGGGGACTCATCTCTGTTATAAAAAAACTGTAGCACATTAAATCCACAATTTATCACCGGCTTAGGTGAAGTCAAACAACATACGTACTAAATTTAGATTTTAAAATATTCCAGACATTTTAGTTTCAAATCAGCATCATATCTCATAAACGGCTTAAACGATTTTGATAAAACATATCTAAGAACAGAAAACTGCTTTCAAATAAAAATAACCACATCCAAATCGGTTCACCCATTTAAGAGCTACGGTGCCACAGACAGACAGACGCACAGACACACACATAGCGGTCAAACTTATTACACCCCTCTTTTCGGGTCAGGTGATATAATAATAATTCATTTATATTTCAGGTTTAAAGAGCATGGAGTCAAGTTGGTGGCCTCCGCAAATATAATAGCAATAAAGAGCGGCGGCGGGCGGCGCGGGCGCGGGGGCGGGCGGAGGGGCCTATCTGACTGTACAAATAGCTGCGACCTTGAGATTCGGCGCGCGACAAGGTCAGTGCGCGAATCGTTATCAGCGTGACGTCACGCGCATGACCGCCACGAGACCTTCAGCCGCCGGTGATATGGAGCGGAGATACTCCGCCGGCACCAGATGGCGACCGATAGTGCGATGCTGCCGCCGCCGCCGCAGCACCTGCATGCTTGAAGACCTAGCATGAAGGGATTAAGGACCATGTCTCGTGGGAGATAGGACCAGGACTAGAGTAGGAGATAGCATAGTGCCGAGCGTTATCGAGCTCGATATGACATTCAGATTCACTTTCAAACTACAAGAGTGACAAAAAATCTATACAACAATGTCGTTTCCATTTTTAGGGTTCCGGACCTAAAAAATCCAACGCATTATACCCCTAATTATACAACGTGTTACAAAACATCCTAACTCTTTTTACAGGGTGTAACTTACTGGTCAACAGGATGTCAATTCTGTAAAAAAAGTTGAAAAAATGTTTTTATTTTATAACCTCAAAATTGAAAATTGTTCATTACTTTTTAGTTTTTGGTATTAGCCCAAATTTTTAAATATGTTTGCGTGTGTAGCTGCATTTGCACAGCTTTGAGTTGTTAAAACATTGTGAAAGTCAATGAAAACAATATTTAAAAAATACCTTTCTCCCGCCACAGCGTTCACATTTTATTGATTTAAAAATCAACGGAACGTCATGATCATAAAGCAAAATAAATATTTAGGTTGTGATCTCTATCACCGGGTGCTATTACCCTGTAAAAAGAGTTAGGTACTTTTGTAACACCTTGTAAATAACGTCGTCTACACTCTAACTCTCGTCTTCTACATGACGATATAAAAAATACGATGCAATTTAAATTGATAAAGTATTTTTTTAACTGTTAATTTTACGGAAACTCGGTGCGATTGTCCGACCCGAACTTGCCCAGCTTTAATCTACATTTATCATTGGATGTAAGTAATAGAATTAATTTCCTAACTTTGCAAAAGAATACTCAGAATACGTGTCAGCCCAACTTTAGATAAACTGCTAGGCTCAAGGCCCTAAAGTAGAGCGGTCGTGTAGAAACACCCGTTATTCGCGCGAGTGTTGGAATAAAGCCAGAAACGGAACGTCAATCACACAATCACTTTCTGCTTATCGTCGCCGTCAGTATGGGCGACCTTGTGTGCTCAATGCCGTGCAAAATATTGACTTGACATTCTAAAACGATTTCCGTGTTGCCTGTTTTCCGTATACAGGGTTATTATAATTATATACGACACGGGATATCGACGTATGTGTAGTATGGGTCCCCATGAAACATATAGGTAATTTATTCTGGATTTTAATATACTTTTCGATGGAAATATGTTGGTCTAAGTAGAGTAGAGTCGGAACTATTGTAAGTACCTATTGTATCTTTAATAATGGTTTTATGTCATGGCTAAATAGAACATTTTACAAATTAGTAATATACCTAGACCCCAGCAGCTTCTAGGCACCGCATTCGATTCACAATATTGTTCTGTAGTTTAGAGATAGGCCGGTAAACTAAGTTTTAGCTGCCAGTTTATTGGCTTTCTTATATTAGATAGAACTATAACATAACATGTTGATTAATTTACATGCTTAGCATGATAATCTATATTTATAATTTAAAAAACTCTTTGATCAACGCAGAGTCTTAACCGCTGAACCGATAAGTATGAAATTTGGTCAGCATTTGCGTTTTATAGTACAATCGCCCACTAAGAAAGGATTAAGTGGGTCAAAATGGGGTCCACAGTTAGTATGTAAAAAAAATACCCGACACCTAGGTACTAACATTTTTTTCATTTCTGCCTACTAAAGGGTTAAAATAGAAGCTATGTTAAAGTTCTGTCTAATTTATGAAAGCCAAAATATGGCAGCTGAAAAGTTTAGCCACCTATCTAAATTAAAGACAGTATTTGCGTCTCGTATATCTAGCTATAATGTATAACTAAACTTAGATTTAAGCCAAATATACTGGGTGTTAAAAGACCGCCAACAAAGCGGGAAACCACGTATTGTCCTCATCATAAGGAACATTTTTGCCCAAGGAACTATGCCTGGGAAATCAACGGTTTCCGAGATAATGAGGTTCAAAGTCGGACTTTTCAAAACTTTTTTTTTGCAGAAATGTATTCAGTGCCTAGTTCTTAACATACCTCCCCAAGAGGCCATATCAAAATTATGAATATTTCTTTGAAAAAACGACGTTAAAATTGCAACCCGCAATGTATTCTAAACATCGGCACTTTAAGCTTAAGTAACATAAACTTATACATACGCTTGCGCAATATGGCTTCTGTGCGGTACACGTCCATCGCGTGATAAAATATTTTTCAAAATTATAACCTAAAAAACCAAAATCATTTCCCAGCAATAATTTATCGAAAAAGTACTTTGTTTTGGTGTCTAGTAAGCGTGGCTTTCGGGTCTGTTGGCGGTCTTTTAACACCCTGTATAGAGTATTACAGAAAATCTGCCACATCTGTTGTTAGAACATTGAGGTAAGTAAACCAGAGTGCATTTGGTCGGGCACCTCGACCTGAATTCGAATACGGGCACGCGAGAGAAATCTCCGGCACTCGCGCGCAGCACCTTTCAGCGAGAGACGGCAACCAACCGCTCTAGAAAGGAACTGTTTACGTCCTTTTCGCCACTAAATTGTTCTCAACAGCACAATAACATGGCCGGGCGTAGATGCCTTACCATACAAGTTTCTCTCTGTTCTCTCCGCTGCATGCCCCTCGCTTACTTTACGTGCCCCCATTTACGCTAATCTAACTATCTACACGACTTTCTCACAGTCTATTTATTTTTATGCGTTTGGTTCTAGCTCTACGTGAGCGCCTGCTATAAATTAATATAATCGGCATGAAATACTTATATTTAGCTTTATGGTCCTACTATGTACCTACATTTATGTACGTCAGCAGAATATATGTACATAATTATGTATATGCAGACAGAACTTTCAATGTCAGTGTCTCAATTTTCATTATTGAATGAAGCACAAACGAGTCGTCGTATCATCTCACAATCGCATGGCCCTATTCACAAATATCATTGGCTCGATTTCACTGATGCGGAGGCGCAGCGAAGCCGGCTGACAACTGACAATGGGCGGAGAAAACGGACGGGCTCTGTCATCGCCGCGCGACTTATGACTTACAAAATCTACATACAATCATTCGTAAGAGACGGATGGCGACGCTGCAGATCTGGGCTAGGGTAGTGGGCCACGCGGCTACATATGTGATGATGAGCTCAAATTAGCCATATGGAAACTAAGTCGCAAAACACTTAACTGCTCATTTATTAATTAAAAAGTAAGAAACGCAATACCTAGTCTACACACATTTGTAATACATTGATTTATTAATTACGCACAAGTAAAGGTTACGGACGTCATAAGCGAAAGCCAAATTGACATGGTTCGAGTGAAACAAAACGAACAATTTCTCGAGTTTCACTGAAGCATAAATCCCGATGAGATTTTTTATTTTCTGGCGGTGTCGGTGACCTGCTTTTCGCGCTAAACGCTCTATTTTTTCCGTTTTGCAAAATACCGTCTTAGTTTTGCTTTATATTGTTTTGCTTCTTTTGAGAGAGACAAATGATACGATAAAGTCAAAGCGTACGTTGACCGCCGTTTAGAGAGGTATTTTTGTTCGGGGATTCGCACCGATTAATTAAAGAAAGTACCAAGAAAAAACAAGTCAGCTTTGAATTATATGCGCCGTCTAAACGGACAAATTCGAGAAATATATCTGGGGAAAATATGGAGACGCCTGTCTCTACAAACGTCATTTATACGTAGCAATAAAAATATTCTGAAAATATCAGTTCCCTTCCGAAAGTATCGATAAGACTAAAGTGAACCTTCAATAAAAGTGCACGTAGTAGATGGGGATGTAATGTAGTTGATCCGTGCTGCGTAGTAGAGCGCAGTTACCTATTATATGATGTTAGGCAGGGTTGCCAGATGTTAGCTAACTCGATACGCCTAATTTTGACTTCCGAGTATTTATTTAGCCTCTATTTAGCCTAATTCGCTTAACTTTTTGGGGCTATTAGCCCAAATTTAAAAAAATAAAACGCACAGCAAAATTAACTTATATTAGTTTTTCAAAGTATTAGTTTTTTTATTATTTTATAGTCTCTTATACTAAAATTATAACTTCCTGCTTACCGTCACCATCAGTGGAAGAATTCTAGTTTCCGCGTGCATATTACGTTCGTTGCAAGCATTTAATTTGCGATAATCCTGAGATAGCCTAAATCGTCCGTTCCCATTTTTTCGGTAGCCAATACTGGTAGGCTATCGGATTTTATGGTCGCCATTTGATCCCCTAAGGTAGCCTAAATAGCGACTATTCGCCTAATCTGGCCACACGCGCGGGCCACGTGGCGTGTAGCGTGCGCGGACGCCTCGCCGCAACGTGACCGTGCGTCGCGACTCGCGATGCACTCACGGTACACTCCGCGACACCAATCACCTATAATACCTGATAAAACAATTTTTGGGTTTAATAGCGCATCTATGTTATAGTAACTTTAAATTATTCGCGATAGTCATATAATAACATTTGGGTCGAAACGAGTTGAATCGTAATATTTAAAAAAGTAACCTTAAAAAATATCTCAGCCACGACTTTCTTCTTCTCACTCCGCTTCCCCTCAGTCTTGCCCAACATAGAATTATAGATTAGAGAGATAGAAGAAGAAAGTCGTGGCTCAGAAACATCAGCGAATTGACGGAGATAGCCAGCGTTGAACAACTGTTTCGCTTGGCAAGAAATAGAAAAGAATATGAGGCGCTGACGGCCAACCTCCATCAGTGACGAGGCACGCCAAGAAGAAGAAGAAGAAAAAATTATCACGATCCGACCACGGGATACGACCCATTCCGAACCAAATTATGCATCTAAGTCAGTTGCAATTGAGACCGTCATGCATGCAGCCGTCATGCATGGCATTATCGAGCTCTAAAATGTTGTTGGAGCCCAATACATCAAGTTCGATACAATAATGATAAAAAACACACTTCTCCAGAAGTTTACTGACTACACATACTCGTACCTACCTACTCTACAATATAACAAGATGCTTTGCATCGCACTCACGGCCCTTCGGCAATTCCAATTGAAATGCGGCCAACGACGATCCAATTTCACTCAGTCCGCCGAACCATTAATTAAGTCGCAGTTTCACTAAGTGTAAACGTTGCTTTCGGCGCAATATTGGCTTTAAAAAAATGTTTTATGTTTAGAAAAGCCAAGGTCGACTATATCGTCGTCTAACACTAGTCGTGTTGTAAATCTATAATGTGGAAAGTATTTATATTTCTATGAATCATTCTACAAGTCACGAGTAGATATGGGCACGTATGGGTATACGGATAAAAACTTGTTCCTATGTTTATTTTTTCAGTGCACAGTAGCTAGCAATATACCGATATGAATAAATTTGAACACAACTTTTTAACGCTACGACATTTTTTAGCACATAGGTACACCTACTGTGGGTTTTCAGGCTTGGTGATTTCGGACACACCTTTTTGATAGATAGATCATACATACAATAATAATGTTGTGTTTGTATTATTTTGTGGCCATACGAATAAATAAATCATGGTTAATGGTGACTTTTAAGTAGGTATATTTTAATAGGAACCTACATTTTTACCCGACTCACACAGGAGAAAATCGATAAAAACTGGCATAACCTAATCGGTGTTATATTAAATATTTATTTTAGGCTTTTGCTGTTCTTCTCGGAGATAAACGTTAAACGAATCAGTGCACTGATAGGTAAACGTTATTCTAATCAGTGCACTGAACAATTCATGGATATGTGAAAAAAATTAAATTAGTGCGTTAAATGTCTATTTATCAGGGTGGCCCAGTTTCATTATATTCCAAGAGGTTTTTTTTTGTTAGAAAACACCTTTATATTACACATTATTTTACCAAAATGTTAAGTATGTTAGTTATGATTTTTATTTTGTGAATTCTCTATTTTCACAAAAAACACCTGCCTTTGACGCATTTTTCCAATACGGCCGCAATATGGCGCAATTTACAAAATTTTATATTTTACAAATTACGACGCATTTTGTGTTTTTATTGAATAAAACAGCCTTACCTTTGAATACAAATTACAAAGTATTTAAAATCAAAGCATTACTATGCGAATTCAAAGAGACATTAATTATAAACTTTTTCAATTTGATCGCAATAGAAAATGTTTTGATTGAATCGAATGAAATCTAAACGGCATAGGAGTAGTGTAGACAACTGTCCCAAACTAGCATGTATTTATTGGCTGGCCAATTTAACTGTAACGATTTTGTAACTTTCTGTATTATTTGAATAATAACTTTCGATGCATATTTTGTTCAAGCGTTGGGATCGGACTGTTTTTACAAAGCGTGCAATTTATTTAATTTCAAGGCCTGACTCGGCAGGAAATTTAACTTTTCCCCAATAAAGTCATTGCTTTTCTAAACACAATCTGTTTTAATAAAAAAAATATACTCGTATGAAGAATACAATAAAAATTAACAATCAAATTAACAAATTAACAATACAATAAAAATTAACGCTCAGCAAGTCAAACTTTGGACTAGGATGGTGTCCAAACGGTAGCTCGCAGCCGATGGGCGCAGTTAGAGGGGCCGGTATACTCGTACTGTGATTGTGAAACCATTGATAACAATAATAACCGGGTTTGCGATATTTTTACCTAATTAGTTCTGCTAGCAGAAGGTTTATTGATTTTGCGCCTGTGTACGACTGCCCAATATAGAAAGAATAGGAGGGTGTCTGTCGGGACGTTTGGTGGGGTGTGTGTGAGAGCGTTGTCGAGCCGCTTTGATCTTCACTCAACGCAGGACTCGGCTTTCGGCCTTGCGAAAATTTCTACAGCTCGGCCTTCGTCGGCCTCGCGGATTGGGTTTTCTAATGTGAGCTTTGGACTAGCTCCAAGCTTCGCCCTCCGCAGGACTCGGCCTACGGCCTCATTACTTGAAGCTCGGCCTACGGCCTCGCAAACTTGGATAGGGCTTAAAAAGTTAAACCCAAGTTTCCATTAGTCTGGTAGTGTAATTTATATAGAAGAGAATTTATATAAATTGGTCAACTTTCGACAGTTATATCTGAGCCGCCATCTTGAAAAGTCACATTATCGTAATTTTTCTGTATATTAATTTATCTTATCATTTTATCGCCACTATAACGGTAGTGCTATTTCTTTTCCCCTCGGGGCCCAATTTTTTTTCTGAGTTGCAGATTTCCATACAAAACTAAAATTTCAAAGTTTAATGAATAATTTTCAAATTTCGAACACATGAAATTTTTATGTTTATTGTTTAATTATAGTTTTAGCCAAATCGGACGGTAAATAACAAAGTTTGACTTTACCTTCAACATTTGTTATTTAAGGCGCTGGGCATAGTGAATTAGCCCGCGCGCAAAAAAAATGCACAAAAACGATTCCTGTATCAAATACACAAAAAAAATCGAAAATATTCACATATCAAACCCTAGAATTAGGTGAGAGCTATCTAAAACAGCCAGTTTTGTGTTGATACCCATAACAGATTGCAAGATATTTTGTTTGAAAAAAAGTGCGCCGCCTATTTTTTTTCATCAAAAATATCTTCAAAACGTTTATGAATGTCAACACGAAACTGGCTGTTTTAGATAGGTCTCACCTAATTCTAGGGTTTGATATGTGAAAATTTTCAATTTTTTTTTGTGTATTTGATACAGGACTCGATTTTGTGCATTTTTCTTGGCGCGCGGGCTATTCACTATGTACAGCGCCTTAATTTCGAAAAACTGAATCGTCAAAAAAAACCCTAGTTATCGAACCTGCTCACAAAAATTCACGACAATCGGTTGAGTGAGATATCCGGGCACACGAAAGCATTTTTGCTCAAGCTGAAACACAGACGCTTTGCTCGCTCGGTCAATGTGGTATTAGGTAGGTACCACAAGGTCACGTCGTCGCGGTTCGAATATCGCTTGTTTCCAAGTGGACAGTTTGACAGACGATCTTATCTAAACACGTGTATATTGGCGGTTTCCATGGAATTGCGAAATGTCCCAGTATTCTCAATGAGTCAAATTATGTGTTCACTTTTATTAAGACTTTTCAAGTTATGAAAAACCTTAATTGGAAACAAACAATATTGAATTCAACGTGCAGCACGTGCCATTAATGCGTCGTAGCGAAACGTGATTTACGAGAACCAAGGCAACAAGATACATGAGAAAATTCGCAAATTGCTCCTTATGGTAGGTACAAACGCAAAACTTTCATACAATCATGAAAATGTGTTTGCTTCCTGAACGGCCTTGATTAGTTCAATCAAGATACCTTTTCTGCCACGTGGTAGCAGATGGCGGAAAAAACCGGCAAAGAGGCGGTAGCCGCGTAGCTCGTAGGGCCGGCACGGCAGGATACGTCATAGCAATAACGAGTGCGCACTGCGCAAACATGTTTACCGGAGCTTGCAAAGTTCAAGGCCCCGACGACAGCTATAGAACAATGTACCTACCCACCTCTCGTGCGAGACCTTTCAAGGATAAGAGTGCACTGAGCTGCACCTCGACTCTCGTATTTTTCTGCAGAGAATGACTGTTTGTTGTTGTTGAAGGTTAATACGACTTTTCGTGCATTTTGATAGTGATACAACTATTTTGCTAAATTGACATCCACACGTTATGGCGCATCCATCACTAAAATGTCAACCGTCATGAAAAACGAAAAATACCCAAAATAAAATAAACGAGCTCTTCCACCTCTTCTTTTTCTTTTTTTCTTCCTCTTCCTTTTTCTCTCGGTCCGAAGTATAACCACTTGATGTCTATTTCTAGTGGTGACGGTCTATAGCATTCTAAACAGGTAAATAATACCCAAACGTAAAATCCTACACCCTACACGCTTAGGTATGTGTATTTTTGTCAATCAATGATAAATAAGAAAAAAAATTCAAGGGCAAATTATACATCGTCACATTGGATTCGTTCTCCGGAGTCTAGAGGTGATCTCATGCGCGACTTACATACGACTTATTTATTTAAATCACAAAGGTTTTGTGATGTAAAATGGCATGTACTGAAAAAATAAGCAAGGTGAAAATGTACCAGTGTCAGAACTTCCTGACATTGAGCTTGCTTCCTGTCTATTAACATCACTATAGGCTGCCTCGCGCAGCAGCCGCCACGGGCGCTGCGGGTTGAGGTCAGCATAACATCTACTCAAACTACTACAACAATACAATAAAATAGGCTCCTCGCTCAAAGACATCAGTAACGGCATTGAAGATTATTTTGTTATACAAACTGTTGTTATTACTTATATTGTAATTTATTTCATGCATTGCTATTTCATATTTTTCAACCGACTCTACGACGAAAATATTATGAATATTCATTCATAATATTTTCGTCGTATCTTACAATATGGGGTTTCACTATTCAGTGAACCCCATATTGTAAGATCCCACCAAAAACATAATGTATAAATGGAGTCAACTCGGCACATGAGTGTGTGTACACACGACAGCACGTGGAGACTTACTCGCTAGCAGTCTACTCTGTTACGCTAGGGGCGACTTTACAACAAAAGTGTAGTCTGACGTGCTGCCGTGTGTACGTAGCGGCTTTGCCGACTTGTTGATCAATGATATAATTTTTTTTTTTTTTTTAATGGGTGCTAGGGGGTTACACTTGAAGCTATTGCGATCAAATTGAAAAAGTTTTAAAATTAATTTCTCTTTGAATTTGCATAGTAATGCCTTGATTTTAAATACTTTGTAATGTTTATTCAAAGGTAAGGCTGTTTTATTCAATAAAAAACACAAAATGCGTCTTAATTTGTAAAATATTAAATTTTGTAAATTGCGCCATATTGCGGCCGTATTGGAAAAATGGGTCAAGGGTAGAGGGGCTGGTCTTATGCCCGATTTCACCGACTATACTTAATTTTTAAGAACTTCTTTAAGTTTTTCAAGAAGTCCTTAGCGTAATTTTGCATACAAAAATCTTTAAATTGTTGCTTTAAGATGAAATACGTCTCACTGTTTAAGATGAAATACGTCTCATTGGCGGCGCTAGTTGTGAGACGTATGAGGGCTACTGCGTTCAGATTTGCCGATAGGGGCGCTAGTGCTATGTAGCGCGAGGTCCAAAATGTCACTGTTATGGGCTACGCGAGTTTTCTAATCAGAATAATGTTGTGAATATTTTGCTATAACTGAGATTAACTATGGCAAATAGTAGTTGTCCCGCTACTATGTACTGCTTTGAAAGAATTTTATCTTTCGGACAATTGTGTTCTAATTTTTATTTTGAACAAAATGGGGCTTTATCTAGTGTTTTATAAGTACAGTTTTAAGGTAGGTATTAAATGTGATTTTAAACTTTTTGTTTAAACTTTTTTTTCGTACCTACTAACTTTAAGAAATATGTAACTTTAAGACACCATAGGTCTCAGAACTAGCGCCGCCAATAAAAAAAAATCATATATTCCTCTTTGGATGCGTTTTTTTGACCGATTGGGTTGAAATTGACGGGGGGAAAATAGAGCTGCAACCTTTTATCTTAGTCACCGCGGACGAAGTCGCGGGCGAAAAACTAGTGATTTATATAATAAAAAAATGCCCAATAGACACACAAAACTTCAAACGGCCTTTTCTTTTCTGAGGTTGGCTAGACAAGCTGCCACGTGCCTAGATAGTAAAATAAGTGGTTCGATGTCGTTAAAAGCGGAAAGTTTATCTAATGACCGAGTACCTAATTGCCTACAATTAAGGGTCTGGCAGCATCAGGTTACCGTTACCCGATACGTCACCGATCGCAGCGCGCGCAAATGACGGCTGTCGCGGCCTTGACTCTTGAAATAGTCTTCCGCGTTAACATGAGCGCAAAAATACCGCGTGACGGCGCCCGCGCCGGCGCAAGCAAGGTTGCGCTCACTGCACCCACCCCGTCGGACCGCGCCTTTAATGGTACGAAAAAAAAAACTACCCAGACTTCTTGATAGCATTGCTAGTGGTACTAAAAAAACTAAGGCCTTTTGCATCTACGTAATGAGATGATTTATACAGCATCCAGTGGCACCTACACTTATACTAGATGGGTGAAAAACAACAGCATTTTTCTAATTTTTTCGATCAAAAACAAAAAGTTTTTTACTTTTTTTAAAAGTTTTTTTTATTATGTAGCCATCGTCAAGACGCGTCTTTAAACACCCCAATCAGCTGCGTAGTGCCAAAACCCACGACACCAGGGCGATGTCGCACTTTCGCTAAAAATCGTGCCTATACCAAAGCGACAAATATCATTTCCCCGCCATTTATCCTTATTATACCGATCCAGTGAAAAATGTTATCAACCTATTTTGTAGAGAATTTTATGTAGATTATTTCAGTAATTGGTAATTTTTTGCTATATGCTGCAGTTTTCGAGTTATTCACAAAAAACTGTGAAAAGGGACCTTTACACCCCCCTCCCCCCCCATAGCTACCCCCCTACCCATCGTTCTATTATATTGTTCAGTACCCGTAGCATGACTTTTATCGAGGCGGATTTATCCAACAAAATGGCGGTTTATCAGCATTTTTGACGTCTATAGTGGGTTATATATCGCTCTCGACGATTAACCCACTATAGACGTCAAAAATGCTGATAAACCGCTATTTTGTTGGATAAATCCGCCTCGATAAAAGTCATGCTCCCCCGCAGGGCTCTTTCCTCTACAACTGTGCCAAAATTCGGCTTTACACGAATAATTTTTCCTATTTTTCGTTCGTTTCCTAGGCGTGGAACAGGAGCTGAAATACTTGCAATACGAATATTAGGGCTGGAATCAAAATTACGACTTAACATACTGTTTACATAAGGTGGCAGTTATAAACTGTATTTAGTATTTGCATTGCATAAATCATTAGCATGTAGTACGATTTCATTCAGACTGTAAATAATTTAGTACGTTCTCTCGATATGGTATGCGAGCCTGTTTGGCCAGGTCTGACCTAGACGCCTGCGGTTACCCTTGCAGCTAGTAAAACCCGGAAGACATGGGATGTCTGACAAGTTCAGTCAATAAAACGTTCCTGTTTGTGTCCATTGTGAGTGAGGTCCTTTATGACGCGGCTGCTGCGGAGATAAAGCCTGCGTGAGTGAAGGCCGACCCGTGCTAATTACAATTACTGCGCGTGGACATTCTTTGTTCCAATAATGATTAATGCCGGTCGCGAGTGTCGAGGAGTATCGAGATATCAGGAAGCGACCGTCTGCGCCAATGTCAACGAGCAAGGTCGCCGCTCGCCCCCCGACCCCCGCTCCGAGCCCCGCCGCCCGACCGCCCGCCCTCGCCACCGCGTGGCTATTGCTCACCCAGCCAGACACCCTTCAATATACTTCACATCTAACAATAATTTACAGTACCTAACATGCTATCAACCATAGACTTAATTCTATGTTATCAACACACAATAAAAACTAAGCAAGTACTTAGTAAAAAAGTTGGTTCAATCGGAAAATATTACATTGGTTTTTGCAAAATTATACGACTCTACATTTTATGTTTCATCATCATATTACCTAGGCAGGCATATCTGTAACCTTGAATAAGCAACAAAATATAAGCACTAGAACAGTTATTGTTTTTAATTTTTATATCCCATTTAATGATTTTAAACCTTGCGTGTAGGACAGACGGTCGATTTTGGCGTAACGGGGCCACAGTTGTTATCGACAGTTGGTAGTCCTAATCAGAAAAGCGCAACCTTGAGCCTGACCCTGGATATTTTCATACGGATCATTCGCGAATGTTTGTGCGTAGATACGGAGTGCTACGTGACGTGATGGATAACGGTGACTTTATACCAAACTCAATTAATTATAATATGCTAATCTTAATTTAGTTTCCAATGTACAAAGGAACTTTCTATTGATTGAGTTATAGACCAGCTACACCCGTTGATCAACACGTTGGTTTCCTCTTAACACTCCTGACATTTCAGTGCCACGTCCTTTATCCTCCACAATTTTTCATCGTGTTAATAATATGTTAAAATGTAAAGCGTGTGTCGCTTCTGTATATTTGGGCGGTTTTGGTTTATCTAGGCAAAAGTTAGTCTATGCTTTTTGCCGCGAGGCCGCTGTCGATCTAGCTAGGAAGTCAAACAATTCGACCTCGACCTTGTGTGTGCGAAAAAATGTTAGGCGACGAACGAATTTGGCTTCCCCGCCCCTCCCACCACCGCCACCTCAACAGCTAACGTCATAGTTTTACGGACTTATTACATTTAACGTGATTTATATTGTTCTTTTGACTTCTGGAAAGGAAATAGAATCCAAATAAACGCTCCACCTTACATAAAGGTAATGCTTACCAAGGATATTTCAATTATACTTTTGGGTCTTCTTTATGTCAGATAAACTAGCCAGCTAGGGGAGCACAATGTCACGATAAAAGTTCTATCCCATTATCGGCTATCGCCATCTTGCTTTATTTCACCGCGTGAAGCGAGATGCCGCTACCCGATAGTGGGATAAAACTTTTATCTCGAAGTTGTGCTTCCCCAGCTGAAAGGGGTTCAACTCCACAAAGACGCCTTCAAGTCTAAATTATTTTGTCACATCTGGCACTCTCCTGATACTAATCTAGGAAGACTATGACTGAGTGTGTCAGTCACGCGCTCTAATAATGTATCTATTAAATAACTGACTACTCTAGTACTACGCTGGGCTGACTCATCGGACGCCAGACGCCTGCATTTATCATCACGATGACGGAACATCCTCTTCAAATGATTCTTGGTACTGACTCAACCGCCTATCTTCACATTATAGCCCTAGACAGCTAGGTAGGCTAATAGATACTATCAGTACCACAGATATCTGTTCTGTGATCACCAGATCCTACATAGGTAGGTACCTAAGTAAAGCAGAGTTAGAATTCCTATGCCACCTGATACCACGTATAGTATTCTTCTTGCACCTACTCATAAAGGCAACAGGAAGCAAAATTGATCACTCTACATGGAAATTGAGTGAATTTGAGTGTAAGCGGATGACCAATGAACACAACAAGTAATAATATTTATCAGCTTTTAACATAATGATAGCTACATGTGGCCGATACACGAGTCGATCATTTTAATCGATGTGTGTTGTGGCAACGCGGGCCCCGTTCCCATTGTTCTGCCGGTGTTGTATAACGTTGTTTAACTAATATTCGCCTGCACTGCCACCGGTTGTTATGTAAACTGCACTGCACCTCTACCCTTGACGTATTTTTCCAATACGGCCGCAATATGGCGCAATTTACAAAATTGTATTGTTTCCAAATTAAGACGCATTTTGTGTTTTTATTAAATAAAACAGCCTTACCTTTGAATAAACATTACAAAGTATTTAAAATCCATTACTATGCGAATTCAAAGAGAAATTATTTTTTATACTTTTTCAATTTGATCGCAATAGCGTCAAGGGTAACCCCCCTGCGCCTATAAATACCAGCCATGAGAACGAACACTTGGAAATTGTTGCGTTCGAATTTTTATTAGCACTTCAAGTTTGGAAACTGAAGAATAAAACAAGAAGGTCAGCCCCTGTATTCTCTAAAATATCCACCGTAAAAATAACGGTTTTAAATTTTGTTCTTGATTGATGATTGTAAATGATTGTTCATTTCAATAAGGGCTATTTTAGAGTGTTTTGACGCTCAAAGGTTGAGTGTTTTTTTTTTTTACATAATAGAAACGCAGGTCCATGCTTAAATATTTACAATAACTAAATTTTTTTTTGGCCAAGTGCGAGTCGGACTCGTTTGTCTCTCAGTTTGTGACAAATGTTCAGATAGACGGCCGGATACTACAATCTTTATATTTTAAGCTTCTGCAAGTGATCTGTTCGTTCGTATAATATAATTCACTTTTTACGTATTTATTTCTAATCTGCGATTAAGCTTTGTGTGTTTTTAAGCATTCCATCCCGCTTCATCTTTATCAGGAACATGACTCAACTGAGTTGCAAAAAAATACAATTGAGTTTCTATGCAAGCTACTGTGCACCACCACAATAGTATATTTCATTACAAGTGTGGAAAGGCTGTCATTGCAAAGAGTTCCGACAAATGGCTACCCGAGTCGAGGCGCAGCCGAAGGCGAGGGTTGACAGTCGGAACAAGTTGCAATGACGGTTCCGCACGTGTACTGAACGACTATGTTTAATACAGTTGCGAAAAAATGAAGCAATTTAATAAAATAATAAAAACACAATAAACTCAACTAACGCCAACCGTAGAATAGTATAAGTAGAGTTTTTTTTTCTTCACCCATTCTGGTAGGCAAAGGGAACTATGCCCATACAGCCAAGTCTTCAGTAGAAGTTTTTTATTGATATGAAATGAAAATGAAATTTAATGAGATGAAATGAAATGAAACCTAACCAAACTCATTCAATCAAATCATTGAATCTGTTATTGAAACAAATTAGTAGCTTCTTTTTAGAAATATACGTATTTGCATGAATCATAAAAACTTATATGAATTTTTTTAGTAAAAACTTCATGGTTGGTTTTTCTTTTTAATAGACGTTATTTTGACAGTTGGGAAAGAGAACGCACGAGTTCGGGAAAGATCGAAGGGGAAAGGTAAAAAAAAGCACGAGTGTGTAATAGCAATAGCCCACATCCCGAACGCTATACGTCCCTGCAATACGCCACTTTTTGAGCAACTGTATTAAAAATGGACATTTAAAGATATTGGTAACATCGAAGATTGTGTTACAGAACCATTTTTTAAACCATATAAATATATTAATGATATACTTAAGTAATTTTTTAAACAACAATAACAACTGATCCGGAAGGAAAAACCGTTGAAAATCTTCTAAATACAAAAACAATAACAAAATGATGTTTTGTTATCGTATCTACTATTCAATATTGATGATAGGTAATATGCGCAAAATTTTTGTCGCACCCTACACGTGAGACAATGAAGATATTTTGCAGTGTTATATTTTTCATCTGTTGACGCGCTACACTCTCTGTCAGCGTGTAACGTAAGTAATGGTTGTTATCTATTTATCTATTTACGTTACTAGAGTCATATCAAGCACGCGTCAGTGGAATCTCCTTGGGTCTGACCTTAGTCTTGAACGATACTGCACGAGTAAGGATAGAGCATCTCCTTTCCTTATCGTCCACCTTGCTGCCACTTATTATAACCGAAGATGAACTCGTGTAGATCTACAATTATTACAACGCTTATCAGTGGAATTTTAAGTTAATCAATTTTGGCTTTATCAATCAGAAAAAATCTAGCAAAACTCACGTTGAAACTTCATTGACGCAATATTTTCAGAACTGAAAACATGGTGTGGCGCCAGTTGACAAAATCCAATATTGAAATTAGTTCTGAAAGCATGGCAAACAAACTGTTGAACGTCATAGAACACTATCTTGCAAGCCACAAACGATTAGGTATTACAATGAACATATTGTAAACATAACGCCAACCGACTGCTATTCCAGGAACACTCCATATAAATATGCTCGGTTCTGCAAATGACTTATCACATCATACCAGGAAACTGTATATAACTGGGGTCGTATTGTATGCCTACCTACTGTAATCGTGAACGCAAGCCTCCAACATAGTACCAAAAGTAAAAACTAACAGTAAAAGAAGTTTTGTACATACTATATGTCATGCCAACGACAGTTACAACTATTTGAAACTTCAGTGAAAATGCGATTGTTTCTTTTCCCCGTGTTCTATGTTCTGCGGCGCAAATCACAAGTGTTCTATAAATGGCAGATGGTGATGACCCTGAGCGGAGCTGAGCTTAAGTAAACAGACTAGTTCACGTAACAGCTCGCTACGCACGTCGCTCACTTCCTTGTTTGTCTTGGTACTTTTATTTCGCAAAAATATCTCATGATAAATACGTTTTTATTATCTTCAAGGTTCGCTTGACCTTGCTTAATGAGTAGGAAATGTTGCGATGAGTCAGCAGCCATCAGCTCATATTTAGACTCTATCCCCTACCTAAGTAGGTACCATTCTACGTAATTATGTTGCTCGTCAATGTGAAGTAGATATTATGGTATTCGATATTCCTTTGCCCTAGAGTTCGTCCGCGCGGACTTAGTTACTTAAACTTGCTTTTATTTTTCTCGTTATCGATGTCAGCGCGAAGTCACGGTAGAAACCTAACATATTTTATACATTGTGGCGCGTTGAGATGTGTCAGTAGCGAGAATATCTAAACTATAATACACCGTGGAATTTTAGTGGTTTTAAAGCCGAAGGTATTTAGTTGCACTCGTGGTTCTGAGCCAAATGCCAAAATTTTACTTCAAAACGAGCGAAAAAAAAAACACTTCCCAATACAAACGGCTATCGCCAATCGACACCATTTGTATGGAGAAGTGAATTTTTTTTTCGCGCGTTTTGTGCGTTGTGCGCGTTTTTTCACCAGTGCAACAAAATACCTTTGGCTTTAAAACCACTAAAATTGCACGGAGTATACAAGGGAAATCTGTTCTTAGGAACAGTGACACAGATTTTGATGAAAATTAAAAACTGTACCTATAGCCTTTGTTATTCTCTTGTATAACTCACTCACAAACCTTTGCATTGAATAATATTAGTGAGATTTCAAAGTCATCGCCTCTTTTCCTCCAAAATTCTTATGAAAAAGCTATTGTTCTCCTTACACTTGCGAAAATGTCTCAAACACGAGTAAAAGCAAACGTAGTTATTTCTCTTGTTGCGCGTATACACATTTTTAAATTTACTCACTGACGAACAAAGGATACAATCGGTCACATTGGATGTCAAGTATAAAAAAAACAATGGTCCAAGAGTGAATAAATACGAATGTGTGTCAAGTGTACATGTGTTCTGAGGGCCGCCGGTTCACTGCATCTGCCGCGGATCGGGGTCGTCGCGCGACTGTTAACGAAAACTTAATTGCTCCGACCTAGCTAGTTAAAGCGTTGTAAAAAGCGCGAAGGTCTGGCTGGTGGTAAGGACTCAAGAAAAGAGGTCAAGTGTAATGCCGCTCGTTCCACTGACCTCATTCGGGAGCTAGCAGCCAGCCAGCCGGCTCTCGCGGCCGCACCTACCGCCGCCGCCGCTCGCCGCTCGCACTTGAGCAAGGTAAAAGTTTCAAATCTAATACAAACACGTGGACGAGAATTGAACGTAATTATTATTGTTCAAGAAAGTGCGCCGCGATGAATATCTGCCAATGGGCCAATTATACTATTCTGATTTCCTTAGTAGAGAGAAACATTTATCTGCCAGCTAAACTAGATAAATTACGTTCAGTATAATATTTCCAAATCATAATTTGAGTAAGTCTCATCATGAGATATATGTAATAAACCAACGCTAAAGCCAGAACCTAAATTAGGCACAAAGGTACCTACTCGTACTACCAACTGAAAATAACTAGTGGATCACTCCGAACTATGAACTCGCGACCCAATATCTCAGCAACCCCTCGACCGATTTGGCTCATGTTCTAACTTAAAAATTATTTACCTACCTACCAAATTTCATGACGATCCCACTAAATGTACTCAAGTTATCGTCGAACGAACATTCATACATATATACATACAAACATACATACATAATTACATACAAACGCCGGATTGTTCAAGTAGACTCTGAGAACTTCGCGCGCTCGTAGTCTGAGTAGTCGGGAGTAGATAGAGTACACTAGACAGCACGTCGACCCTTACACGCTAGCACTCTACTCGGTTACGTTACGGGCGACTTTACAAAAAAAGTGTACAGTTTGACGTGCTGTCGTGTGTACATACAGCCCACTTCTAAATATTTTAGTGATGTCACATGCACAGTCAGCGACATGCTACGACACCCATTTTAGTCAAACTAATTCATCCTCTAAATCAATACAACGCAGATAATAGGAAATGTCCAGTTGATCCATTTTATTTCAGGCCATACTGCAACGACTTGGGTGTCCAAAAACTTGAGTCCGTCTCCGGATAGGCTTTTGCTGAACATTTTTGCGTTTCCGGAGGGTCTTGGAATCCAAGAATAGACAAGTTTTTTGACACACAAGTTTATTTTTCTTCTGAGCAAGATATGGATGGATCATATTGCTCGAAACTATCATACAGCTTGAAACTGAAGTGAAGATGAGTAAAATCAAGAAAGTATTCAATAGAAGAAATAAATTAACCCATACTCATTTTTGGCGGTGAGTGGTAAAGTTCAGCGGCAAACCTATTTGCCATGTTATAGTATGTTATTATTTTATTATCGTACAAACATGTCTACTTATAGTGCCTGCTCTTACTGTACTCCTTGCCTCAATAGCCAAATGATTATAGCGCTATCTGTCTTTTTCGGTTGCGGTTTGACTCGGGTATTTTTCCCTGAGAAAGAATATAATAGGTTTATGCTGGGACGGAACCAAAATGTGGCTAACTGTTGCAAATAATTAACTACCCTACTTCAATCCTGTACTGTTTGCAGAAGAGAACTTGAACTTTATTTTTTACTACGTGGCCGTTTCACTTACACGGAATATTTTATTGAATTAATAACCGGTATAAAAAACCTCAAGCACGGACAAAGTAAAATTTATCATCATGCGCTGTTAATTTTGCATAAAACAAGTCAAGAACGCTGACCCACAAGTAGCTAATGTAATTATAGTCAAACGATCGTTTGAATACGTCGATAGTATTGAAGGGAACCTTCACATACTTACAGATTACAGACAGGCCGACGTACATCGGGCCGAATAATCGCCTGTTCCATAATTCACAGGACCTTGGCCCGAATGCCAGCAAGGCTCCGAGCCAGGCGAATCCGACGCTCCTCGATTACTCCACTTTGACAATATATTGAATACGTAGAAATATTTCTGAAACGCTTGTATACAATGGGCACGCACCTGAGCATTCTAGCTACACATTCTGCTTTGCATTCTGGCAACACATATTTTTTATGGATTATGGTGAGCCTGCGTGCACCTCATTTAGTCTCTCAGGATACTCCCGCAGCTTTGATATAAATTCCAACAACTAAATGAAAGAAAGCACAGCTCTTTATACATAAGAAAATACATTAAACGCAAATCTTACCTATAGTTAATTTCGTGCGTCTCGAGTATCGACATTGTCTAACCTCTACGCCGTAGCGCCTACGGCGTAGAGCGTCGGGGCCGAAAACAATTTCTTGAAACTAATTAACCTTCATGTAACAATATCGATTTGATCTAGTTGGAAGCAGTTTCCCAACATGTAAGGGTTGTTCCATTATAAGTAAATGAGTCGACCAGAATCGTAACGTTGCCTTTAACACATCATGTAGGCTCATTGTTCTATTGAGTCGCATGATAACAGCGGCCTAAATGGCACGCAATCATAAAGCCACCATTGTCAATGGACTGACCGTTGTCACATATCAGTCGGACTCACATTACTTCAAGGTTCATCTGACAGGCCGACCTCGGCGTATCGGTTGCGGAGGACAGACGGTCGCAAATATTTGCGTGATGCGAGCGGGCGACGGAGGGGCGGGCGGGGCGCGGCGCGGGGCGGGGCGGGGCGGAGCGGAGCGGTCGCGGCAACCTTGCGGCGCGTCTGCCGAGCCGACCTTGATCTTGAGACGTCCGCGGATCGCGACCGCCCTCGCTGATCGCAAATACCTATTACTACTGTTTATGACAGTACAGACAACCGCTTATTGTCCCTTCTTATCCTCAACTTGCATGGCAGCCATATGCAGCGCAAACAAGTTTTATGATTGAATCATGGTGACCATAAAAATTATAAAATCAAGAATGTAATCTGCAAACAGCACAAGCTAGTGATACACTTTCATTTGCGGTTTTATACACAGCTACTGCTCGCGATTCCTCGGAGCGTCATACAAGTCACAAATCGACTCTACATATTTGTTAAGAGTACCTATTTCATTTAGATATTGCATTTTTTTTATTGGTAGGTTTGTGGGCCTCGTTAACGCCATCTTATATGTCGCCTAAGAGGCGGTGGTCGGCGGAATATGGTCAGCGACACGTGCACGCGGTGACCTTGCGATAAACGGCATCCGCTGATAAGGGCCGGCCGGCGGCGGCGCATTTCTCCTGCTGCCGTAGCCCCCGCCCCGCCCCGCCCCGCGCACCCCCGCCGGCGCCGGCGCAAGGCCTTGCGTGCACCCTACGCCTATAAATCATACACGTGTAAAACCAATAGTAGGTATGATGCATTTTCCGAAGCACGCGCAAAGCAAGGTAACCTAACCTAAGTGCGATGTAAATTAAGTGTCGTATTCATTGTTGATTATGATGTCAAACTAGGTTGGTTTTGATTTGACGACGTTAATGGTGCGTCTCCAGGTTCGTTCATGCTCGATAAACATGACTCAGTTCGAGCACCTACCTACATGATCAGTAACTTTTTTTTCTCTAACGTCGAGTCGATGTTGCCTCGAATCGAAGATATTGAAGTGTTGTGAGCAAGCTAATTAGTTTACTTAAGAGTTCCCTGTACAAGCGTGGGAACTCGGCGATGTCCAAGCGCGTGAAACACTGTTTTCTATAGCTGTTTCACCCAGAGCGAGACGGGGCGCGGGAAAAATGAGGGGCAATGCGGCTGTATGAGTCTACCTGTGTGCATGTCCTTTCGCGAGTATGTAGTTGTAGTTGTTATGTAATTGATCTATTTTCCCAAATGTTTCCGTAGTTCAGCTACCATTTCTACATTTTATTATCTATTTCAAAAATCTTTTTTCTTTCTGACAAGTATAATAATTTATTGATGTTCCTAAGGTAGTCAGACTCCAATAGACAGTGTAATAATAGTAAGTAAGTAGTAGTAAGTAAGTAAATAACAGCTGAAAGTAACCCCTTTTTCGGCGCGAAAAACGCATCGCTCTAATTTCTTTCACGCATATTTTTAAATTATAAAAACTATTTGCGAACCTCCATATTGGTCATTTAGTGATAAAAACCAAGTTTTAGCAAAATCCAGCCTGTAGTTTAGAAATTAAACCTGAACTACGTTTGTATGGGGAAATGGTGCTCTAGCGCCTTCTTAACTTACTAGAACCAAAAGATTTTGGCGTGAGCATATACTATGGATAACTATTGTGAACACTCTATCATAGAACATGCTTGCAAGTGTAGATGCAGTGTCGAGCATATAGATAGCAGTGATGCTTGAATAAAACACGTTCACTTATCGAGCATGTGTGATCATGGACGTGGAAACGCACCATACAATTTCAAGGCTCGATATTTTGCGAGGGCAGCAAAAGTGCAGCTGGGTGTCTGCATCGCACATTGCACACGTCCGTCCCCTGCGACTTGTGCCGTCAGCAGACATATGAGTGCGCATTCACTCGGCAGTTCTGCGAAGTGCAAAGGTATCAATCGCGTCGTCGCCAATTGAATTGGTGTTTTGTTGAATATGAATGTGACCGAGCCGGCGCAGCGGGGCTCGGGCGCGTCCAGTGACGAAGGACGGGTGACTTTGTGTGACCGCAGCCGCGGCGGCCGCCTGCTAGGGTTCCGCACCGCAAACCAACCGATGTCAAAGGAAGGAAAAAATATTCGAGTTATTGCGACTACGCTCCCGACGCTCTACTATTCGAGCTGCGATAGCTCAAATAGAGGAGGATTGACTAACGAATCCATCAAGTCAGCTTAGTAAGTTTAACCGAGGGTATCTAAATTAATAATTTCAGTAAATAATAGTTTTGTATCGTTTTGTCTTTTCAGCTTTTCAAAGCAGTCATAATGACTGTGTCTTCGATACAATCGTTAGCTCGAATAATAGAGCGTCGGGAGCGAAGACATGGTTCTGTCCGAGGCGATGTTTCTTTATTCTATTTACTTACTATTGTTCGATATTCTACGAAATCCAATAAGAGGTTTCAAACCCCTATGTTTGCGACGGACGGAACCCAGCAGAATACAGTCGGTAGGTATTAGACTTAGCATGTTTTTTTACTTTCCTCGACAAAAACGTGCAGTATAAATAAATACAACGCACGGATGTGCACTAGACGACCCCAAAGTCCCAAGTAGGTACTGTAAATAACTTTGGTTACACGTAGGGGTCACGACGTCGCGAGAGAAACCAAGTTTAGAAACTATTTTGGAAACTATTTATAATCCGCGCGCGATGAGAATGGGATGGAACCTTATCAAAGTCAATCGAAAACATAGGTACTTTATTTTACTTTGACAAGGTTGCATCGACGCGAGTTTGCTTACCGCGCCGCATCTCAGTTCCAAAAGGTCGCATCCCATTCTCATCCCGCGCGCATTATAGGTATGTTTGCTCTCTAGGTATTATTGCTTGTATTAAATATCTTTATAATATCTTGACTATAATCCGCGTTTTAATTCCGAGTTTTCATTTCATATCACTTGAACTTGAACTGCTTCTACACTAAAAATTGACGAACCCGTCCCGAAACCAGTGACTGTGGATTTATTATATGGGAAAGTTTACCTACGCAAAAGTGGGACTGATCAAATGCGTATTGCAGAGTGAGCCATAATCTCCGATCATCGCGGAACTCAGAAGTTCCTATTAAAACACGATTCTTTAATAATTCCGATTAAGAATACGGAACCGTTAGCTCCAAGGTTGGTCTCCAACTTGACCGGTTTTGCCGGCGATTTGCTTACCGCCGATGATTCAATTGACGCAACCGTCTGCCTCAAAATTTGCACAAGGTCACCGTCGGGCACACTTGCAACCACGACTGGCCATATAGTCGAGGTGGCGTTTGCCAGCCGGGCCCCAGCCTGCGCGGGGCCCCCACAGGCCTGGCGGCAGGTAGGACAGGGGACCGCGCGGGCTAGGTCCAAGCTCTTGCGACCTAAGGAGCCAGACACTCAGAAGAGACGCGGCGTCACTGTCATACAAAATGCATAGAAGCGATGCGATGCAACGCAAGACATACAGAAGCAAAATATCAGGTCCGCGACGTCCCACGTGTCTTCTGTCTGGCGCCTATATAAACTAGATCAGATAGTTTGTCCATACAATTAGAAAGAAATGAAATATAAATTAAATAATAACAAAGAAAATTGAACTGCATCACAGTCTTTGCAGGCGGGACCATTATGTTTAAACCTAGGTCTAATTTGGGTCTCGCCTGCTAAGACTGTTCGGACGGTTTTCTTTGTTATTATTTAACATTTTTTTTTAGTTTTACGCAGTCGGGTTTTGTGTTTATTTTAATAATTTATTTGATTTCATAGTTTTTTTGTTTTCGTAATGCAAGACTATCATTTGAATATCTCCACCTTTTATTTCCCCCGAAAGCAAAGTTAGGTGACAGTGTTTTTTTTTTATTTCTGTAAAAAATCGAAAACTGATGAATCTAAGTAGCAGCCAATCCTTGTTCCATATAACTAGTTTTGAAAATTAACAATTTGTACTTCTTTATTTTCTGATAGTATCTGGGGGCACGGCAGTGCCCCCGCCAGGTCGAGCGCGAAGCAAACACTGCCGTACCATCCTTTACTGGAACCATTTCGCCGCATTTTCAGCCCCCTATTTGAGAACCTCTGGATAAGACGAGAACGCAGAAATTTTCGTCATCTAGTAAGTTATATTCACATACTCAAAATCCAAAATTTCAAGTCTGTAAGTCATTTAGTTCCGAAGTTAAGCGAAAGCAAAGTTTCGCATTTATGACACACACTCACTCATGATCATCAAAATAGAACTAGTACTTCCCATAAACACAGAGAGCTGAAATTTGGTACAGAGTTAGGGTTTAATGGCCACATAAAGGGAAAACTATACTAGTGGTTCGCCCCGAACTGTGAACTCGTGACCCCATATAAACCCCATATCTCGGTAACCCCTCGACCGATTTGGCTCATGTTCGAATTTAAAAATTCTTTTAATTTCATTTACCCGCTTGCCAAATTTCATAACGATCCGACTAAATTTACTCAAGTTATCGTCGAACGAACATTCATAATGTTCATAAAAATTTTCAGGGGCGAACCACTAGTTGAACGAGCGAGCGAAGTTCTCCGAGTCTACTGGAACGATCCGGTGTTTGTATGTTTGTATGTATGTATGGTTGTATGTATGAAAGTTCGACGATAACTTTAGTAAATTTGGTCGGATCGTTATGAAATTTGGTAGGCGGGTAAATAAAATTAAAAGAATTTTTAAGTTCAAACATGAGCCAAATCGGTCGAGGGGTTGCCGAGATATGGGGTTGTTAAGTTTATATGGGGTCGCGAGTTCACAGTTCGGGGCGAACCACTAGTACTTACAAGTTAACAAGAAGAAATAGTCGAACGATTAACTGTATTCTACTCGAACATTACACAAATTAAAAAACTGTGTCAAATCAGAAAATCTAATAAAATAAATCAATATGCCCACGTTTCTACAAAAAGAAGTGAAATCCCACCAAAAACATTCTGTAAAAAACTAACCAGGTCTCGATGGAGCTACTTGTTTATCTCTAAAAAGTAATGAAATCTAGACAAAGTCGTGCCAAGTCTAAGGTTCCTTACTGCGATTTATTTATTATTATAGTTAATGTTGTGAGACTTGGCAGTTGAAGGGTACCCAAGGGTACAAAACCGCAACATGACGCAGGTGCTCCATGACACCATTGCACCAATCTGTCGCCAGAACCGCTTGTGTACCCTTCAACGGCCAAGTCTCACAACATTAACTATAATAATAAATAAATCGCAGTAAGGAACCTTAGACTTGGCACGACTTTGTCTAGATTTCATTACTTTTTAGAGATAAACAAGTAGCTCCATCGAGACCTGGTTAGTTTTTTACAGAATGTTTTTGGTGGGATTCCATCTACAGCGCAGGCCCTAGGGTAAGTAGAGCGACGGCTACGGCCGCTCTAGGCGCCGGTAGTAAGGGGCGCCGAAACGGGGCCCAAGGCGCCAAAATTTCCAAAATGTTGTAGGCGCCTTTTCAGTAGCGCGGGGCTGCAAGGTGGGGCGTGGGAGGCGTGTTTTTCGCGCGCCATATCTTTTTTTCATATTATTATGTGAAATTTCGGACCCGAAAGTTCATCGATTTCATCCTTTCATCGATTTATAATCATTTATAATCGAGGTGCGGATGCGCTGCGCTCGTATTTATAAAGGAGACCTTGGCTAAAGAATAAGTGCATAAACGGTGATTTTTCAAGCGCGTTTCGCGCGTTTTACTAAAGGAATAAGGGTGAAATATAGACTTTTGATATGATGTGAAAGCATCGACCAAAGGGCGCCGAAAGACAATCTCACTCGAAATCAAATCAAATCAAAATCAAATATTGTGTCAGAAAAAATCATGGGCTAGGGCCGACGCTGCCCATGAACCATTATCCAGTCTCTGACCCTTGGCTTGTGGGGAGCCACCCAGGCCCTTGCAGCTCAGTCCGACCCTGCAACCACCTCTACCCATGTTTCAAATAACCTACCCAAAAAATGCATCACGTTTTAAGGAAAATACATCCTAATTTAACGCTGATATCATGGCTATTTTGATGAAGTTCACAGGAAGCGCTGATATCATCAAGCGTGTCGTGTCTTCAAATAAATACGTTTTTATTTGATTAGTCGGCCTAAGCAGTCCACAGAAAAAATACGTCCGAGGCCAACTAAGCCCCGACTGGACCAGACCGACTTACTTAGCTGTTAAGTTTTTATGATTTAGGAATCTCTACATTTACAGTAGCAGTGACAATGTGATATACGAGTTTATTGAACACAAGAAAATTATAGCATAAATTACATAAAAGGAAGTAGTGGTGCCCATAGCGAACTCATGGCGATATAGGTAGTAATTTGTTCTGAGATTAATTTAGGTTGACAAATCATAATTAAAATTAATACAACGGTCCGGATGTGGTATCCCTGACCGTACCAAAAGCGATTGTAAGATCATGCATGCATTCTATGATTGATCAGCTTACACAATGGCCGCTTAGCACTGATTCACTGCTCTGGTGTAGGTACCAATGTATGTACCTTAGCTGCTGGGACGTACCCAGGGGCGCCCCGGGACACAATAATGTTGAGTTTAGCGGATTAGGAAAAAAAACTTACTACTAATATAACCAACATTTTGGGGCTGCAACCCTAAATTGTTAGCTGTAGTTTTATTAGTGATACCTAATTCGGGTACGATTCGAAAGGCATTTGGTCTTAGTAAAGTCACTGTTACAGACTTAAAAGCACTCATAGCTTCAATGTAACACATCAATCGGACATTTATTATAGACCAAAACGTAGAGCTTGCCGCCCAAATATAGGAATGACACACTGACATTATAATTTCGACGTTATTATTGTGTCTTTTATTATCTTCATTTTAGGTTTTACCGCTAAATAAAAAATTGGCAGCAGCAAAGTTGCCCAAAGCCCCGACTGGCATAATACTCACGGTAGGTACGCCACTGTACGTTAACTAGCCACTTGCGTCAATAGTGAACAAAGCACTTCATATCAGGAAAACTCATAATAATGTCATTACATGCCAAGGCCATGCATGAGCGTGCGCGAGAACCGTATCAGTCATGACTAGTTGAGATTGTTCTTATCGGACATAATTTCTTACATACGGCTATAAATTTGTAGTTAGTCTTTCTTTCGCGATACCTACCCGATATCTGTAAGTTAATAACTAAAATAAAGAATGAGACAATGTAGGTATAAGTACTTACTCATAAATAAAAAAATACTTTTCTCTTGAATGCGTTCCTATGGCCATAAAGCTAGAAACACACTATCAAACCGTAACACTGCCGTGCTCACTAGGTAAATGACAGTCTTTTAACAAACAATGAAATTGGGCAAGCATGTGATATTGGCCGAAAAATTAAAAAATATAGATAAATACAACGTGAACGAAGTTGCGGATGGCGGGGAGTTGATAATTAATATAACTCTTGGGTATTATAATAGGTAGGTAGAATATAGTCACTGACTGAGCAGATTCCCCCAAAGTTAATGGTATACCTAACGAAATGAGAAATCGATCCTAAAAATCAACGAATTATTACAGTAATCGCTACTGAAAAATAAAACACAGTGTTGTAATCAGACAAATCTGTGTGAATACAATACTGTAAGCTGATGATTGACCGCTTCCTACAGCAATTTAGCGCGGTCTCAAAGACTTGTGATGAATGAAGATTGACATCTTTGAAGCCGAAGCGTGTAAATCAGGTTACAATCTATTTCAAGCGCATTCAAAGTTCATAGTGACTCCTAGGAGAGATCATCCTTTTTTCCATATTGCCACAAAAACGAACAACTACAAAAATATCGGGGTAACCGAATTATCGACAGGTAAACATGATATCAGAAAACCTGATTCAGCCCAAATTAGATCCAAGACGGAAGACGTATTTTCGTTTTATTAGGCACCTAGGTAATTCGATCACGATTGTGTTGTGGATTCAACAAGCCAACTAAAGCTGACACGCAGGTCGTAATTAGACCACTTAAGATGCGTCGAATGCATTTGGCAGAGTGCGGTGCATCATTCATCATAATTAGCGATACGCAAACGATGTGCCTTCAAAGGAATTGGGTCGGCGGGCGTGCGAGGAGCGGGCGGGGCGGGGCGGGCACTCGGAATTCGCATCGTTACGTCAGCGGGGCGAACGGCCGCGCGCCGGTCACTGACCCGCCGTCTATCTCTAGCCACACACACGCATGCACCTCCGGAAAAACGCATTGTGTGTCCCACGCGGGAAAACGGAGCGTCACACTGTCACACAATTCAGAAGAATGAGGAACTGCGCGCGATGACTCTACGAGCTTTGAGAAACATTGGTCGCCGATTTGACACGTTGACGCTTACTAATAATAATTGCGCTGCATTGCTAATTGATGACTTCTATCGATAATCTACGATTGATAGTGCATTGCTGTTTCTGATTTTGACGGTACGGCTTGAGTAGGTAGGTGTTAAACTCTCTCTACATACCATTACAGTAGAAGGTCGATTATCCGAACGTTGGTTAACCGGACGACCGCTTATCCGAACTGCGACCCTAGCTGTTCGTAAGCAGGTAGGCTTTCTTCGACAGACGAATATTATGTTTTTTTTTAGTGCTGACTTATGCCTCAAGGGAAATAGTGCTCGATTGTACATTTTTTTCAAAAGCTTACTACTAAAATAACTTCCCATTCCAATAAAATGGATTAATACTTAACATAACTTAATTATTTGGTTATATTTTTTTTTTTAACTAAAATTTTATTTAAATTATTTTTTTTTTATAACTGGTTATCCAAACACACGATGTCCCGAAATCAGTATGGATAAAATTTAAGCTCTACCTGTATTTTACAAGCATTCTCGTGAATGTAAAACACCAACTGTCGCAGGGAAGGAGGAATTTCCTTAGATTGTTCGACCTTCTCAAAAATGTTGTCCTTACCCGTCTAGCATAGATAGCGTGCGATACAGTGCTAAAATCTGTTGATCTACTTAGAGCGGGATAGACAGTGGTGTTGATGATGATGACAATGCTAGCCGCTCTCTATCACTTTTATCACTTGCGCTCGCTACTAAAAAAATAGACGTATACCTAGATATTGAGTTGATCTATCATTATTACAAAAGACTCTAACCCCGTATACATGGTTTCACAAAAGATCCTGATAATTTTTACAGGGTAATAGCACCCGGTGATAGGGTTTTCATCCAAAATATTTTTTTTTGACGTTCTGTCGATTTTTTTATTAATAAAATGTAAGCGCTGTGGCGCAAGAGATGTGTTTTTAAAATATGGTTTTCATTGATTTTCATAATGTTTTATCAAGTTACAACTATGGAAATTCACCTACGCATACAATCATGTGTTTAACCTAAAAACTAAAAACATTTAATATTTTTCTAATTTTGAAGTTATAAAATAAATGTTTTTTTTTCACATTTATTTACAGTAATGTCATCCTGTTTACCAGTAGGTTACACCCTGCAAAAAGGTACTCTCTAATATAACGTCACTGGACCGTCTGAAATAGTACACCAAATACAAAAAGTACGGAACCGACAACACGACTTTCACAATAATGCCGCAAAGAAAGTCTCTCTTTCACTCTTTGTTCTCTACATCGAGTTAAGAACCAGCGTTTACCAAATTTCACAAGAGACAGTTTAGAAAGGTCTTCGTAACTATCAATCTAGTACCGAAAGTTAGGAAAAGTACTAACAACTACTTTTGTCTTTTCCTCTTAAGTGTAAGGGAACCAACGACCAACTAACCACGCTCACATGTTTTATTGATTTAATAATTAGCTTCAAAATAACTTCTAATCTAAGGGTCATTTGGCGAAATCCAAGGTTTATAAAAGATTGCGAACCTACACAAACAAAATTCGTTTTAAATTGTTGAGATAAAACCCACTTTCTTTCTATGTTTGTTTTTGTTCTTTGCGTACCCTTCGGATATAGAATCAGAACAAAAAATTGTTACCTATGGGAATAAAAAATTATAACATGTTATATAAACAATATTGATTGAAAACAATATTCTTGACTCGCACTTAACCGTTTTTTTATTTTCCTTCCAAATAAATGCATAGAACGGTGGTACGGAACCTTGGTGCGCGAGGTCTGTTTTATTTTTTTAAATTACTTTTTTATATTTTTTATTTGTTTTTCTATTTATAATTTTTATCTTGTGCTGTGGGCTTTGTTTTATGAATAAATAAAATAATAAACAAAATTATATTCCCATTGCCCACAAAAATGCGACCCACGTCATAATAAACTACGAGTAGAAACGTACGCGGGTGTACATACAATAATTTATACGTGGGTATGGTTTCCATACAAATGTGCCCAATGAAATTTAGGAAATTTTTAGTCTATAAATATTTGTATTATTTTGGTTCTGTACTTTCTTCTTTTTTATTCCTTTACTCCTCCGTGGAGTCTGGGGCAAGGGCTTTCCATTTATTTCCGTCCATGGCTAGGGAGGGCAGCTCCGACCAGGTTGTTCCCTTCTCTTTCGTCTCAGAGAGAACGGATCTCTTCCACGTCTGGGACGGTCTTCAGAGTCGACGTGAGCCTCCGGCGGGTTTCCAGTTGAGAGCCACCTTTGGGATGTGGTAATCGGGTCGTCGCAGGGTATGTCCCAGCCGCGCTGGTGGGGACATACTGTCCACGGGATCCCTCCTTTTCTATAAATTTAGCGATTCTTCTTTCCAACTCTACCAATCAAAATCGTCGCGGCCTTTATAGTTCTTTTGTTTAAGTTTCGTCTCGTGTTGCTTCTATTATTATTTTCTAAGCCATCAACTTTTCATTTTGCTCGCTGTCAACACTTGAAGGTCATCAATCATGCCATTTGGAAATTAGAAGTTCAACTTTCTAGCGGTCGCTTCTCATCACCTTCAAGCTCTATCTAAAGCCGGGTGCTTTCTACAGACATCTGCCAATTTACAGGTGAGAGTTGTTTAAACCTCTGCAAGCTCGTATCAGCAAGTTGTAAAGGCTATTTTCCGCTAACGAAGCGGCACACATATAGGTGTTTCTGCGGTCGCGCGGCCCGCGGCGAAGCGAGCCTTCTATACTGTAACGAATAGGTTGTTTGGTTGGACGGAAAAAGCGCGCGTGAAAGCGCTGCAGAAGGGCGAAAGTGGGTCACTTTCGTTTTCGTTTAATTTCTTTAGGATAAAATTAACTTATCAGTAGACTAGAGGACGGTAGTCTCCAGTAGCAATGTAGAAATATTGACCAGAATATAAAATTGTTTATTAAATGGAGGCATTAGGAATAAATATTGTGTTTTTGGTAATTCAAGAGCTATATTAGTATTTCTCATGCATGGACACCCCAGAGTGTGATAACTGATAAGACAATTTCAGCACAGCATCCCGGGTATACGAAGTTTTGATTTAAAATCTCCCCACCGCTCTTCAAATAACAAATGGAATCTTCTACCTATTTACTTTCATGCATCAAAGTGAGATTGATGTCAATATGTCACTAATATTATAATCATTATGTATGTATCTCATTATCATTCGCAAGATAATTATAATGAACTCAGGTATAAATGCTGTGAGCCGGATTTAGCCTGAAGTGGGCACCAAAATTATGTGTTGGCGCCGGCATCGCGCATCGGCGCGGGCGCACGCGGTTGTCGAAAGTTGTCACTTTCTAGGCCGAACCTCGCGTCACGCAACGCATCACGCACGCCGTAGGGCGTTTGTTTACAAAACAATGGCATGTAACAAAAAAAAAACATGGCTTATGCAAAAAGAGGCAATGCTGAGTTAGTGTGCAGACAGACATCTTTAGTCAATGTACTAATTCCAGCAATGGACATATTTGAACGTAATAGACAAGCTGGATATCTTTACTTCGTTTTTTTACAGGAGAGGCAGAAGGGGGTCTAAAATAAAAAGTGAATGGGAAATAGAAGAGGAGATCCATTCCCGGTGCAGGGAAGGAGGCACTTATGAGAATATTTTTGGGAAAGTTATACAGGTTTTTAGGTTACTCTTTACCTACAGCTTAGACCAGGTAGGTACATACTTGATCAAATCAGCCAAATTATTATTTATAATCGAAAGTATTTTTTTAATCCAAATAGGTAAAGGGTAAAGCGCATTTTACTTAGTGTAGACTGTTCAACAAATAGTTAAATAATGCACCACACTTTTCTCTCAAATAAGTACTTCATGATTATAATTGAGGTCAGCACAAATAGCTACTTTCGGTGGTAAAGGTGAAACTTAGCGGGCGAGAAATCGTCGGGAAGCGTGGTTTATTGTAACGATCAGCCCATGCGCCGAGAGAAACTGAAAGTAATGGCGCCGCATTCAACCCACTTTCACTGCTCCGCTGCGCTCGCGCACCTCCGCACCTCGCTCCCTCCGAGCTCCGGCCCTCCCTACTCCGCGGCACGCTGCGACCACCATCCGTAGTTACATCCATCCGTAGAAAAAAAAGCGTTATTTAATTTAGCGCAACGAAAGTACGGACTCGACTTTTTTTAATGATTTAGTTCCATTCAGATGGAATATCGCGAATCATTCAAAGTTACTACTTAGTTCCAGTTTTCAACTCAATATGGGATAGCCACATAATAAAATATGAAAACCAAGAATCAAAAGATTGACTTCAGGATTTTTTTAATCAAGAAAGTTGCCAAAGAATGTCGATGCTAAAATTTAATAGATAAAAAAATTTAGCAAAAATGAGAAAGAATATGAGACAAAAAGTCCTGCTGGCCTAACATGGTAAAAGGTTTTTGTCTACGCTAGCCCGAGATATTATCAAAGTTCTCTACAGTCCAAGACTTGCGGGTGTATGACTGTGCATGGCTATTGAGAGAACCAATCAACAATAGACAAAAAACACTAAGATTTTTTACAAAGTTTTTCCACTCGGAAGGTATTCTTTAGTTTTATTCGGACAAGACGGAATCAGGAAGGTGTCATACACATAATGATTCGCATCTGAATGCAACAAGACTAGAAAAGCCTTAAATAGCTGGCAACAAACAATATTAGTTAGTATGGTCGAGATGAAGAGAAGGTGGCATTTCCGACAAAAACTCGCTATTCCCCGCCTGAAATAGTCTCAAGGCACCTGCGTGCAACAAACCTTCACTTGGTTCCAGAGATAAGCATGTGAACGATAAACTAACAAGGGTACACGTGCCTTCACGTTCAACGGCTTTATACACTTGTATATGCAAGATTATTGAAGGTTCTAGATAACGATCTACATTTGCTAGCTGATTATAATCGTGTGCTTATTCTTTTAAAAAATCTGCACAGTTTTTAGTCGTGAAAACCAGTTTATTTGCCGGAAAATTGCTCTTATCGAAATAAACTAACGAATTAAAAATATGCAAATGTCCAAATAAGTGTACAGTTTACTTGGGTATTGTAAAGTTGTGTATCTACGGCGGCGGTACATGTAAAGATTTTAAAATTGTATTGCCAATATCCACCTAACTCCCAAATTATTCTTAGAACCTATCGCAAATAGCGATAATATTCGTGATATTGCGGAATATTCTGTATGTCAAGTTGCTTCACGGAAATGTTTTTAAACTTCGCTTTTATTTGGATTTTTAACCGACTTCTAAAAAGGAGGAAGTTCTTCAATTCTTGGGAATCTTTATTGATTTTTTGGATATTTGAATAAGTTTTTATTTTCATCGAGCGTGGGTTCTTAAAGAATTTATCCACCTTGTTTATACTGGAAATGTGGATTTTTAGACTGCCAACTTATTTTTTTCGTCATGCTTGACAATACTCAAGAAATCAATCCAATCAAATCCGCACAAACAAGCCTATTGCGAGTGCATTCCTTTCTAAATCGAACAGATACATTGTTAGAGATAATACAGCGTACGGTAGCTTAACCGTCGACCAAGTTGGGCTGAGCGGAGCTGTATAGCAACGTAGATACATCTAGAAGGTTCGTCTCGGCTTTGCTCAAACCTCCGAAAAAAAATGCTGAAAACCCGACAAGAATCTAAAACTCTGACGAGCGTACAGGTCAAGTTTGTAGAGCGGGTATTTTTCAATGGAATTTAAGTACAGAGGAAAAATTGCCGTTTTCATTGCACCCAGTTTAAAATAAGAGTTATTTTATACACCTTTCGAGATTAAAATACTAGAATGGGCGTAAATAGCGTGTGCGATTTAAACTGATCAAACAAGAACACTCCTTATAAAGTAGACTTTAAGCCCTGGGCCCTGAGTCCCTTACATGAGAGCCATTGACTTAGCTTTTGTTTACGCTTGCTGAAGAGATCCATCCAGACATTCCCTCAATGCGGAGGATCGTGACCTCCGGACCGGAGAGCAGACTTCTCCATTAAGTTCTATCACACGCGATGCAGGGGGGTTACCCTTGACGCCATTGCGTTCATATTTACAAAGTTTTTAAATTAATTTCTCTTTTACATCGCATAGTCATCCTTTGATTTTATAAACTTCGTAACGTTCAAAGGTAATACTATTTTGTACAATACCAATATAAAATGAGTCTTAATTCGTGAAATATTGAATTTTGTAAATTCCGCCTTATTGAAAAAAATGTGTCAAGGGTAGAGAGGCTGGTGTCTCGTGCGAATGTAAAAGCTTATTATTTTATCAAATGAAAGGGCTCATTCTTATTATCGCAAGATATATGATGAAAAACTTTTTTTTTATTTATCTGATTTACCCCCAGAAGTGGCCCTCATTATTAAACTTTCTCTATTTACTTTACACGTCCGTATTTGGGTCACCGACTTACATATGTGTACCAAATTTCAACTCAATCGGTCCAGTAGTTTTGAAGCAAATTGGGTGTGACAGACGGACAGACAGACAGACACGACTGATCCTATAATGGTTCCGTTTTTTCCTTTTGAGGTAGGGGACCCTAAAAATGTAGACAAAAGTGACTGGAACTTCTACTCCTCGGTAGATGGTCGGTATCGCTCGTGCGGTGTCAGCCGGTGTCGCTGAACCGGCGGGAGTCAAGGGCCGCGGTCGACGACCGGCCGCGGCCGCGATCCGCTCCGATACACACCACCAGCGCCCGCCACCACACAACTATAACGTCGATCCGATTACCAAATACACACACGCTTTACGCGAGCAAGCGAACAGAGTAAGGGTAGACTGAATAGAAAAAAAGTAGGTAGGTATTCAAGATCTATTCGCTCCGATAAACGTTAGTAGCGACACAGGCACAACACAACTATAATGCGTGCGGGATCAGGGGGGTTACCCTTGACGCTATTGCGATCAATCTGAAAAAATTTTAAAATTAATTTCTCTTTGAATTCGCATAGTAATGCTTTGATTTTAAATACTCTGTAATGTTTATTCAAAGGTAAGGCTGTTTTATATTTAATAAAAACACAAAATGCGTCTTAATTTGTTAAATAAAAATTTTTGTAAATTGCGCCATATTGCGGCCGTATTGGAAAAATGCGTCAAGGGTAGAGGGGCAGAATGGGATGCGACCTTTTGGAACTGAGACGCGCGCGGTAAGCAAACTCGCGTCGATGCAACCTTGTCAAAGTAAAATTAAGTATGTTTTCGATTGACTTTGACAAAGTTCCATCCCATTCTCATCCCGCACGGATTATACAAGGCCGATTCGATCACCAAATACACACACAGTTTATACGGGGAAACTTCTACTTCGAAAAAAGTATGGGAAGAGCTGTTTTTTAAACGGTTTTATTTAGCTCACCCCGTTTGTTTTATTTATTCTTGGGTCAAATTTAGTAATTCAAATTTCACCCTCTTCCTGTCAACCGATTAATCTGAAATTTTGTATACACTTTGGATTTTGGTGACAATACAATTATGTTTATTCATTATCATTATAAATTCAAGATGGCCGCCGCTACAAAATGGCGGATAATTTATGTTTTATTAATCCCATCAATATGGGTATCAAATGAAAGGGCTCAACAAGCAGAATACAATATACTATAAAAAATTGAAATCCAAGATGGCGGCCGCTACAAAATGGCGGATAACGTAGGTTTTATCAATCCCATCATTATGGGTATCAAATGAAAGGGCTCAACAAGCAGAATACAATATACTATAAAAAATTGAAATACAAGATGGCGGCCGCTACAAAATGGCGGATAACGTAGGTTTTATCGATCCCATCAATATGGGTATCAAATGAAAGTGCTCAACCAGTATAATACAATGTACTATATGAATTAAACAGAATGCGAAATAAAAACTAAAAACTAGAAAATAAAAATAGGTAAAAAAACTTTTTAAGTTAAACGGTTTTATGTTAAACATACATTGCAATGTTTAAGATAAATGTACTAAAAACCAAAAAATAATAAAATAGATACAGTCGTGGGAATTATAAACATATGCATAGACTAGACTAAAATAAAACCGTGGGGCACGTCAACTGCCTAATTATAGTGTAACATTACAAAACAAACATTTTAATCAACGATTGTAGACAATTGACGTGCCCCACGGTTTTATTTTAGTCTAGTCTATGCATATGTTTATAATTCCCACGACTGTATCTATTTTATTATTTTTTGGTTTTTAGTACATTTATCTTAAACATTGCAATGTATGTTTAACATAAAACCGTTTAACTTAAAAAGTTTTTTTACCTATTTTTGTTTGATAAAGGTAGAGTCGTGCAAAGCTAACTTTGCAGTGTAGCATCCGAAATAGTAATTTCCGTACGTTGCTTTTGTATGTTTTCACCATATTTTCAATGTATTCCACAAAACAAAATTGTAACAGACAATAACTGACGTAACATGTACCACTTGTAGAACTTGTAACATGTACCACTGCAACGTACGGAAATTACTATTTCGGATGCTCCACTGCAAAGTTAGCTTTGCACGACTCTATGCCTGTACACTTCTCTTTGAGAACTCTACGCAGTTATTCGAAACGAAAAGGTTCGTGGCGGACATAGGTTCGGAGCACGGAGTGAGATATTGGCTTAGGTGACATGTTCGTTTGTTTGTTTGTTACACTTTATTGCACACAATTTAAAACTTTGTGTTATATGAGTTCCCTTTATTTGTAAAGTAATACCTAGATAATTATCATAAAAGGTTTACAATGTATTTTGACCCTAAGCATACAATACAGATACACCCAGATAGTCGGTAAATAAATAGAAAAACTTCCCTGATATAATAAAGAGGCTCTAGTCAGCATCAATCAGAGAGTCACAACGGTAACCAGCACGCGGCGTAGGCGTCTGAAATAGGCAGTGTTTCCCAACAATTGAGCAAAACGGTGAATTACAGCCACACAAAACAGTAACATGCAAAAGGCGCAATCTCAGATGGTCTCATACAAATAACAGACAGAACCACTGCAACGGTCATATCAACTTCAAAACATCAGATTCCACATTCAAAAGCCACCAGACAACTAATCCGCGGGTTTCCTCTTGATGTTTTCTTTTACAGTTAAATAAGTACCTACTCGTACGTAACTTTGAAATAAACAAAAGTTATAGGTACATGAACGCACCGGGATTCAAACCTAGGACCTCACGCTTGTGAGGAGGTGTCCAGCGTTCTACCCACTGAGCTACCACCGCTCTTATCTTACCACCTTATTTTTCTCCTTGGTGTCCATCTCCACTAAAAGAGGTTGGCCGTCAGCTCTTCCTTGCCAAGCCAAATAAATTTTCAATGCTGGCCAACTCCGTCCATCCCCTCAGGATTCTGAGCCAAGAATATCTTCTTCTATTAGCACGCCTCAATGTGCCCCATTATTATCACTTTTAAGAAGTCTGTAGATAGATAGATAGATAGATAGAGAACTCTTTATTGCACAACAGAAAGAATATTACAGATAACTTTTTCAACAAAATTTGTATCTGCATCTGTATCTGTCGTGGTGAAGCACATGTCCTTGTAGCTTATCTTTTACTTCGGGTTCTATGGTCAACGCACACACACTCATTCTCGGGAACTTTTGACGCGTCGTAGAACTTCCGCATTTGTGACTAACAAAGTGAGACGAAGTCTTAGCAAGCCTTCTATATGTATTGAGTGAGTAGCGGGGCCGGCGCATGCAGCGGCCGCGCGGCGGTGTCGCGGTCGGCCGTTGCCCTCGCGCCACGCGCGCCCCACACACTCACAGCGGTCTATCTACACACACCACACACACACACAATATACTTGTTCTGTTGCCCACATGTATAGGAGAAACAAACAATCGCACATAGTTTCGTACATGTTATTTGAAATCACATCAGGCCCTTTAGGACACCAGATTTCACCAGAATCACTATCACACCTAGAAACTTATGGCTAATGAAACCTCTTTGCTACAAAACAATGGTAGTTAGATTTATTCCTATACTCGGTCGTTGTGTCTAACTTAGTTTTTTTTAAAACTTTGTTACATCTAGAATAGATAGATAAAAACAATATTATTATGTCGTTATTTATAAATCTACAAAAGAGTTCAACGAATTGGAACTTTGGAAGCGTTGCTAAGTAATAGGAACTTACACGACAGATGGACCGCGTAAGCTACTAACCTTCTCAGAAGGTTCAAGTTACGTGCTGTTTAATTATAGCACATAGACTGGTTCTTATTTCCCGCCCACCTGGGTAAATTCCACGGTATAAAACTAATTATGAGTTTCGCAACTTGCCGAAATAAGGAGGAAAACATCCCTGCTTTCCTTACGCCTTCCGTTATTTATAGGATTTCATTAATTTGTCTTGGCATAATCACCGGCCCGTCTTGGCGGTAACAATTTAAAGGAGCACGAAAATAAATACGTTGACAGTCCATCGGGGGTTTTATCGGCACCGGTTGAGTGTAATGTGTCGCGGAGGTATTCGTAACAAGGATGGCGTCACCTCGGCGTGGACCTATTCGAGAGCTCATTTCGGCTAACGACCGGCCCGGCGAGAGGTTAATCGTCTTTCACCTGTGGCTAACTGTTGTTGGCTGCGGCAGCGACTTTGTTCAGCCGCGGGCGGCGGCTTATGCGATGGGTGGCCGTGAAAATGGTCGCTAACCCGGCCCCGCCGCGTAAACTCTACAGTTTTATTGTTATAGTGCGAGCCGTTCTCTCGCTGTTTTGCGAGGATACAGTCAATAAGACACTCATCAATGTGGCGTCCGAAAACCAGTTTAAGGTTAGGGCTTGTAATTTTTTCACTAAATTTGGAGTTTTACAACAGATCCTGAAATAATTTTAATAAGTCAAATAAGTCACAAGAAAAAATATCCTGAAAAACACCAAATTCACTTAATTTGAAATCACGTTTTACGTTATTTAATGTTTTTATTATTAGATTACTAACAAGCCAACCTCCGATAGGAGGATTTGCTCCGATAGGAGGACTGTAAGAAGATTTGCAAAGGGTTTATTAAATAACGTACATAACGATTAATAGTACATTACTGCCGCGATCTGTAATGAGTGCGTTTCTGGCGCGCTTTTGATGGCCGACAGAGCGCAGCGTAGCGCAGCTCAAGGCCCTCACAGTGCGGTCAGCATTGCAGCCCTTGATGGACAAGCTGAAATGAAGGCCGAGACCGAAGGTCGAGGCCTTTATAGCGCGGCCAGCAAGGGCTGCAATGATGACCAAACTTGAGGGCCGAGAGCGTAGCTAAGCTAAGCTCGAGGCAATCATAGTGTGGCCAGAAGCGCACTCATTGCAGACCAAGGCTTGTATAGTGCTTTACTCAAACAATGCGAGTAATTAAAATATTAATTAGAATAGTAATTAACATAGTAATTTAATTAGCTTACCATTTGTCGTAGATTAAGTACTTTTTGTCGATTTTCCATTCCGCAAACTTTTTGTTGGTAAGCTTGCTTGTATTTTTCTTTTGACTTCGGTGGCAATAAATTTCCAATTACTAATTTCGCTTGATTTTGAATATCCGGCGGTGTTAAACACATTAAATCCGAGGATTCGTCGCTTTGAGAGTTCACTTTTTCAACAAAAACACAGAAAAAAATCACTTCGAACAACGCGCGAAAAGTCGAAAACAATATGGCCGCGCTTTTTTTTTCTGTGCAATGTGTCGACTGCCAGTACCCATACAGCCTAATTCTAAATAAATACTTTTTGCACCTGATGTTTGAGTTCTATTTATGAAACAAAACTCGACATTAATGTTTTTCTGGCCGCAAAACACAAGACATTAATGAAATTCCATACAACTTTTCTGGCGCCTAATCCAAGTAGCCCGCAAGTCCGACTTTGCTCAAAGAAGGTTGTCGAATTAATGTCCACATTACGAGCTTTTTTGAGTAAAACAATAATAACATCTTGTAGGCAGTTGTTTTTTAGCTATAAGATAAGCTCTACATAAATAGGTTAAATAAGAAATGAGCTTACGCTACAGCGCCCTTAGCCTGTAACACAATGGTGCCAAAATAGGCTTCCGGTTGACGGTTTTAATTACGATTTATTAATGCTGTCGGTCCAGTGTCGGTCCTTTTAATGTTATTGTAGTACAGCAAAAAATATTGGGAGTCCAATTCTAGAGGATTAGTTCGCTGGTTGTAGGAGAACAACGAAAAAATCCCGGTTTTGTCCTTCTGCCTAGGACGCCTTTGATACGCCATTGTGTTACAGGCTAAGGCCCCAGGTCGGGAAGACACTAGTGGGCGGGCACTCGGGCAGGGGAGGCGCGGAACGAGGCAGGCAACGAGGCAATATGCCTCCCTCTAGGATCCTTCAGGATTGGGTAGGTACTCGGTAATTTAGCATTCCATCGCGCCGAGACCTGTGTACCTAATTCTTTTCTGGCGGAGCTGTTTTAGGTCGCTGGCCCTACATTTAGCACACATATTTATAATATTGTTCCTACCTACCAAAATTTTTCTTTCGTGTATTTGTTGTGTTTTATCTAAAGATTGTATGTATTATGTATGTGTGACAGTGGTAACAAATAAATGCTTTTACTATTACTACTACTATATTCCGGGTCTAAGACCTAAAGTGAGCTCCTACTTTCTATTTTATGAAATTTACTTTTTCCTAAATAACCAATTTTCTATTGATGGCGCTTTGCATAGCCCAGCGAATCTTAGCGTCTTACTGCCGATTTCTGCATTGAGAATTTCGCTAGGCAAATGGGTAAGTATCGTCCTGTCTCTGCAGATTTCTCAAAAAAGAGCGTGACAGAACGATAGTTAAGTATTTGCTTAGCAAAATTCTCAACTCAGAAACCGGGCCCTGGCCTCTTAGCGTCGAGAGAAAATAAATATGTGCAGATCGTTTAACTGCGCGCGCCTCAACCACATAATCACACATTATTTTTTGCTAACAGCTACAACGCGCATTGAATTGCAGTTTTAGTTTAGTCGATTACAAATTAATTTTAGCTACCATCTCTAAATAGTACAAAACAAAGTCGCTTTCCGCGTCTGTCTGTCTGTGTGAGTATCCACAAACTCCTCCTAAACTACGCAACGGATTTTGATGCGGTTTTCACCATCGGTAATATATTTTTTCACAGAAGTATATATCGGAGGCAGAGTCGGGTCGCTAGTTTGGAATAAATCTATCAAATGGGTCGTTACGTTTGGACAACGAGTATAGGTATTTAAAAACCTTTATATCCTGAAATTCGATTTATCCTTCAATGTTTCGGATAAGTAGTACAATTATGTGCGAATATCGCAAGTCATAAAGTTATAAGGAGTTCATCTAATTCTTTACGATGTGATACAATAATTTAAAGGTTACATATAATAACGAACTTGTGGGCATTTTTATAGGCATCCCGACAAAACAGTGTATAATTTACTTCTCAAGAAAAAAAATGCACTTTTATTAAACAAATAGAAGTAGAAATCGCATAGGATCGGTCGGACTATTATAAAAGCAAATATTGACTAATCGTTAACTTCACGCGTTTTAACGCCGGAACGACTGAACGGAGTGAACCCAAACGTGCTGCACTAGGAATCAAAGTATCAATTACATACAAGGTGTTACAAAAAATCCTAACTACTTTTTACAGGGTAATAGCACCCGGTGACAGGGATCACAACCTTAATATTTTTATTGCTCTATAACGTTCCTTTGTTTTTTAAATTAATAAAATGTGAACGCTGTGGCGGGAGAACTTTATTTTTTAAATATGGTTCACAATGTTTTAACAACTCAAAGCTATACAAATGCACATTAAACAAACAAAAATATTTTTAAATTTGAGCTAATACCAAAAACAAAAAAGTTATGAAAAAATTTCAATTGCTTTTTTTCAACTTTTTTTTACAGATTTGACATTCTGTTGACCAGTAGGTTACACCCTGTAAAAAGAGTTAGAGTGTTTTGGAACACGTTGTATAATGTAAATAAATGAGTCATGATAACAAAGAAGCTGTCAAATACATAATTGCTATGCAAAGCTGAAGTTTTTATTACCGAACAAGCGAATAAAACTAATTTTAGAAACCCTTACCTACCAAATCCATAAAAATCCAGCTATACAACCCATATCTACCTACCTATTGAATTACAAAAGCTAAAGCTATTCAGCTAATTATAAAACAAATTACCTAATGCAATTCACCTTGTTTTAGTCACAAAGTAGCAAAACACAGTTGAGGAACTAAAAACGTAATGGAAAATTTTCAGGCCGCCGCGCGTGGTTCATAAGCGCTGGGTATATACGTATAGCGTGGGACGGAATGGAAACGACTTCGACCTTGAGCGGGCGAGGTCACTCCGACCCCTGCCTTTGCCCTGTCCTGTAAACTTTATGTTATATACCTGTCGCTACCACCCGCCACGAGCATGTAGGGCTGTCAACGATATCGCTGTGTTAATCCCTCTAACACCTGTTCCGTGCTAATTGTGAATATCCTTGAGCCTGGTATAGGGACAATAGGGTTTTGGGGACATTTAAATGGAATAGGCCTGCCCAACACATGCCATCAGGTCTGTAGTTCGCGAATGAATGCTTCGATTGAATGCATTCGTTTTGTGAAACCATTCATTCATTCATTCACTACCAATCTTTACATATCACATTCACTCTAGTCCACGCAGTTCATTCTTCAAGAAACGTTCTTATATCTACCACACTAAGAACCAAAATTCTGTAAATCTTTACATATCATATTCACTCTAGTCCACGTAGTTCATTCTTCAAGAAACATTCTTAAATCTACCACACTAAGAACCAAAATTCTGTAACTCATGTGTCTCGCATTTGTCACCATTGTCATTCGCGGACTACCGTGAGTGAAAAGATACGTGAAAGAACTACTGAGCTATGAACTATGAATGAGCTATGAACTATGAATGAGCTGTGAACTATGAATGAACTATAAGTGAACTGTGAACTAAAAGAGTGAACTAGTTCAGTGAAGGAAATGAACTATATCATTCTTTTCTTTTCACTGAAGCGTTTCGCGCACCTCTACATCCTGCCTAGTCAATACGTCGTGGAGTAGCCGCGGGTCAGAGTCCGAGTGGTCACATCACCCATCTCTTGTTAATGGCACCTATACTACAGGGTGCACCTATACTACAACTTGTACTAGGTGGCAAAAAAATGGAGCTAAAAAAATATCAGCTGTTCCATACAAAAGGTCGACTCAGTATTGCACCAAATGTATGAAACAGCTGATATTTTTTTCGCTTAATTTTTTTTGCCACCTAGTACAAGTTGTTTGTATTGATCAGTAGTCAGCCTACTTAAAGTTCCGCTGTCGACTTAGAGTGCACCCTGTAGACTCTGTATAAGTACCTAAGTAATCTACAAAAGATACAAGGGCCTCAGTGTTAAAGTTGTATCCACCGATTCCGGGATCAGATGGTTGTATCCACCGATCCCGGGATCAGATGGATGTATCCACGTATCCCACCAAGTTGTCTCCACCGATACCAGAATCAATGGAAACAAACAAATTTAGTTGTATCCTCTGATCCCGAGATAGGTGAATACATTTTTTTTGTGGAAACCGAACACGGCTCACGGCCGTTGTATTTTACTAAGGCCCGGTTTCTGAATTGAGAATTTTACTAAGTAAATACTTAACTATCGTTCTGTCACTTTCTTTTGTGAGAAATCCGCAGAGGCAGAACGGAATTTAAGTGCTTGCTTAGCGATTTTCTCAAATCAGAAACCGGCAATAAGACTAGTAGATTTTCTTAAAATCAAACCCCACGTAAAGTCCGTTCGCTATCATAGTGTCACTTTGATATTTACCGCTTTCGGCTTTTCACAAAAGAAAGTAAAGGAAGCCGACGCGGCGCAAACACGCCAGTGAATTTGGCTCGCTGCTCGACAAAGAAGCGTCGTATTGAGAGGTTGTGCTTGTGACTTTTGACTTAGTATTTTGTATTGAGTGTCGATCGCTGCGTGTAGATAAAATGTTTTTTAGTTCGTTAGGACAGCGAGGTGCCTCTAGACGAAACTTCGAATGACCCAAAAATTAAAAGACGAAGGTTTTGTAAAACATTTAAGCAAATTCTAGTTAATGTCTATCAGCATTGTGTTGAAATGAATATGTCTGCGACCATCACAGATACTTCAAAAATAGTTGGTATCCCAAGAACCAAGATTGCCGTCGTGTGTACCGACACTATCTAAGCGAACGGACTTTACATATGAGCACTAAGGTGGTGAACGTAAAGTAGTCTCTTACGACTTTATGTAGGCCTAGTTTCATCAGATACACAAAATAATGGTAGTACACAGGCCGTGATCAGTTTCCAACGGCCGTGATTCAATATCGGTGGAGACAACTCGGCGGGATCCGTGGATACATCCATCTGATCCCTGGATCGGTGGATACAACCCCACAAAAGCGGGTTCGCGCAGTAGTTACCTATTGTATTTGTAGCGCCAAGGAGGGAAGTTGAACTTTGATTTATTTTATTATTTTATAAGGCATATTCCTGAACCACCCTCCGAGCGGCTTGCTTGGCACAGGCGCGGCATCGGAGCGGGCGCGGCCTTGACCGTGATCGCTCGCTCGATATAGCCCGACCGAGTGCCTCGCCGCCCCCTGTGCCCCCACAGCATGGGCGGTCCGCCCCCGCGTCCCCACACACATACCCACCCCTCTCCCAGCTCCTCTCATCATCTTAACCGGGTATTTTCGGTCTAAATTGGATTCTAGGAACGTCGGACCCCAGATAGGTAGCAAAGGTCACCTGCCAGTTGCGACCGCCCGCCTAGAATCTCGATTAGAGATGTCAAAGTATAAGTTGGTAGCCGGTACCTAACTTCGAAGCCTCCCCGGGGTGGTTTACTTTTTATCGGAACGACGGAGAACGTGTGGAGGTTTCAATTGACGTCAGAGGAAAAGTAACAAACAATACAAATACACATACAGACTGACATATGAGTCAAGACTGGCATCACCAAGAAAACCCAAAGGTACAGTAAAACCAAGTAAAACCCATACAAAACGACTGCAAGATATACGTTTGGTAGGCAGACCACGCATCAGTGCGATACAGAACAGAATAACTCGTCAAGGCTGCGGCGACTAACACTTAAGTTTAATGTATGTGGTGAGGCGTCCGTGAACTCTACCCGCCCGAATGACGCACGTGGACTGAAATACCGCCCCTGACCTTAACCATAAAAATAGTCTTAGCTTTAATGTCAGCTACTGCGCCTAATCCAATTACCAATAGTCACGTATGCATTCGAGTTGATTTATGCTGCCGGAACTCGGAAATACTCTGTTCAACAGTATGCTGATTATGATAACATCTTGACAAAAATTTTTCCTGTTAGTTATTTTCAAATGTATTAAAATAGACCGCGGCCCACACACTAGGAAATAGATGATCAGGCTTAATTTAAGCAAGTCTCTGAGAAGCATTTTAATTAATTGAACTATATTTAAATCAGTTTAATTTTTTGTACGTACCTCTATCACGGGTAATATAAAAAACTAGCTTTTGCCCGGGACTTCGTCCGCGCAGACTTTTTTTTTTTCTCGTGAGTTTTTCCGTCGTTTTAATGGTTATTCTGCTATTCGGGGCGGAGAGCAAATCAAAAATCATAAAAATCGGTTCATTTCAATAAATCGCACGCCATCTACAGGGAGCTACATGAACTATGTACTTGAGAATCAAACGAAGATTTTATAAGTGACAACACTTTCAGAGATGATAGAATATGGCTTCACAAATCTAAATATAACTAGGTATTACTTGGAAACTGCAATGAAAAAACTTCCGTAGCGATAATACTAAATGTATTACAGTAGTTTACAAATAGAATTTGTACTTACAATAGATATACAGTTTACTTCCTCCCTTTCTTTTTCGGCATAGATCTAGGCGGTCTGTTAGCTGAAGCTTTAGCTCCTTTTGGCCTTGCCTTTTGCTTGCTGGGCCCTCTGCCTTTGCTGGCTTTGTCCTTGCCTTTGTCCTTCGCTTTCTGAGCTCTCATATCTTTCTTCATGCGACCGTCGACAACCTTGTAGCGTCCCTTCACGCCGGCTGGCCGCTTCATCCTTTTGGCCGTAGTGTGCTTCTTGGCCACGACATATTTGACTTCCTTCTTGCCGTCCGTATTTGCTTTCTTGTACAAACTGGAAACAAGCGATGGACAAAAGTCGATTGTGCTTCTATTTGTAAAAAAAAATCGTGAAGGCGATCTACCCCTGTATTCTCTAAAATATTCACCGTAAAAATAACCGTTTTTAAATGTAATAAAAATATTGTTCATTTCGAGTGTTTTGACGCTAGGAGGTTAAGTGGATTTTTTAGAGAATAGAGGCGCAGAGTTGTAAAGTACTCGTAAAAGTACGCGATTACGCCCATTGGAGAACTGACGAATAAAAATGCCTCTATTTTAGAGTGTTAAAACAACAGCTACGCAGATTTGAGACACTGTCTACGGAATTTAAGTGTTTCTTTGCTAACAGATGACGCTAGGGTCGCCGAGGGCTTTTCTTACTTTTGTAACATTTATGCAAGTAATATAGAGTACGTTTCACGAAAGAGTTCCCTTGCGAAACTCTTATTACAATGTAATAGGGACTATTATTTTTCAACCCAAGGGAATTCTTTCGTGAAACGCAATGTAGGTTGCAGATTTCCGAAACCTTGAGACCTTGGAATGAACTCGTCCAGCTAACTGAAAAACTAGCAAGAAACCTACGGCTTCGCACGGGCGCATAAAATAATGTTTAAAATTCCCAAGAAAAAATTATGTAACTAACTGTGAAAACCCGCATCAAAACTCATTGAGTAGTTTAAAAGGAGTTAACGGATAAACAGACAGACAGACAAGGGATGTTACTTTGTTTTATATTATGTAGAGATGTCTTGTTTGACCAATTATCGAGTCACAGAGTTATGATGTGGTGGTTTTTCGATGGAACTTGGTTAGAAATATAGAATATTCTCTATTGTACACACGACAGCACGTCAGAGCGTACACTTTTGTTGTAAAGTCACCCGTAACGTAACCGAGTAGAGTGCTAACGGGTAAGGGTCGACGTGCTGTCGTGTGTACACCAAAGAATTTGCATAGAACTTACTGCCTGATCTGCTGCGACTTCTCACGCTCGGACATGTCCGCGTTCTCCATTACGGCCTCGACCTTCTTCTTGGCGCGCTCCATCTTCTTGACCATGCGCTTCTTCTTGCGCGCCTTCGCTTCAATCACCTTCTTGATCGGACGCACGTTGATGTCCTCCAGTCGCTTCTTGTAGTCTTCTGTGTACTCCTGATATTGGACAAACAACTAAAGTCTAATTCTTCATTCAAGATAGTACACTGACGTTTACGGTGTGACCAGTCTCTGGTGAAAATTAAATAGTGTGGTGACAAAAAAATTGACATGAATCGAATTGCGTAATCGATATAATCGATTTATAGGCCGATTGATGAAAAGCTTATTATATGAAATTAACTAAAAACTTATTAATTAGTAATGAGAAAGTGTGTTTTGGTACACTTTTTTGAGGAGTGTTAAATGCGTTAAAAATTGTGTTTTTTAAATGATCTATGGAAATATTGCGTTCCGAACGTTTTTTTTCCGTCCGGAATTCCTGACGCACGGGCTACCAAACGGAATTTCGTATTTCGCTTTTTTTTTGTGACTGAGCTGAATCGCATAACGAGTGGAATGAATCACTATTACAATAAATATGGCAACATTATTTTGCAAAGTGACAGTTAGCATCTGTCAGTTTACTATCCTGAATAAAGAATTAGACTTTAGTTAGTTTTTAGCCGTTTCAAACTACAGGGTGCACTCTAAGTCGATAGCGGAACTTTAAGTAGGCTGTCTACTGATCACTACAAACAACTTTTACCAGGTGGCGAAAAAAATGGAGCGAAAAAAACATCAGCTGTTTCATACATTTGGCGCAGTACTGAGTCGACCCTTTGTATGGAACAGCAGATATTTTTTTCGCTCCATTTTTTTCGCCACCTGGTAAAAGTTGTTTGTAGTGATCAGTAGACAGCCTACTTAAAAGTTCCGCTATCGACTTAGAGTGCACCCTGTAGAAAGAGTACCTCATTCGGGACCAGAAATGTCAGTAGTCAGAATTGGAGGGAGTAAGCGCAGACGGGAAGCTAGCGTCTGTTGGTTACGGAGGCCGAGATACACTTTGCTCATTATCTTTATCAATGAATGAATGCGGTGTGATGATGAGCGACGTCAGAGATTTACTTTACTTTCAAGTCCGGTATTAAAAAAACACACACAAAACCGTAAGGCCAATCTTTTTCTCCTTATTTCAAACAGTATTCAAGCGAAGTTCAAGGGGGTCAGTCAGAGAAAATCAGGATTAAGACGCAATACGTCTCACAACTAGCGCCGCCAATGAAAAAAAAATCATATCTTTTTTTTGGATGCCTTTTTAGCAAAAAACGCTCCTGCGATTTCTCGACGCGAGGATTAACTATTTTTAGGACCTAAGGTTTGGATTCCAGGATTAGATTTCCTACGAATGCAATCGATTCTCGCCAAAAATGGCCACTTTTGGCGAGAATCGATTGCATTCTTAAGTTCTAGCATCTGGAATCCAAACCTTAGGTCCTAAAAATAGTTAAGCCTCGCATTGAGAAATCGCAGGAGCGTTTTTTGCTAAAAACGCATCCAAAAAAAAGACATGTTTTTTTTATCGGCGGCGCTAGTTGTGAACGTATTTCATCTTAAAGTTTCAATAAGGTTTACCTCAGGAACAGCGATGGGCTTCCTCATGTGTTTCTCTTCATCTTCCATGAACCAGTCGGGCAAGTGCGTGTCGTTGAAGGCATATCTATTGTACGCGTCGTCGATCAGGTCCCGCTTGAACTTCTTCGAGGTCGCTATCATTGTGCCGAGGGCCATCGTCTCCGCATCCATCTTCAAGGTCTTCTTTAGGCGCTTTAGTTCTAAACGTGGAAAATAACGCTCCGTTAAAAATATCAAACTGTCGTTTTAGTTCTAAACGAGGAAAATAACACTCCGTTAAAAATATAAAACTGGCGTTTTAGTTCAAACGTGAAAAATAACACTCTATTAAAAATATCAAACTGGCGTTTTATTTCTAAACGTGGAAAATAACACTGCGCTAAAAATTATCAAACTGGCGTTTAAGTTCTAAACGTGGAAAATAACAAACCATTAAAAATATCCTACTGGCGTTTTAGTTCTACATGTGGTAAAAAACACTCCGTTAAAACTATTTAACTGGCGTTTTAGTTCTAAAGGTGGAAAATCACACTCCGTTAAAAATATCAAACTGGCGTTTTAGTTCTAAAGGTGGAAAAGAACATACCCGTTAAAAAATCTAACTGCCGCAGATTTAAGTAACTACAGGGTGCACTCTAAGTCGATAGCGAAACTTTAAGTAGGCTGTCTACTGATCACTACAAACAACTTGTACTAGGTGGCGAAAAAAATGGAGCGAAAAAAATATCAGCTGTTTCATACATTTGACGCAGTACTGAGTCGACCTTTTGTATGGAACAGCTGATATTTTTTTCGCTCCATTTTTTTCGTCACCTGGTACAAGTTGTTTGTAGTGATCAGTAGATAGCCTACTTAAAGTTCCGCTATTGACTTAGAGTGCACCCTGTAGTTATTAAATAGTAGTGGCACAGCCTAACGAAGGAAAAGTTGGTCTTTACATCCTGATTTCAGATGCGTACACTATTCTAGTGTATTAAAATACACAGCACTACATGATTGATCTTTGTGGAATTAACTTAATTTTCCAATAACGTATTATGAAAGAATTTATTTTTTTCCATTGTTGCGCTAGTTAGCATTAAGAACACCAGCCGCGATGGCATGGCTACGCGACAGACGACATCCCGCTTGTTTTATTTTGAATGTTCGCTGACATTAAGAAAGATGCCATTACTCGATAGCACGATAATAACGCTGCTGCGGCAGTTATCAACATACCTGCGTCCTGGGGAACCACTTCGAAGCCGTCTTTGCCGCTCGTCTTGGCACCAGCTTTGTCGGCGGCAGGTGTGACGGTGTCCTCTACGTCATAGTCGCTGTCGGAAGACTCGTCCGAGCTCTCCGACTGGCGGCGCCGCTTGCGCCCGCGCTTGCCTCGCGCGCCTGTCACCACCGACTCTTCCGCCACTTTCTTTCCTGTTGACAACAAGGAATTTGGGCTCTTTTAACCATTTATAATAAGTTGAAAAAATTCACTCGGGACAGGACTTGAAAGATTAGTGCAAACTAATCACACCAGGTGGCGCCCCCCGTAAAGTTGACGGAGACTAGTTGAAGAAATTCGCATCGACAGTTACTTGACTCGGTAGCTCAATTGGTAGAGCGCCTGCACGGTATGCGGAAGGTTGCGGGTTCAAGTCCTGTCCCGAGTGAATTTTTTCAACTTATTATAAATGTTTAAATTATTCCCTAGCACGGGTTAGTGCTTTAGAAAAAACAAAAAAGTGAATTTGGGCTCGTTATTGAAAACTGGATTTTGGAGCGCACGCTATTACGACAATACTACAGGGTGCACTCTAATTCGATAGCGGAACTTTAAGTATGTTGTCTACTGATCAATAGAAACAACGTGTACAAGGTGGCGAAACAAATGGAGCGAAAAAAATATCTGCTGTTTCATGCATTTGGCGCAGTACTGAGTCGACCTTTTGTATGGAACAGCTGACATTTTTTTCGCCCCATTTTTTTTGCCATCTAGTACAACTTGTTTGTATTCGGTAGACAGCCTCCGTTAAGTTCCGCTATCGACTTAGAGTGCACCCTGTATATATAATAGCTCCGAAAGTGCAATACGTTTTTCGAGACTATTTTAACTCGTCCCGACTCGTGCGACATTATTCTCGATACAATAAATTATCATCATCAGCCCACCTCTGCCCACTGTCGGTGTTGGGTACAGTCCTTTTTCCCCTCGCGCCAACTCCCACGGTCCCTAGCCATCCGCATCCATGGACCCTCCATGGTCCTCGGGTCCTCGATACATATTTGTAAATAATTTGATTGTGCTCAAAAGCCGATGGTAAGAAGACTGAAGAAAAGGGGCAAGAAAAAAAAAACTTGAGAACATGAGTGGGACTAACCTTTTTTCTTGTACGATTCGGCCAACTTGTCCAAGTCCACTCCCTCATCTTCATCCTCATCCATGTCCTTGAAGCTGTCTTTTTGGAACCAGAGCTCAGCCTTCCTCTCGCGCCTGGTGAGCGGGTCTGCGGTGTCGAGGTCCGTCAACAGAGGATTGTCCTTGGGTATCGGTTTTGACTTCGCTGCTTTGCTGTTCTTCAGGGTGTTCAGTTTGGTTATTTTGTCGATTTTCTTGGATTCGTTCTCAGAGTCTGAGAAAGCTGAAATAGAAGACAATTTTTAATTCATGTATTCCGAAGCAATGCTAAAGCTTACCGCGCCGCTGCTACCGTTACATATCCTCTCTCATATCCTGACTCTCACAGCCGCATGGTGTGTCTTTATCGCAGTGCGTTTACTTTTCAGCTAATAGACATTACATTCGGTTCCTGGCGTATACGGGGGTCTCTTTCACCGTTTTGACCAACAAGACCAGCAAGTAAGTAATCACCGCCGTTGATTACTTACTTGCTGGTCTTACCAATTCTAAAATTCTAAAAGCAGTGGGACACAACAAAAAAATATTAAGTTACCTAATGTTTCCTTGTCATTTTCTGTTTCCGAGTCAGACTCAAGTTCCAGCTCACTGTCGGAGTCCTTGTAGTACAGTCCAGACGAGTCCAATTTCGACTTCTCGACATCATACTTCACATACTTGGCTTTGAGTTTCAGTTCATCATCAGAGTCCTCGCTTTCTTCTGCTACTATGTCAGGCGCCTGGTCTATCATGCGCTTCATTTCCTGTGATTTAATTTTAAATATTAAACAAGTAGTTTTTGTTATAATGCTTGTAATGCTACTGCCCCTGTGGGTTAACGCGCGCTAATAGCTAGTTATTTTACTGATAACCGGAGTTTAGAGCGGTAACTAACGCTTCAATACGCAGGTAGAAGAGTAGCCTAAATAATATTTAAAGATAGAAAAATTTACTAAAATAAAATAGTTTTACCTCTGCATTTTTAATGTCAGACAGTTGGAACATGTCGTTGCTCTCCAAGATTGGACCACCATCTCCTTTGAGCACCATTTTGAGGTTCATCTTTTCAGCTAACTTCTGCCTTTGTTTGTTTATCTGCTTCCTCTTACGTTTTGACAAACGGCGCTCTTCATCCTGAAATAATTTATTTAATGTTGGTTGGTTAGTAAGTACTGGTTTGTTAGTATAGAGCAGTGTTCAATGTAAGTGCGGCTAGTGCAAGTATGAAACACGACTATACTGGTGGTGTAGATCAAAAGTATAAAGAAATAATTTTTATATTTCCATTGTTACACTATCTATGCTTTCTTCCACTTGAATTTATTTAATTATTACAATTTTAATTAATTTACCTCGAGTTCTGCGATTTTACTATCCACAGCCGCATCTTCCTTCTCTTCATCATCACCCTCATCTTTTTCCTCTTCCTTTTCTTTGGGTTCCTCTGCAGTCTTTTCCTCGTCGCCAGCCTAAAATATTCAGTAGTAACTTTAGATTCACACAAAAATATTTTAATACAATTATTTACAAATAAAGGAATAAGTAGTGAATGATTGTTTGCAGATCACTTTGGTTTAATAACCCAGTACAGTGAGTAAGCAAAAGTACGATGTGGTGTGGAAAAAAAATGTATGAATAAAGCTCTACCTGTGCCTTCCTCCATTCTTTTAGGTGTTTGATCCAACTCAGCAGTAATTTTAAATCCTTGCGTCCAAGGACCTTTATGTCTTTGCAGCACTCCTTTATTTCCTCAGTAGTTCTAGGGTGCTTCTCAATTTCCTTGTCATTTATCACAATCTATAAATAAAAATAAGTGTAAGTTCTTTAATGTCAAATTAAACAATAAATATTTCAACAATAATAAGTGTGTTGGTACCTGAGAGCAACCTTGCAGCAGGTCTATTGGATCATCTTTGCTCAAGAAGTCTGTGAGTAGAACTTTGTGGTGAGTGGTGTAATCATTCTCTTGGTAACCCTCAGCCTTAGCCTTCTTTTGCTTCTCTGGATGTAAGACATTAATAGTAGACTTCTTCGCAACCTCCAAGTCTTCAAAGACATACTTGGCATCCAAAAACTTGGGGTCAATAGTGTCTGGTGCAATATAACCTTGGCAGACAACAAATATTTCAGATGACTCGTTTCTGGAAGCCTGTGGCTTGGTCGCATGAACTTTCTTGAAAAACTGTTTTAGCACCCAAAGTAAGGCATGGTAGTCTTTGGACCTGAACACTTTAGTCACGAACCATCCCCCTTCTCGCAAGAAGTTTGTGGCTAACTTGAGGGCGCTGAGTGTGAGACAGGCCTGCTGGTAGGCGTCGTGGATCCAGTTCAAACCTACATTAGGCGCACCATCATTTAGTACCACATCGGCTTTCCATGTCTTTATTTCCTTCTTGATGGCGGTTTTACACTTGTCAGTGGTGATGTCCTCGGTGAGTCCGATGCAGCCGGGCACCGGCTTGATGGGGAACAGGTCGACGCCGATCACCACGCTCGACAGGGGCATGTTCTGGTGCGCCACCTGCATCCACCCTCCCGGCGCTGCGCACAAGTCGATGCATACTCGAGACTTTTGGAGGAAACCAAACTTTCTGTTCAATTGTATTAACTTGAAGGCCGCTCTCGATCGGTATCCTGGAAAAATATTACAAAAGAACAAACATTATAACCTAAAAAACGTGTACATAAAATATCGTAATACGGTGAAAAATCGTCGGTTCCAAGCTCTCACCAGTTTCCTTAGCAAGCTGATAGTATTTATCTTTGCGCTGTTTTCCAACTTTCGTTTTTTTTCCCATTTTTAACTATTTGTTTACAAAAAACACATGGGAATTCCTTCTGTCTGTCACCATTGCACCATCACACAGATTACAAAAAATGAAGTCGAAGAAGAGTGAGCAAAAAAATTATAAAAATTCACAGATACAAATAATCCAACTACACCACCGTGCTTTCACGCGCGAATATGCCCATGACGTTTTGGCGGATCCCAGTTATCTGTGGTATCAAATTAATCTGTGTCTACTTCAACTATTTAAAAAATATAAAGAAATTGTACGTGGTCCTATTTTCTGTTTTTGAAACGAAAAATTCAAGAATATTTTTTCCGTGCTCATCAGTGCTCGCTCATTGAGTTATCATTCAATAAAAGTGCTACATCGAACAAATACGAGATGACTCCCAATATTCAATCCTTTGTGAACTGTTTCCAGAACCGTCTGTAAGTACCCCCCTTACACCTTAAATAAATAGATTTGAGCACATTTAAACTAGATTTCCTACATTCATAATTCAATTGGTACTATTACGCGAACCCATCTCTATACCAACAATAGTATTGCCCCTACCATTCTAGAAATTATTAATGACGCGTCATTTTCACGTGCCTTGAACTGCATCCTATTTCATCATCAATCTGTTGTTTGTTTGTACTGACCTACCTAAATATACCCACTTCTATAGTTGTTGAACATCTATATTACAATAATAAACGTAAACAGGGCATTGGTGGAGTACATTTCTATAGGAAAACAGGGAAAATTCTCGCAAAAACATGATGTCACAACATCAAGTGACAATGACACTGTCATAAACATACCTATAGACTTTAGACTTACCTTACAAAGTTAAGAAAAGACACAGCTAAGATTACGAGTGTTTTGTTTTAACAGGGAGCCCCCAGTGCGCCAGCATCTCAAGAATGTGTACGGAACGTTGATGATGACGTGCGCGTCGGCCTCGGCCGGGGTGTACCTGGACATGTACACGCGCCTGCAGGCCGGCATCCTCTCTGCCATCGTCGGAGCCGGCCTGATGCTGATGCTCATCGCCACGCCTGATAACGGCAAGAACACAACCCTGCGTTTGGGATACCTCTTGGGTTTCGGCCTGACATCAGGTAAATAATCAGATAAATTCTCAGTAGGTTGCAATTTTTAAGATCAAAACATCCCTCACATCCTGCACCTGCAGAGTAGTTATCCCCAGCAGCAGACAATTTATTAATTCTCTTCTTTATTTTTTCCAGGAATGGGCCTCGGCCCCCTTCTGCAGTATGTCAGCTTTGTGGATCCTTCTATCATAGTGACAGCTCTGCTTGGCACAACCATGGTGTTTGTGTGCTTCTCGGCTGCTGCCATGCTGGCGGAGCGCGGTAGCTGGTTGTTCCTAGGAGGCACCTTGATGACTCTGCTGTCCTCTATGACTCTGATGGGGTTGGCTAACTTGTTCATGCAGTCTAATTTGCTGTATCAAGTAAGTATGATTATTACTTTGATGCAAGAACAGTTTTGTCCCTCAGGCCTGGCTCGGCTCACAGCCAGAGCTGAAGTATCAACCTGCTTAGTTAACGCAACTTTTATCTATGATTTCACTAATATGTTTACCACCTGGCCAGGGCCCAAATACTTGGACAGTTACATATTATTTTTCTTGTTTTAGACCCATCTGTACCTGGGCTTGGTGTTGATGTGTGGATTCGTCCTCTTCGACACTCAGTTGATCATCGAGAAGCGCAGAATGGGCAATAAGGACTTTGTGCAGCATGCCCTCGAGCTGTTCATTGACTTCATCGGAGTCTTCAGGAGACTGCTGGTCATCTTGACTCAGAAGGTATACTTCGTTTTACATACTAATGGATTTATGTCAATTTGAATAAAAAACATGTTAAATCAGTGATATTTTTATCAATCTTTGCCCCATGCATTGTGTTGATTGGAACTTGAAATATTGGCTGATTTGTACAAGCCAATTTAGTTCTGTAACACTGTCTTAAATAACTAAATAGAACATAATGTTAGGACTGGTGACTTGCTAGTACAAAGAAAATAATTTGAACCTCTAATGAGTTTTTGTTTTTTTTTACAGGAGGAACAGAACCAACGCCGCAAACGTGAATAGAGTGATATTTGTATTTTCTCAAAACATATATTATTATATACCTAAAATGGGAAAAAAATCATTATAATTAATTGGAAATTGGGGGTGATGTGTAACTGTCTTATATATCTTATACATATTGTTATATCTTAGTTACATAGAATAATTACGTAAATTGGCGCAGTTATACCATTTATGGCAGCTTAACTACTAATGTGGTCAGCCAATTTGATTTGAATATGGTCCATAGCTCTGACACTTTCAAATGGTCCTTTTGACAGTAAAGCCAATAAGATGTGGACTTGATATTAAAAGCAATAGTTAAATAAAAGGCTGCACAGTTTACGTTGTTACTCTCTTAGCTATTTTTGGTCTGAAAATGACTCCCCAAAAACTTGAATACAGCCAATGTCTAGGACAACCAACATTGAAGATGTCATCTCACAAATTACTCCATTTATTAGGACCAATTTTATGTTCGGTTGTTCTAATTACAACTGCATTTCCCCTTGACTGCATTGTACAAAACTCACCACCAAACCTTGGATGATGTAAAATAAGCAGATTTTAAATGTAACACTGTTGACTCTGCTGAACTTTAGTATTTGCATAACACTGCTATTTATACATTGGTTGGCGTCATTCAAGTGTAGCATTGTACAGTGGGTACTTTTTAAATATTTATACATGGTGTTACAGAAAGATCCGCGCGTATTAAAAATCCATACTTATCCATACCACCATGCGATACCTGTAAAAATATAGGAATACTCACAAACATGACATTGAGTAGAACAAACACCAAAAATATGACAGGCTGGACCTTTCTGAAACATATTGTATGTGTAAATTAATTTATAAAAAACTTATTATTAAAATAAAACTGATTGGAACCACATAGTTGTTTGCATTTATAATAAAAATTAACCATCATTCGAGTTTGTAATATCACATAGGGTTTTTAACGATAAGTAATGTAATCAAGACATTTGATCTATTGCAGGGTGTATTCTGTTTTTATCTATTGAAAATATCTTTTTTGCTTTATCTACTTCGGTATTGATTATGTTGGTTATCAAATGTGTTACATTATGTGACTTAGTTGAAATTTGTAGTGTTGAATTAGTTTCTATTGATGACTGCTGCTGACTTGGACTGTACTTTTTCATTCGTTTCTTGCTGTAACAAATTATCGGTGGATTTAAAACATTTGTTTTACAGGCACCTGTTCTAAAATTGTTTTTACATCTCAAATGCATATCTTCTGAATTAATATTCTTTACAATATACTCGTAAGTGGACACACCTAGCATGTTAATATAGACATGAAAACAGCAGAGATGTAGTAAGGCACATGAAATACCAAAGGCAATCATACACAATCCTACCAAGAAACTTAGAAGTGTCATAGAACTCTTACAATATTTTGCACAACTAGTAATATTTGTGTCTATTTCCACAGTACAGTTAATGAACACCTGGGCAGAACGGCTAAGCATTTGCGGTCGGGCTATAAAGAAGCCGATGTCTATTAGGCACAGAGAAGTGGTAAATAGTGCTATCAGTAGCGCGCTCACCACACTCGAGATAAACGCCTTGTAGTTCCTGCGGCCGACGCAGTTGTTGAGCCACTTGCAGTGGTGGTCGAAGTGGTCCACGCACTTGTTGCAAATGCTACAGTGCTTCGTCCTTTTGCTGCTCGTGTGGATGTTGCAAAGGTGGCAGCGGCCGTTCTCTATGACGTGAGCGTGGACGCGCCGGTCGAACTCGGCAACATTATCCACTTTGAGTTTCCTCAGTTCCTTTTCACTGGGATCCATGAGCAATGCGAACAGATGCGATGTTATGTGCCACACGTAAAGGAATCCGTAAATTATTTCCGAAAACACTTTCATCTCGTCAAGTTGTATTTGAACTAGGATCGCAAAGTTGAGTACGCCAGTAGACACGAAGACGAGCCAACCAAGCAGTTGTTGGCAGTGAAGGGGCAACTGCAACCCGTTAATTCTTCTTTGAGCGCGAGGCGATTGGCGTAACGTACAACAATTATTATCCATCACAGACTTCTTATGTTCAGCTTTTGTTAATGAATGTTCCCATTTCCCATTTTCAGTGAGTCACAGTTGGGTTGGCCCACTTGGGTCGGCCACGTCGGCCAGACAGTGCGCACCAAGCGTGCTCGTCGACACTCATTAACGGTAACAAAATAATGCTTTTGTCATAATTAACTTTCTTTTAATACAAGGAAACTACAAATATGTCAGACTGACCTGTATTTTGAAGCAACAGATCAATATTATCTGTCCTAGAGATTGTTTCATAGTATATCAGAGTGGTCTCCATGGTGATTGTGGTACAATCAAACCAATGCAAGGGATATTCATATATAACACTGTATATAACATTATCTTTATTCAACATAATTAATTATAAACTTAAAAATAACAACAAATTACATACTTACTAATAAGTATACTCTAAATCCATTTCATCACTAGGCAGGTACTGTTGGAGCTTCACCTTTAAACTTTTTCGCCATCGCCCGCCTTGTGTGTACTAGTATCCTATGCCCAGGACAGTCTAGGTCCTCTGCAAAACATTTACTCTTACAACACTTTTTACATAGTTGGTAACCACACTTTCCACCCTGTAAATAAATAAGATAATGAAATGAATGTAACAAAGATAATAACAAATAACAAAAAAATTTAGTAAACTCACCAATGGATTGGCACAAGTAGCATCGACACAAAGTTTCCCGCTCCGTCCATTGCGATCACGTTCTTTCTCGGGTCTCCTCATTATTCGCCTGAGCTTCTTCATTTTCTTTCTAGATATTGCATTGCCGTCAGAATCCTCATGAAGCCTTTTGTACTGGTTATCACTGTCCTAGAAGATATTGCATATAAAAAAAAATACAACCGGCTTCACATTATTAATCCTTTACATGATGAATGAAATTGTCCTTTACCTGAATTTTGTTCAATGATTCCATTTTCTGTGTGTGCTCCTCCGGGGACATCCTCACATAAGGCTGACATATCCATGGAGGGAGTAACAAGTCAAATCCCTTTCTAGTAATGTTCTCATCACAGTCAAAATTGATTTTACCTTGATGGTAAGGTAAGTATTTGTCTTTAATATTTATGCAAACGGTTCTGAAGTCCTGCAGGTTCTGTGCTGTGGCTAGAAGTTGTCTTTCTTCATTATTTTCTTCTAAAGATAATCTAAAAACAAACATAATTTGATTTATTATTTATCTTCCACTGCAAAATGTATTCACATCAAAGCACAATAACTTGGTGAACTTACAACTTGTGAAACATTTTGAACATATGCCCCCTTATGTATGAAGTAGGACATGGGTATTTGTCAGTCAAGTCTAAATATTCTTCTGCCATCTCCCATGACAATGGATTAATTCCTTCAAAAAGTGCTGGATTAGTTAATATGCCTTCTGCACTCATGATACCATCCACTTTAGTAGCATCTAAACATCTATGGACATCTTCTAAACACTGAATGTTTCCATTTGCCAGCATTGGTATTGATACAGCTTCTCTAAAATTTTAAATCATTTAAATTTTAAAATAATGGCAATAATTTAGTGACATTCAGCCAGTCAAATCTTTTAGGATACAAACCTTACAGCTTTAATATGTTTCCAACTGGCAATCCCTGTCAGTGGGCCCTTTTGCTCCCTGGTTCTTCCGTGAACTGTAAGCAGTTTGCAGCCAGCTTCTTGCAACATCAAAGCATACTGGACAGACTTTTCTACGCTCTCGAAAATTCTTATCTTGCACGTAATAGGTATACTTACAGCCTGCGACATGGCGGTAACTGAAAATTGGTGCGACAACTTGAGTAATTATTTTTGTTATCAATAGACCCATAAGTCAATGAATAGACCTTTGTAAGATGACATATGATAAATACATAATGAAAAAAAAGCGAGTCAAGTTGGGGCTAGATGAGAAAGTGCCACATACCAATATTTTTCAGGAGTTCCCAATCATCCTGAAGGAAGGATCCATATTTTCCCCGTTTGGCTATGGCTTGTGGACATCCCAAGTTCACATCAATAGCATCACAATAGCTCTCAGCCAGTTTCGCTGCCGCAGCCATGGTATCCGGATTATTTCCACAAAACTGAAATGAGTTTGTTGGGTACTTGAAAGAATCCCTTACACTTTAGGAAGTTTATAACCTAAAACCATGGACACAGAAGTTTTATTGAAATACACGTACCTGGACAATTAAGGGCCGGTCTTCGTCACAAGTTGCTAAGCTATCCTTTCTGTACTTTGGGTCTTTAGTAAACACGTTGCTGTGAAACATAGGGCTGTAGCAAAGTTGAGCACAGTGTTTTCGACAAAGCAGTCTCCAAGCCAGCTCACTTGCATCCACCATGGGTGCGACGACATAGCGAGGTTTTCCTAGTTTATCAAACCAATCAGAAGACATATTTATGGCTTCAATCACTGGAAATTTGCTTCAAAATTACAAAAACTCGAAGCGAAACGCACGCGAGTCCTTCCTTTCGTTCATCGAATTCACACATTATTTCACAGATTACGAACTGTCGGGGGCCGATTTTGTACGTCCCGATTTTGCACAGCCCGATCATCCGAGTCCCGTTTTGTCCGGCCTGATTATACGAAGCCATGGACTCGGAAAATCGGGCCGTACAAAACGCGGCTGTGCAAAACACTGTGTACAGCAAGTGCACAGCGCGATTTTGTACAGCCCTATTTTACGAGTCCCATATATTGCACGTCAGAGTTTTGCACAGCCGCGTTTTGTACGGCCCGATCATCCGAAGCCAATTTGGATTCGTAAAATCAGGCCGTACAAAACGTGGCTGTGCAAAACGGGCCTCGGATAATCAGCCCGTACCGATTATGCACAGCCTGATTATGTACAGCCCGATTTTACGAGTCCCATGATATTGTACGTCAGAGTTTTGCACAGCCACGTTTTGTACGGCCTGATTATACGAAGCCATGGACTCGGAAAATCGGGCCGTACAAAACGCGGCCGTGCTAAGCGCTGTGTACACCAAGTGCACAAGCCGATTTTGTACAGCCCGATTTTACGAATCCCATCATAGACAAGATAGTGACGCCTCGTTTACATCGTACAGACCCAAATGAGTGGTGTCGCTGTCAGCGTTTTGATTGGCGGGCGCCTGAATTCTCACTTTTCATTGGTCGTTAACCGTAGTTCCGGATTCTGTCACTTCACAGATAAGTTGGTGGATCTGTATAACTCGCCGAACTTTTTTGTAATCTGTGGCTATAGCTGCGTTCAGTTTAACACAAATAGCCTAACAAAGATAATAGAAGCGTTCCAAAATTTTCAAATGCTTCACGGTCAAAACATGATTTGATCAAACGCGTCATCAAAGCAAAGACTACATCATCAAAGGAAGCTACAGGCTCATGTCCTTATCCACATGTCCGCATCGCACGCATCGTATTGTAATATTCTTTAAATAGAAAGTTACGCAAGTTACGCAAGTTGCCTTTGAACTTTTAAATCTACTGATAGGTTGCTTACATTAAACTACTTTAAGTTCCAACGATAGCAGCGTGGCGGGAAAGTTTTTTTTTTTTCAAGTTTTTAAATTTTGAAGATAATCTGAGCTATTGTTGTTTGGTGGTTTTTCGCTCACGGCAATAAAATAGTATTCTTTCTGTTTTAAACAACAAAACAACAATAATTCAGCCGATTATGTGTTCTGGTCATAAACTACTTTTTTGGGCAGTGCCACCGCTTTGCCGATCAGGGGCCTTAGCCTGTAACACAATGGCGTATCAATGGCGTCCTAGGTAGAAGGACAAAACCGTTATTTTTTCGTTGTTCTTCTACAACCAGCGAACTAATCCTCTAGGATTAGACTCATAATATTCTTTGCTGTACTACAATAACATTAAAAGAATCGACACTGGACCGACAGCATCAATAAATCGTAATTAAAACCGTTAACCGGAAGCCCATTTTGGCACCATTGTGTTACAGGTTTGGGAGTCGTTGTGGATAGATACGAAATGGTTTGGATTTCAGTTTGTGTTTATTTGGAAGGAGAATCAAGGGAAAGAAAAGCAATAATAATCACACAAGAAAATCACAACGTAAAAACAGTTTTGACTTCAAAGCACCAGAGCGACTGCGCGAGATGCGCACGCAACCACCTATGCTAATACCGCGTGTGCAAAATATCTACAGTGAAATAAGTAGCTTGTCTGTCTGTCTGTAAATTTGTTTTCATGTACTAAATAATAAATTACATAATATTATAGATAATAGAATATTATACCTATAGATAAATAAATTGTGGATAAATAATAAAGTGTAAGTAGCCCATATCCCGCCAAGCAGATGTTGTGCTTGGGGACCGGCCGGGTCCAACTGAACATAGTTGGACGTTCTATATATACTCAGCTACGAAAGATATTTTGCTGGCGCGATGCAGGATTGTAGCGAGTAGCGATTGACAGCTCGAGTATGTAGCAGTTTCCTGAGCGCCCGACAGGGGTCGCTACACAGGCTAAGGGCCCAGAACGCACAATCGGCTGAATTATGAATACTATTTTATTGCCGTGAACGAAAAACCGCTGAACAAAAATAGCTCAGTTTAGTTTCGAAATAATAAAAAAAACTGTGAAACAATTGAATTTCCCAGCACTCTGATATCGTTGGACCTTAAAGTGCTTTGATGAAAACGACTTATTAGAAGATTCAGAAGTTCAAAGCCAAGCATCCACATATTCGCATTGGACGTTCTTTTCATTCGCTGACTAAAACCAAATGAGCAGTCAAGGTTAGCTAAAACCGTAAGCAAAACTAATGGCGGTTTGCACATATTTCAATGAATTTGGTTTTTAACAATTTTTTTAAACTGTTTTACATAAAAGCCACAACAAATACTTCTAAAGAACTTAAGCAAAATAAAAAACAAAAATGAAGAAATAAAGAAAATATAGGTAGGTCATGGAAATGCAATATAAGACGTCACCAAATGGTTCCTTCTTACTATAGCTTCTTCCAGCTCCACCAACGTCAATGATTCGATTTCACTCAACTTTCATACGAAATACGGGGATTTCTTCCATTTATAGACTGTACGTTAACTCTAGAAATTAAATGGCAACAATTTTTCATAGTAAAGCCGACCACTTTTCGGATTTACTATGAATATTTTTTGTTATTTTATTTCTAGAGTTAACGGACAGTCTGTAAGCCATCTTGTTTTTGGGTTTTCATCTTTTTAACTTTGACGAGTAGAGCTCCATCCTAGTTGCGTTTTTTTCCATTTTAGTGAGCTTGTCTCTGGCTCGGTTGGAATCGACCAATCAGAAGCGTCTATTTTCTTGGATGGCTTATTTGGTTTTATTTACTTTCTCTGTGAAAACAGTTTCTGTTTATAGCTGAAAAAATGCGTTCGTATTTTGCGTTCAATACTGGAAGACAAAGCATTTTGTTTCGCAAAATGCTTTGTTACGGGAAATCTCCTGAATCTGGGTAAGACTTCATAGCAGTGTTGCCAATATGATAATTATCGCATGGCATGGTTGGCAACGCAGCGCTGCTTCATGGTGATATAGATATCGCAGGAGCCTTTGTTTTTGGCCTGGATAGTTGTATTTTGCATTACCATTTTTCAGAATGTTCTAAAATACCAATTTTCTACCGAATGTACTCAAATATACCGATTTTCTACTGAAATTCCAAAATCAAATCAAATCTACCAAAAAGTAGAAATCTACTAAAAGTGGTCACACTGAATCTGTGACGCAAGCCTGACATCTACCTGACGTTTCCTAATCTGTGTGGTCAATTTTGACAACCAAATAAATGTAAACGAGGCTCCATTTTGACAGTTCTGAAAATGGATTCGTAAAATCGGGCTGTACATAATCGGTACGGGCTGATTATTCAAAGCCAGTTTTGCACAGCCACGTTTTGTACAGCCCGATTTTACGAATCCAAATTGGCTTCGAATAATCGGGCCGTACAAAACGTGGCTGTGCAAAACTCTGGCGTACAATATGGGACTCGTAAAATCGGGCTGTACAAAATCGGCATGTGCACTTGGTGTACACAGCGTTTTGCACGGCCGCGTTTTGTACGGCCCGATTTTACGAATCCATGGGTTCGTATAATCAGGCCGTACAAAACGTGGCTGTGCAAAACTCAGACGCACAATATATCATGGGACTCGTAAAATCGGGCTGTACAAAATCAGGCTGTGCTTAATCGGTACGGGCTGATTATCCAAGGCCAGTTTGGTACGGCCAGTTTTGTACAGCCCGATTTTACGAAGCCGTTTGGCTTCGTATAATCAGGCCGTACAAAATCGGGCCGTGCAAAACTGGGACGTACAATATATGGACCCGAACTGTCAAGACGATCGCGTGACATTTTTTTTTTATTTGTCACAGAATAGTTTTGCAAGGACATGAAAGAGAAACCCTCATCATCACTCGCGCGGGATTGCGCGTGTCGTCTAAGCGGAGCAACTTACACAGACTAACAAACCATTTTGCATTGACGGTTGTTATCAATCAAGTAATTTTATTGATTTCATTATAATCTGTGATCAAAAACAATTTCGGTGTTTAGTTTGCGTTGCGTTTGCATTTGCGGAAATATCTATACTTAGTTCACATCAAAATAAATCAAGATGTCACAGGACGTAATGGTAAGTAAATTTCAAAAGTTTCAAAAATATCCATCCACTTTTACCTAGACCAATAAATTGAACATAACCTAAATATTCAACTCATACCCGTCCTTCTCGTTTTTCAGAGCAAATTTTACACAATACTGAATTTACCATTGCATGAGAAATTGCAAGAGCTCACCCATATAATAGATCAATCAAGCCCAAACAAAGAATTACAGGCGTTCTTCCCGCAGCTCATAAGCAATATATTTTCGGCTACGTCGTTTAACAATGGATGGGGATTGCGGACGGTAACCGCTGACACGCACCGATATGAATACATGCTGCTGATGAGTTTCCTTGAGCCTCAAGGTCCTCTGTTCAGATTGTGCTACAAACTTTTGTCTGACCCTCAACTTAAGTACAACATTCCTTTAGATGTCTTACCAGTAAGTACCCTAACTGTCGGTTTGTGAATTGAGAAATTCACTAAGCAAGCACTTAAGTATTGTTCTGTCTTTGCAGATTTCTTACAAAAGAATGTGACAACGATACCAGTATTTACATAGTAACATTTTCAATTCAGAAACCGGGCCATAGACTTTGACGATTGACTTAAGTTTTGTTGATAACACTAACAATGCAAACAATTATTTACAGCAAGATTTGCAGATAACACTGGAAAGAGGGAGATGTCCACAGTTCTATGCAGATATGATAAACATGGATTCCAGGGCAATAAATGTTGTAGCCTTAGCATTGAGTATCCTTTTAAAATATAATCACAATTTAGCCACACAATTTCAGATGTTGCACAAATACAAAAGATGTCTTCAACCATATCTTTAGTTCTTTGTGTTTCCTTAGCAACAGATTCAGATCCTTTTGACTACTACATATTCAACTTTGCCCTGCATCTGGTGAACAACAACCAAAACAAAGGTTGCTGGGAGAATTGGAACAGTGTCTACTTTGCACTGGCTTGCGACTACCTTATGCATTTCTTGCCGGCTGACCCCAATATAACAGTTTTGCCTCAAATACCCAATTACACAGGGAAAGTACTGATGGCTGCCCCATTGCAAGCTGCCAATAGGTATGTTTACTAAAATATGTACTGTAGGATAATAATTTGATTGTTACCACATTCAGAGGGACTTTTATACTAGCTATAAAAGTCCCTTTAAGACAAAATAGGACGCACAAGTAGCGCCGCCAATAAAAAAAACATATCTTCTTTTTGGATGCGTTTTTAGCAAAAAACGGTTTGCTAAAAACGCATCCAAAAATAAGATATGTTTTTTTTTCCATTGGCGGCGCTAGTTGTGCGTCTTATTGCGTCTTAAATTAGTCTAAATCAAGTAAATACAAATCTTTACATTTACATTAGATCATCTGCATCAAGAGCTTTTTATAAATTAAAATGTTTTATTTTTGCAGGCCTCTATATTCTCCATCTTTGCTCCTGATCCCGGATATCTTTGGCATGAACACTCAGCATGCTTCATCCCAAAACCAGTCTAGGAACGAAATATGGAGGTCTGAGACTGTTCTGCAGGTGTTTGTAGACATCTGGATGAGTGAGGAAGAGGTTGGCCCAAGGAATATTGATGTAGGTATTATATTAATAAGGTCAATGGAAAATACTGTAACCTCGTTTACTATAGCTACTAAATTTAAAATATCTTTCATAATAAATATCTCATAAACGGCTGAACCAATCATTAACTTGTCCAGTCCATCCGAATGTTGTCTGGAATAAATCACTCTTAGCGATAAGACCGCCGCCGTCTGTAGGTACTATTAGGTTAAGAAAATTCTTGTAAATAATTAATTTCTGGTGTACAATAAAGTCTATAAAACATATCTAAGAAAACTCGCTAGAAAACCAGCTTTCAAATAAATATAAAACGCATCTAAATCAGTATCAAGTCTTATGCAAAATGCGCTTGAAATTGTTCAGAGATGGTGTACAGCCAACTGTCTCTCTATCAATCCGAGCAAAACGACTGTAATCACATTTACTAGGAAAAGGCACCTTTCAGCGCTGAAGAAACTCTCGCTGTTCGGTACAACACTGGAATGGTCCACGGAAGTGAAATATCTAGGGGTAACCTTGGATAAAGATCTGAACTGGGAATCGCACGTAGCCAAAACTATCTCAAAGGCTATTAAAGTTTTCAGTATGTGTCGTATGGCCTACGGAAAAACATGGGGGCTTAAGCCCAAGGTTCTCAAATGGATCTACCTTATGATGGTACGTCCCATACTCACGTATGGGAGCATTGTATGGTGGCCGAGAACAAAACTAGTTACTTGCAGGTCGGCGCTCACAAAAGTGCAGCGTATGGCCTGCATGGCAATATCAGGGGCGTTCAAATCTACGCCAACGGCAGCACTGGAGATACTTTTGGACCTCCAGCCGCTGCATATTGTTGTGGGGGTTGAAGCAAGGATGGCTCTCCATAGACTGACCATGGCCGGTCTGGGGAACCAATACAAGCTGAACACCAAACACACAAGGATGGATCTGGACGACCATTTGGACAGGTTGATGATGATGAGTTGTGACAAAGTCCTCCCCAAATTCATTTTCGACCGAAGATATGAAGTCCATCTTCCTACAAGAGAAGACTGGAAACAGGGACTGCCCCGACCCGAAGGTGGCAGCCTCGTTTGGTTCACCGATGGCTCAAAAATGTCGTCGGGAACTGGGGCAGGCATTTATTGCGATGGATTCGGGCTGAGCCAAAGCATGGGTCAGTTCCCGACGGTGTTTCAGACTGAAATCTACGCAATAAGTGCCTGCGCACAATTGAATATAGATAGAAAAGTCACTGGCAAATCCATCTATATTCTAAGCGACAGCCAAGCCTCTCTCAAAGCCCTTATGGCCTGTAGGGTGGACTCCGGACTAGTCGAGGGCTGCGTCAGCGCGCTCAACAGGCTCGGCAGACGCAACAGACTCCATCTGGTGTGGGTGCCCGGACATGCAGGAATCCATGGTAATGAGAAGGCGGACGAGCTGGCGAGAATGGGGTCTGAACAAGATTTTATCGGGCCAGAACCCTTCATAGGCCTCTCAATAGGTACTATTAAAATGGCCCTAGCGGCAAATGCCAAACAGAAACACCTTTCTGAATGGTCTAGTGTGCCAGAACTGGCACATTCAAAGGCCTTCATTGGCACATCAGGTACAGGTTGGGTATCCAAAATCTGTAGATATAGTAGGTGTAAGGTCCGACTAATTGTTGGGGCATTTACGGGCCACTTTGGTACCAACAAACACCTACTCAATATGGGGCTGTCTAATGACTCCCACTGCAGGGCCTGTAAAGAGGCGCCAGAGTCCATGGAACACGTTCTGTGTGACTGCGATGCTCTAGCAAGTAAACGCATGAGTCTTCTCGGGGTAGCATATCCTAGACCGGAAGAATATAAGTTCCTCAACCTCGGTGACGTTCTAAAGCTTATGACCTCGGTCTTTGCACGTCCTGAGCAGGAATAAGGACGGGGGTGACACAAAAGATCCCACTGGGTCGAAGTGTCCCGGGCTCTCAGCCTGGCCCCATACTAAAAAGATAAGATAAGATAAATCGGTTCACCCGTTTAGGAGCTACAGTGTCACAGACAGACACACACACACACACACATAGCGGTCAAACTTATAACACCCCTCTTTGTATCGGGGGTTAAAAAGCAAAGAAATCCTATTGCCCATTATCATCTGCATGAAAAAGCATAATGTATTAATTTAAACACAGATTTTAACGGATTTAACACTCGTTTTATTAACTTTTTACATGTTCCAACGTTTTGAGACCTTTACAGGGCTCGTTAAGTTAATAAAACGAGTGTTAAATCCGTTAAAATCTGTGTTTAAATTATGTATAGTGCTTGTGCAAACCTAAGAAAATATTACATAATGTATTAATTAATTATTTCATTTCAGCCATACAAAAGGAACAGTGCAGGCCTAACGTCAAGCCCAGAGAGGGTGAGAACAGTGAGAGTTCTAGTGAAGCACCTACACACATACTCTGCTAAACACTTCTGTGACCAGGCCACCAGGGCGTCCGCTCTACGCACATACGCGCGGCAGATACTGTGTGCGCGCGCATACCGCTATGTGAAGCACTTGGTCACAACTTGGCCACTAGATGCTTCATTCAGACTGGTTCTGGAGCTGTGGCTGAGTCTCATACAGCCTTGGAGGTACACTGATGAAGGCATTAACCAAGATAGGTGAGGTTTAAACACCATACACTTATTATAAACCGTGTCACTAAAGAAACGATATGAAAATGGTGGCTTGTACCTATGGTAAGGTCGGAAAAAGAGTTTACGAAAATACGATTTCGGTTCACACCTAAAAGTAAAATTTTAGCAGCCTATGTTATGTGATAATGTGACTGATCCAGACAATCTAAAATGTCTTTGCTGACGTTACGAGTCATATCAATGATTAGAACGAGAGGGCGCGAGAATGTCCTCCATTTGTAATTCGTTTCTTTATAGACAGGTTACCTATATCAATACACTACGCCCGCTTTCTTGTCATCCTGATTTCCCGTGCGTGCGTACCTCAGACCTGCGTGCCAACTTGCGCGCTGCGAATGACGGGATACCATTCTATGCAGTGTGCAAGACTGACAAACGCGCCTGATGTTAGTATGACAAGAATTCAGCCCTTACTCTTGTCTAAAATACTGCATTACTTCAGGTTCCCCAACAACAATCAAAATCAAGAGGAGGGCAATGCTTCAATACTTGATGCAAGCTACACCCAGTTCATCGCTGAGAACTTCCCATCATACACCTGCATCCTCCACCTTGTTCTGCCAAGATTCATGAGACTGGACCTGACTGCCTACAAAAATGCTGTTATGTTGTTCAGACTCGGAAAAGTAAGAATCACCTAGTAATTAGCTGTACCATGAAGATTACAAATTTTAATGCAAAATTGCGTTCTTTATTAACACAATGTAGCACGAATATAGGAAGAGATCTGTCTTCTTATTTAGAGAATGGTGCTGTGACCAGGATCATGGCCAATGTATTTTAGGAAATTTAATACCCCCTAATTTGTTTTTAGGTTTTCTCACAACAACATCTGATTCCAATTTTGAGGGATCTAGAACAAGGAATCACAGAAAATGGACATGGACTCTACTACAATCCAGATACGAGTTGGAATAACTCAAGTTTTGACACCAGGTACACGAATGATTGTTATTTCGTATCCACCATGGACGGACGCTGACTAAATATTGTTTGGAAAATAAATTAAGATCTCCATGAAACTCTTTTCATATTTGTTGCAGTCTCACAAACAACAACAACAGTATGTCAACAAACAAGTGGGTGGCAGTAGCGAAGCAATCCCTATCAGAACTCAACCTGGCGACAGACTTTCAATACTCGCCCATCTGGACCGAGAATAGAAGACAGTTCATGAACGAATTCGTTCAGAATATATTCACTGCAAAAGCTGCTGCCGAGACCATTGTTCACGAACATACACAGAGGTTGAACCAACAAAATCAAGGTACAAAAAAGTCAGCTGCATATTGGAGTTGATTCCACTATCCCCAGGGCGCAACCGACCGCCAAATGTAAGCAAAGTGGCCGGATTTGGGTGGTAGCAGCAACTTTGTTGCGCCACACCGTATTCCAGTGTGACATAGCACTAGGATCTTAAAAGGTTTCATAGCCCGTGATACAGTCTAACTCTGTCTAATCTACCTTAAGTGGGACAGATAGTTAAGTTTCCATTGATCACTTACTAGCTGGCTTCATGCTAGATGCACTCACTAACAAATTATCATCTTTTACAGGTATTTGGGCTTCCATAAAGCACTGGCTCATGATCGGGACTTATTGTGAAGATGAACTACTATTAGAGGAGTGCAAAAAAGTGCCAACTTATTTAAATGCCAGTGTCCACCAGTTCTCTGTCGTATTTGGTGTAAGTCGAAAGTCCTTACCAAACTATCGTAACGTAATTTCATAGTTACCTAATTCCTAAATTATTATTATTTCAGCTCAATGAAAGAAACTTGGTTCCTCCAGAAGCCAGTTTGCATGACACAGGCCTAGATCAATCTTCATTTGGCAATTCAACCAGTTTCCCGTTTTCAGTTACGAACAAGGTGTGTACTATTCTTTACCAATGTTTGTGAAAGTAAAATTTTAATTAAATATTTTTTATGGCCCTCTTTTTTGCAGCTGCGCAGCAAATCTACTACTGTGAGCTACATGGGGGATCCAGATCTCATGCCAATAACGTCTTACGAGAGTACTATCTTGGTCAGAATCCTATACCAACTAGCTTCAAGGTTGAATGAAATCGTAAGTATCTATTCACGTCTCTTTAAATAGGCTCACTCACTTTTTTGAACTGTCTATTTCTAATAAGTTTTATATATTTCAGTATCATGAAGAATTCAACAACCTGTGGAATAAGGACGACTTCCAAGGATGTGTTGCGAGGGAAATACTGCAGAAACCGTGTACTATTCAAACATATCTGAAGGACATCTACAACCATAAGAGCATTGTGAGTCAGAACCTTCCTGCAAGGCTATCATTGCGACGACTGGGCTCCTACGCCTGCGTCGTGTGGTTGACACTGGGCTATATTCTCTTCAGATCGCTGTCCTATAATGGCGCGTTCTATCTCAGCTTCCTAATTACAATTTGGGCTGTGTTTGTATTGACTAAGGCCGCATTGAAATCCCTGAAACTTGTAAGATCATGATTTTTTTATACTGTTGTACCTAGATAATAATAATTGATAATAACAAATTTTGTGAAACTTATATTTTACTTGAATACCTGCTATGGTAAGAATCAGTTCCAACTGCTGAGCAAAGGCCTTTTCGGCCCTACTCTCGACGCTATTTTTCAATATTACGTCACGATCGACTGCATTTTATCAAAGAAAAAATAACGAGGTAGGCTGCATACAGCGCCATCTTGAGTGAGGTCTGAAACTAATACATATAGAGGGCGCTAGTTTCTATGTCATGTTTTTTTGTCGTATCTTTTTTTGATAGCACTTTGATAGGCTCCAAAGGCTCCAAGCGTCTGCAGACCTGAGTATTTTTATATAAACAACAAGATACGCGTTTACGCCTTGGTTTTCCTCTAGAGGTCCGGAACCTTAAAAAAATGTTTTTTACGCTGTTTTTCAGTATTGGCACGATCGACTGCATTTAATTTTATGAAAGAAATGTAAAAAAAACCTTTGTAATGTAACCGTAAATATTCATTCGTAAGAATAAACTGTTTCACTTACCGTAAATATTCACATTATAAATATCAACAAAATAAAGATTGTTCATTTCAATAAGCAAATAAACCGTTTTTGATGTTTGCCGAACTCGCCGTCTTTTGTCTCTTGGTCATAAATAAAACAAGCTTTTACGCTAAAACAATAAGCGTACACTTATATTAACAGCAATAAAAAGTAACACAATCAACAGTATTTCTTGAGCGTCAACTTGGGAACAATATTCATGGAGGCAAGCTCTTGGAATAGCAGCTTGCAAGCGTAGGGCATTTCGACTGTGGATACGGCGGCGGAGGAGCGGCAGGCGTGACACCACGCGCGCGACGCGAGCCGCCCGCAGCGCCCGCAGATGTCGGCGCTGAACGCATCCGACGCGAGCATCAGGCGCTCCATCAGCAGCATACTGGGGGGAAAACGTTGGACAGGGTAAATAGCAGCATACTGAGGTGAAAACGTTGGATAGGGTAAATAGCAGCATACTGGGGGGGGGGGAAACACTTTGGATAGGGTAAATAACAGCATAGTGGGGGGAAATGTTGGTTAGGGTATATACGGACGTGGTCTGACTCTACTACAACAGCCGGCGGAATGAGAGCTTAGCACCGCGGAAATGACTGTTTTCTTACGGCATTTAAAGTATAAACGGACTTTGGAACGCAGCAATTTGAAGCAAGTTACGTTCGCTCCAGATAACTTACAAGTTACTACTACTACTGTAGATTCTGTAGGATAGGGAAGGAACTCGTCCATACTAAAGATCAAAGGTGAGGATGCTCAAATGTGTAATCGCGCCAGCATTTCGCCATACAAAATTTAAAACCATTTGGAACTAATCGTTCTCGTGGTATGATCAATCGCACGAAGTAGAAGCACCCCGTAGCCAGATTCATCGGCATGTCCAGTTAGTGAGGACGAGGAGACCTTGGTTTGTTTGTAGCCAAAAAGCTGTTGTATAATGCGTGCGGGATGAGAATGGGATGGAACCTTGTCAAAGTCAATCGAAAACATACTGTATTTTACTTTGACAAGGTTGCATCGACGTAAGTTTGCTTACTGCGCGCGTCTCAGTTCCAAAAGGTCGCATCCGATTCTCATTCCGCGGATTATACCGATATGATGGAGCAATAATTGTCATGTTAGCCATACGGTCGGCCAGTCTGGGATACCCCATGGTAGCTCTTACCGCGCGCGGCATAAGGGCCACAAAAAGGGGTATCCTAGCGTGCGGCTGACTGTACCTAGCCCCGTATCCAATGAGGCAATCGCGCTCCATCTCGCCCAGACGCAGACCGCCCTCCCGCGACCGTCCCTCGGTGGGCTGCCGTGTGAGGACGGCGCGGGGGCCGCGGGCGCGCGCGTGCATCTTGTCTTGCACCATGTGCTTCAGCTTCTGATAGTATACCTGCAGAGAAACGGATGAACTAAATTCTAAGGGTGGTATTCTAGAACGCTACTTAAACTCAGTTTAAACAGAGTTCAGACTGTCGATAAAGCAGTGCATGTTTTGATATGAAGGGAGGGATATTCAAATCAAAACATGCACTGTTTTATCGGCAGTCGACACTACTAAACTCTACTTAAACAGAGTTCAAGTCGCATTCTAGTTTGAACTGAGTTTAAACAGACTTTAAGTAGCGTTCTAGTTTGAACTGAGTTTAAGTAGCGTTCTAGAATACCACCCTAAGAGTCAAACAGGTATGTTCAAGGCCCTTGGGGACGATTACTCTACAATCGATCAGAATCGAGCTTATGCGGGAGATAAAATGTAATCTTTGTAGTTACAAATAGCCTGAGCAGAGAAGGCTGAGTTTTGAGCTTGATAGAAGACGAGGTGGTAACAGCTGATTAAATATCACTACGGTCCTTTTCTCTTACTCCTAAAAACATGTCCCCGGTACTACAGCGTCCCAGTGGTCGCTAGATGATGACTTCTCGTACAGTCGGCCACAGTCTACCCCTTTTTGTTCGATTGGCGCCCTTATGCCGCGTGCGGTAAGAGCTGCCATGGGGTATCTGAGATTGTGGCCGACCGTACAAAAGACGACCTAAGGCCCACTGAATGGGGCCAACCAACCCATAGTCATGAATCTGCGACGAGTTTCAAAAGAAGTTACGTAAAGTAAAACTTACTGGGCCAGAGTAAATGTAAGCCTCCAAAGGTTCGCCGGTCAATCCTGAATAGAAAATGTCTTTGCCATGATAGTTGTATCCATGTTTCTCCAATTCGTTGCAGACATCGTGCACTTTAGACCCTCCGAATGCGGTGCCTGAAATTAAGAGGTAAATTAGCATGAGACTATCTGCCAGTAATTACCTATTATGTTTCTGTGTTTTTCTTTTACCGTAGTGGAATTTCCCTTCCAAAAGACCAGCTTTTCCAGCCAGTAGTTCTATGGTTTTACCGACCGTCATTCGAGATGGGAAACCATGAGGATTCATGATCATGTCGGGACAAATGCCTCGGTCGTTGAAAGGCATATCTTCTTGCTGCACAATGAGTCCTGTCACTCCTTTCTGTCCATGCCGCGAACTGAATTTGTCGCCAATTTCCGGCACTCTCGTTTGCCTGAGCAAGATTTTAATGAGAAAGGCGTCTTCCGCGTTCGATGTGACCATCACCTTTTCGATGTAAGATTCAACTGGGCCTTTGTACGAAACTGGTACATCTTTGTAGTCGACTTGCTGCGGCTGGCCTTGCGTAACGGAGTTTTGCGCGGCTGTCGGCATTTGTTTATTGATGAGCACCTGCCTATTCTCCACCATCTCTCCGGGAGCGGCGATGCCGTCGGTGTCGAGTACTTCGTGGGCTCTTATCACTTTGCCGCTGTTTGCGTCTCTCGAAGGCCCCAGGATCCTGTCCGATGTTTGGTTGGCATATCTCTTCATCGTGGTCTTTGCGCTTTTGTACACGAGGCAGCGACCGTACCCACGGTCTATGGAGGCTCGGTTCAGGATCAAAGCGTCTTCAATGTCGTAGCCGCTGTAGCTCATCACAGCTACAGTCGCGTTCTGGCCGGCCGGCAGCTTGTCGAAGTTCGTCAACTCAATTGTTCTACTCTTCACCATTGGACATTGAGGATATACCAAATTGTACATCAAAGTGTCGATCCTGTTCTTTTGATTGTATCCGATTGTTCCTACAAAGAAGCAAGGAAGAAGTTATAATAGTCACAGCACAAATCATGATTAGCTCAGAATTTTGATTACTTACCCATTGCCTGTTTACCCATAGCACATTGATATGTATTTCTGGGACTCTGATTGTGATGGGGATACGGCACGAGTCCAGCGCACACGCCGAGGATCGTAAAGGGCTCAATTTCCAACTGAGTTGTCACGTAAGGGTCTATTTCAGCCTCGACTGTTGCAATGTGACTGTCGTTTTCTTCATTCACATCCAAGTACTCAATGAGGCCATCATTCAAGAAGTCTTGGAATTTCCTCATGCCCCTGTTCAGTTCATTTATATGGTGTTGCTGCACCAAAGGGTAGCCCTTCTCCACAATGATGTATGGTCGACACAGGCGGCCGCCATCGCTGCAGATATACACGGTCCTCTGGTTGTGGTTGGGGTAGATGGAGACAAACGCCGAGATGAGCCCGCGCCTTCTGAACATGCGGAACACTTTGATGAGCCGTTTGTATTGTCTTGTCACACCGAGTATGTTACCTGAAAAGCATTGTAAATTGCAATTTTTACAATGCAAAGTTTTGATGAAACTATTTCGTAATCGATAAGCCAACATCAACAATCCTATATTTTACAATATACATGCGGCCCGACCAGCTCTTGTGCTAAGTCAGCAAGATCGCCACGACACGGGTTCGCCTCGTGTGGGATCACTGCTCAAACAAGCATGAAAGAATAATGAAACTAACATTATTTTTTATCTTGTTACCTTACGTACCCCGACTAACCTATCTGCAGATCAATCATGTTATTCTTTTGTAATCTTTTTGTAGTTATTTTTTTATTTTTTTTTATTTGTATTTATCTAATTACACCAATATTATCTTACCATTCAAAAACACTATGTAAACCGCTGGATGGTTGATTTCCTCGCCGCCCAACAGTCTCACATCTTCGACACCAGCATTACAGGCGAGCCTCGCTATTGGTTCCTCAGAGCATTCTGTCGTTATGTGCGTCATCAAGGCGAGGTTCTTGACGAGGCCGCAAGCTTCGCCCTCAGGCGTATCGGAGGGACACAGCATGCCCCACTGGGAGGGCTGCAAGGAGCGCGGTCCAGACACTTTCCTCGTCTTTTCAAATTGGGAGTTAACTCGCGTCATCATACCCAACGCCGATATGTAGCTGAGGCGGCTAAGCACTTGCGTCACGCCGTGCCTTTCCATTTTAAATCTCTTGATCGTCCAGTTCCCCTAAAACAATATGGAAACTCTTGATTAACTCTTCATTATTTAAATTGCAGGTGAGCCATATTGAAAATCACTTACAGAGGAAATTGCTGTGAACAATCCATTGGCAATTAAATCTGGTCTCATGTATTTTACCACATCAAATTGAGCTGCCTTTATTTTTGGTATGACTTTGTCGGCTATTGATTTTAACTCCCAATTGAACCTTTTAAATAAGTCTTCAAACATGAGAGAGAGGAGAGATCCAGCAAGCTCCAGTCTTTTGTTTCCGTAGTAGTCGGGGTCGTCGATAGCAGATTTGTTGGTTTCGGCCTCAATCACGCGTTTCACCATGATAGCCAAGTAGATGGCCTTGACATAGAAGTTGTATTTTTCTACTGTGACATGAGCTAATATAGTTGTGGCCAACAAGTCTCGTGCCTCATCTACTGGTGTCCTCACTTTGGAACCTGAGCTCTGAAATCTGAAACATCAGGAGAGGGTCAGTTTTTTTTATCATTTTATCTTTGTTTGCAACATTGCAATCTGTAGTTATAGGACTACAATAAGCAACTCAGATTTATTTTTATTATAGTATGTCAGTGCTTAACCGCTTGATTGGTGTAAATTTTTTTCCAGTACCATCAGGGCGTCTATGAGCCGAAGAAATACCAATTGGTTAAAGTGATCAGTCAACAAGTGTTTTTTTCAAATTCAGTTTTAACTGAGGCTTTTGATGTACCTTTTGACTTTCAGCTTGTTGCCGATGTATGCAAGTGCACGGGTTTGTGTGAATATCTTCAAGTTGTGGCAGTCCATGAGACAGGGTGCCATTTTCTTAACACTGATGTCATCAGTCCCAATAAGCTGCATGATTTCCTGATCACTGCATATTCCCATGGCTTTGAAGGCTATTGCTATTGGAATATCCTGTAAAGATACACACATTATAATTATAGGTAGGTGTACTTGTTATGTTACACATGCATTATGTGATCGATTAATTGTAAAGTATACTTACATCAGACAGAGCATTGTGTCTCAGAACATATTTGCCATTTTTCACAATAACATTGGTCCTAGTTTTCTTTTCATGGGTGGAACTGGTCACTTGGCACTGAATGGCGCCCTTGAACTCATCTACAATCATTCTGTTCCTTGACAGCTGCTCTTGGATCAATATCACCTTTTCCTGACCTGAAATAAATGTTTATTTAGTTCATAGTGCAAGCACCTTACAGAAATGTTCAAAAGTAAATAAATTACCTCTGATGATGAAATAGCCGCCTGGATCATGTGGGCATTCATTCAACTGTGCCAATTCAAAGTCCGTTTTGTTTGTGAGTACACAGTTTGAAGAACGAAGCATAAGAGGCATTCTGCAAACAGTAGATAACAATAACATAATATTTAGGTAAGTCTCACATATGTATAAAAAAATAGAGTAATGATTTTACCGTCCAATCAAAAGCTTGTTTCGAATGACTCTCTGGTTGCCTCTGGTGTACTCTATATCCACAGTGATGGGTGCGGAATAAGTCATGTCTCTGAGTCGGCACTCATGCGGGGTGGTCTGCCGGGTCTCATTGAACCCATCATCCACATCTGGGGTCCCCACATAGGCATTGAGGTATTTGACATAAAATAAAGGATCTGAATCACACAGAACCTTCTCATTAGCCTGCACAATTTTTTTTATCTCAACATTGATGAAGTAGTTAAAGGAGTCTATGTGCTGTTTAACCAATCCTTTAATCTCTAGGAAAGCGGGAACTAATTTCCATTTATCCTGAAACAATAAAGTAAGTATTTAGAGGAACACAAGTAAGATGAGTACGACAACATTACAATCCTAACCTCTAACGACTTAATCGGCTCACGCAAATAACGTGAAGAGGAGTCCCAGTCGCACTGCCTTTTATTTAATTCACCCATTTTGTATAGTTATCACACTCTAGCTGGAAATATTAACATTTTACTGCGTTTTACTTAATAAAACACCAAGAAAAAACATCACAAGCAAATCAAATAAAATCTTGTGTGCTCTTTTTGACACTTTTCAACTCTTTCGATCTTTGGTCTGTGCCACTTGTCATCTGTTTTAAGCGTTTTAATCTGTGTTAGTTGTCAAATATGGCCTTGATTTTCTTTGTGGTATTCTGTGTAATGCAGTAAAAAAAGTTGAAAGTGGAGTGTGTGTTGATTTTTCTTTTCGGAAAAAAAGGAAATTATGGAAAAGCGACATAAATTATAGTTTTTCGCTACGCTTGCTTGTACTCGGACTACGAACTCACAGTTTCGCATTTTTGTAACATAAGAAGCTTCATTTGATTCATGTAAGAAGCCCAAAATCCCAAAATGGTTTACGAATCTGTACCTCGCAATGTTCGTATTCTCTTGTTGGGGGACTCTGGAGTTGGAAAGACGTCGCTAATCCTATCTCTAGTGACAGAAGAGTTCTCCGAACATGTGCCGCCAAAAGCTGAAGAGATAACAATACCGGCCGACGTAACACCGGAGCAAGTCCCGACCAACATTGTTGATATTTGTGGTAAGGTTACCTTGCTCAAGACTGGTTCTCGTGCACATAGCATCAGATTAGAACTAAAAATGTTTTTCTATTGTTGCAGTTGCTGAACAGACCTTAGAGCAAGTTGGTGAAGAAATCGAAAGAGCTCATGTGATTTGCATTGTGTTTTCTGTGGATAGACCAGAGTCACTCAGCAAAATTTCCACATACTGGCTGCCTTTCGTCAGGGACAGCTTAGGCAGTGAATTTCGGAAGCCGGTTATTCTTGTTGGCAACAAAATTGATCTAATTGACTATTCTATTATTGATGTAAGTTCATATTTGCTGTATGCTCTCCTTAAAAGCCAGACCATGCATGCAATCACATAATTTTATGTTTCAGAATATTTGGGATATTGCTGAAGAGTACCCTGAGGTAGACAGGTGCATAGAATGTTCTGCCAAAACACTCATGAATGTATCGGAAATGTTCTACAACGCACAGAAAGCTGTGCTACACCCCATAGGGCCAATTTATTGCATTGAGGAACAAGAAGTAAGCTATTTCATTATTATTTATTCAAATTACTGATCTTATGTAGTACAATTATTATAAACATTCACTCAATATCAGCAGTCAAGATGTTTAAAGCTTTATAGACTTCAGTGCACCTTCAGGGTCCTACCAAATTTGGAATTGCTCCTCTAGTATTTAATTCTCTCTATTTTATTTTATTTTCAAATCCTATGTACATAGTCATTTTTCAAGAACCTATCAACTTACTTTTTCAGCTATCAGAGAAGTGCAAAAGGGCTTTGTCTAGAATATTCAAGATTTGTGATGTGGATGGTGATGGGCTCCTAGATGATTATGAAATAACAATTTTCCAAAGGAAATGCTTCGACACACCATTACAATTACAGGTAATGATTAAAAGGGGTTCAACAAAGGTATTGGCACACAGCATGACACAATTCTGTACTTATTAAATTATTTTCAGGTTTTAGATGAAGTAAAATCTGTGATTGCCCAAAACACAGCTGGGGGTATAGAAAATGAATGTATAACATTGAAAGGATTTCTGTTCTTACATTGCTTATTCATCCAGAGAGGTAGAAATGAAACCACATGGACAGTTTTACGCAAGTTTGGATATGATGAGAGCCTTGAAATGTCCAATTCATATTTATATGCAAAGTAAGTCTCAAGTTATGTCAATAAAGTAATCCAAACTATCTTATGCAACATTAAATAATTGCTTATTTTGCAGCATTAAAGTTCCAGTGGGCTGTACCTCAGAGTTGTCCTATAAGGGCCAACAGTTTCTTGCGCAACTATTTGAGAAATTTGATAGAGACAGAGACGGCGCCCTGAATCCCAATGAACTGAAAAATGTGTTTGCCTGCTGCCCTAAAATTCCATGGCACAATTTACGGTACACTGTGCCCACCAATGAAAAGGTACATAAACTTTATCTTTTCGGATGGTGATGAATGTAATGTATTCTTTTCATTATTCTAAACAACAGAACAACAATAATAATGTAGCTGATTGGTTTTTTGCTCGGAAAAGCAGTGGTACTGCCCAAAAATATAGTAGTTTGAGCAAATGTCATAATCAGCAGAATTATTGTTGTTAATAATTAAAAAGGATAGGTACTATGTTATTGTCGTGAAACAAATTTACTGAACAAAAATAGCTCAGTTTAGGTGCGGTCGGCCACAGTCACAGATACCCCAAGGCAGCTCGTACCGCGTGCGGCATAAGGGCGCCAATTGAACAAAAAAGGGTATCCTGGCGTGTGGCCGACTGTACAAAATAAAAAAAACTCAAAATTGAGCATTTTTCGCCACGCTACTTTCGTTAGTTGACCCTTAAATAAACTCTCTAATATTATCTTTTGTGCATAGGGTTATCTCACTCTACAAGGATGGATGTGTCGCTGGACTTTGATGACATTGTTGGAACTACAAAATACAAGTGCCTATTTAGCCTACTTGGGCTTTAACTTCCATGAAAACGAGTCACAAAAAATTGCTATTCACAGTGAGTAAATCTTCTGAAATATTAAATCTACATTGCCTCTTATTGAGCTTCTTATTTAACGCTTACTTCATTCGTTGGCGCCGACATATATTATTTTACGTAACCTACACAACATAACTTTACTATAATTACAGTAACCCGCGAAAAAAAGGTAGACATTGCCAAAAAACAGTCCAGCCGAAATGTCTACCAGTGCCACATTATCGGTCCAAGGTCATGTGGAAAAACGTCAATTTGTAGGAGCTTCCTTGGCATTGCACATAAGGTAAGAAAACACGCTATAGTATAAAAACTTAAAACAAACTTGTATATGTATCTATGTGGCGCAGATGCAGATGCTCAACCAAAAGCCTGTCGCTAGTTCCAAATGCATCTATCTCTAGTTGCTACTATTTATTTACTAAGGGTTAAAATGTCCACTACTAAAAAACCTCATTCTCCAAGCTTCGCCAAATTTTATAGGCGTAAAAAGTAGCCTGTTAGATCCGATCCCGACCCCTTCCAGCCAGCTTCAAAATATTCTCGTCAACCTGTTGCGAGGAACAATTATTACTGTAACTCATCTATGTAACTGATACCCTGTAATTCTCGCCTGTTTTATTGTGAAATAAACGAATTTTATTATATTATTTATTTATTATTATTATATTATTATAATAACCAGCCTATAATTTGCTATTCTAATAGAAAATCAAGCCAAGCCAAGACCGCGGCGACTGCGATAGCACGGGCAACTGTTGCATCAACACTGTCCAAGTGTACGGGCAGGAGAAGTATCTGGTACTCCGGGAGATACCCATCACGCGCGTGTCGGACCCGCTGCAGCCACACGAGGTCAATTGCGACGTGGCCTGCCTGGTCTACGACGTATCTGCCAGTCGATCCTTCGAGTATATCGCCAGAATATATATTGTGAGTTCTTCTCAGCACACATTTGTAGTAGCAATGCCACTAATTTACTGTGAAGGAAAACATCGTGAAGAAACCAGCATTACCTTGTCTTTCCTGTGGGCTAGGCCGACTAAGCTGATAGGAAGGTATATTTATTTTAGTGTAAGTAAACTATTTTTTACGTCCGCAATAACAAACTTTAAGAGCTATACCTACTTTATGACCTTACTCGACAGTGGCGCCAACTAGTGAGCACTGAAACGGTAGCCCTCATTTGTTTAAATGTTTGTAAATAAGTGAACGACATGTCGATTTTCCAGAAATACTTCGCCGAGAGCCACATCCCGGTGCTGATCGTGGGCACTAAGGGCGAGGCGCCGGCCGCGCGTCAGGAATACATCCTGCAGCCCGAGGTGTTCAGCGCAAAGTACCAGCTACTGCCTCCACAGAGCTTCCACATCCGCGAGAACAAGCCCGATGTCTTCATCAGACTCGCCACTATGGCCGCCTTTCCGTAAGTGTTTACCGCCGCTGTGGTTTGCGCTCGAGCGATGCGTTTTGTGTCTTCACAACTCAAGCAGGCCACACACCATCCTTCCTATCGTCAGTTCGGCATGACGCTGCCGATCGAATCTAATCGGCAGTTGGCCCATAGAGGCCATACACTATTCAATCCATCTAATCTGCAGTGGAGTTGCCATCAGGCAATATTCAAGTCATACATTTTGTAACTTTTGATCCCGATCGTAATTTTTTGTACCTTGTCCAAATAATCCAAATTGATACTTTTTTAAGCCAAATCGATTGAGTATTTTAATGGCCCTTACCTGCCAAGGTTGCCACATTTTAATGGCCCTTACCTGCCAAGGTTGCCATAATTTTTTCCTGAAGTTCGTGGGAATAATATTTTTCTTTTATCATTATTCTGATGAGGTACCTACTGAAACGCTTTTAGATTAAAAGTGTAGGTTGTACCTAATTTTTTAGTAAGGTGTGTAGGCACGTCACGATTATTATCGAACAAATTGAATTGAATTTGTGAATAAAAAAAATTTTAGAAAAACAAAACTTATTATTAGTTTTAGTTTCAAGAGTTACTAAAACTATCGTCATTAAAACAAAAAACAAGTCCCGTAATTAAACGTCAAGCGGGAACCGGGTGAACTGAAAGGGCAGTTCACAATGGTACGGTCGGCCACAATCTCAGATACCCCATGGCAGCTCTTATCGCGCGCGGCATAAGGGCGCCAATCGAACAAAACGGGGTATCTGAGACTCTGGCCGACTGTACCTACTGGGAAAAATTATAAAAAAATCCTGGGCGCTTCGTTCCGAAATTATTCAAACTGTCATGCCAAATCCGCCCCCACACACGGTCAAATCGGCTTGATGCAATCGGCAGCCGTCATGCCGAACTGACGATAGAATGGATGACGTATGGCCAACTTGAGCCTAGTTTTCCTACTATAGGGGTGTGGTGCGGGGCGTTGGCGGGGAGAGCGGCCGCTAACGCCCCGCACCCCTTGGGCGCGGTAACACGAGCATGCATGACGCACTATATTTTTATTTCTTTTGTTTTTTAAAGATCTTCAAGACTATTAACCTGCATGCACACACAGCTTATTGATTGCTTATTTATTATGTAATAATAAATTCTTACTTATACAAGCTGTCCCGTAATTCAACGTCAAGCGGGAACTGGGTGAAAGGGCAGGTCATAATAGGAAAAATTGTTTAAAAAATCTTGGTCGCTTCGTTCAGAAATTATAAACATTTATTTGAAATTTTTAAAAATGGTGACATTGACCACTTATTGAGGTACAACATACTGTTTGCCAATGCGCCAATTTTTCAGTCAATTTGTCAATGAGTATCAAAGTTACCGAAAATATTTTTTCAAACTAAGTACAAACTAACTCCAACAAACTTTTTTTTTTTAGTTAACTGAAGAGGTTAGTTGTTTGATTTGTCAATGCGATTTATTATCATGGTTATTAGGGATTCTGCGGAAAAAAAACACGCCAAAATTAGAATATATGAGACCATAGTACCTCAATATTGTGGTCAAAGTAACAATTTACAAAGAAATGTTTATAATTTCTGAACAAAGCCACCAGGATGTTTTAAATATTTTTTCCCACATATGAGCAACCAGTTTCCGCTTAACGTTGAATTACGGGACACCCTGTAATTCGCCGATTTTTCAATCAGGACGTACATACAAGAACGACCTATCCGACCAAAAGGCACCTTAAAAAAAAACTTATAATTTTATTATCTGTCGGATAATCTGTCGTTGTCGTGAATGAAAAATAGCCTCTTAAATATTTTACTTCTATATTGAACTGCTACTTAAAACATTGTTTTTGTCAGTCAATTTCAAGCTGCTTGGATGTTGTTCAGCAAACACAGGTCTGTATTAATAACATACAATTTCTTCATAAGATCGACTTTCGGCCGTATGTGGCCTACCTAGGTCCATAGACTTACAATCATTCATTATTACCTAGGTAGGCCACATGCGGCCGGATTCCAGAGCATATAGGTACAGTCGGCCACAGTCTCAGATACCCCTTTTTGTTCCATTGGCGCCCTTATGCCGCGCGCGATAAGAGATGCCATGGGGTATCTCAGATTGTGGCCGACCGTACATACAATACGCGCGACGAAGCAGGCACTACGGGCAAAGAGTGGAAAGATGCGACTTGACACACCACGAAGGTCGACTTGCGCAGGGCCCTTAGCCTGTAACGCAATGGTGCCAAAATGGGCTCCCGGTTGACAGTTTCAATTACGATCTATTAATGCTGTCGGTCCTTTTAATGTTTTTGTACTACAGCAAAGAATATTATGAGTCTAATTCTAGAGGATTAATTCGCTGGTTGTAGGAGAACAACGAGAAAATCCCGGTTTTGTCCTTCTACCTGGGACGCCATTGTGTTACAGGCTAAGGCCCCAGTACGCTCTTTAGCGGTATGAGGTCTGAGCGCGGGGTGGGATCGGGCGTTATCGGGGCGGCAGAAAGAGTGCGGGAGGCGCGGTCAATCAACTCATGTTTAGTGGCGCGTATTGTGGGCCCTTACCCCGTCGGCACGACGACACCTGACGTCAATAAACCCATCGAATCCATTTTGCTTTATTTCACTACTTAAAAACAAGATGCCGCTACTCGATAGCAGGATAAAAAAAATATCGATGCGTCGTGCCGCCAGACCCGTCACTATCGACTGTCTAATTCGCGAACGACACTGCCAATAGGTAGGTAGTTGTTTGTAGATAACTTCCAACTCTTATGCCGGTTACCCACTGACACTATTGGCAATGTCTTTAGCATAGCAAATGCGGCCCATGTTCATTGTGATGATACTAAGTCTTATTTTGTTCTGGCAGACATCTGAAGCACTTCGCGACGCTCACGGGTGATAACTCGACGTGGTGGAAGGCGGGGGTGGGCGTCGCGGCCGCCACGGTCGTGGGCTTCGTCCTGCTCAAGATCCTCAACCTGCAGCGTCGGTGAACATCGCACACTTTCACTAACTCACAATAAATTTATCTACAAGTGTTATTAAATTAACGCAAAACATCATTACACCGCAATAATACCAAAAAACTAGTGTATTTCATTAAAATTATTAGTAATAATGCCCCAGGTGGTGTCATGGTGATACGAGTGGTTTAGTTTAAAAGTAGGTTTAAAAGAAAACATTAAATCTGCTCTTCTATCGATTATTATCAACCAAAGTAATTTTCAGTTTTGCGTTTATTTAATAACACCCTGTACGGTCCCATTTCAGTTTCTAGCCTAATCAGTCTGAGATTCTCAACTAATATTGCCATTGAGGGGATTATCTAAAGATTTGCAAGGAAAAGCTTTCTTAGCTGAACTAATGTACAATTTTCATAAAGATAATCATCGTCTTATCACAAAGCACTCGTGCTTTTTTAAAACTTAGAGGTAGCAGGTAGTAGTACACACGACAGCACGTCGACCTTTACACGCTAGCACTCTACACGGTTGCGTTACGGGCGACTTTGCAATAAAAATGTACAGTCTGACGTGCTGTCGTGTGTACCTACCTACCCTCAGTAGCAGTAGTGATAGATTCATAAAACCATTCAAAGGACTCTGTCCCTATATTCATTCATCAAGTAGCTCAGTTTCTCAATTTTTTTTTGTGAACCGCTAACGCTAACCGAGATTTGCCGACTGTACCATACTCAATGCATGCGAGATTGGCTATTTTATAAGCTGCATTGAGTAGCTTTAAAGGTCACACAAGTAATGTTTCTACTCTACTATAGCTATGTAGATAGATAGATGTAGATGTCGAGAGTACAATAATAGTATAGTAGGTAACTCTTATGCTGGTTATAACATCTGGTTGAACGAGAACTTTGATTTCTTCGTTTGAATAAAGTAATGGCCCAAATTCTGAATCAATTTACCGTTACGAATCACATATTATAAACAACCTACTTACCGATTACCGATCATCCTCTTCATCGAATCAAGTAGGTACTTTGTAGGTTTACGTTAAAATGTGCGTAAAATAGTTGTACATAAATTGAGTATACCTATACTTGCTGTATTAAACATAGTATTTATTTTATCTAAAAACGGTAGATGATCTAATTCAATACTTTTTCGTGAATGTATGATAGGTACCTAGACCAAAGAAAAAAGGTTATGTATGAATTTCATACAAAATAAATGTTTGATATTGTTGTACATAAATAAAGTAGAATGCTTGAAGTTGTTACGGAATTTAATTTTGCTCGTATTTTCCCCCAATGAAGTAATTATAGTTGGTTCCAGTCACACACTAGGATACCCCCTTTTGTTCGATTGGCGCCCTTATGCCGCGCGCGGTAAGAGTTACAATGGATGTGGCATCTTAGGACTGGCCGACCGTAAACACACAAATAAGAATCGATAATCTCAACTATTCGACAAACAAACAACACCTTAAGGTGTTGTTTTGTAAAGTGGCATGGTGGCACCCGAGTAAGGGGAGATTATTTGCACGATACTGGAGCCAAAAAATATATAAATTATTCAGTGAAAAATACCCAAAATTCAGGAAATTGTGTGGCGTTCCATTATACAGGGTGGATTTTTGAGACGGGGCAGTAAGGGCAGGTAAGATTTTTTTATTTTTTTATTTTAGCATTTTTTTCGCTGAACGTACTTTTTTTTCCAAAATCTGTTCATAATATCTCAAAAAGTTATGGAAGGTCTCCTAAGAACATTTTCCTGTAACTATAACGGTTAGGGTACTTGGTCTCAAACTTACTGCCCCGTCTCAAAAATCCACCCTGTATATCGCGTGCGGCCGCACTCTCAATAAAGGGCCCCCTTAGCACGCTGCCATTTTGCCTACACTCAACTGTGAGGTGACAGTGAACAGTGGCTAAGGTGACAGTTGAGAGTAGGCAAAATGGTAGCGTGCTAAGGAGGCAGAAAGGCGAGGAGTAAACGCACGTCCCAGTTATTATACAAGGTGTTACAAAAGATGCTAACTCTTTTTACAGGGTAATAGCACCCGGTGATAGGGATCACAACGTAATATTTTTTTTTTTGCTCTATGACGTTTCGTTGATTTTTTTATTAATAAAATGTGAACCCTGTGGCGGGAGAAAAGTATTTTCTAAATATTGTTTTCATTGACTTTCACAATGTTTTAACAACTCAAAGCTAAGCAAATGCACCTACACCCACAAACATATTTTTAAATTTGAGCTAATATCAAAATCTAAAAAGTTATAAAAAAAATTAAATTGTGAGGTTATAAACTTATAAAAAAAAAATTGATTTTTCAACTTTTTTTTACAGAATTTCCATCCTGTTGAACAGAAGGTTACACCCTGTAAAGAGTTAGGATGTTTTGTAACACGCTGTAGAACAAATTGAAAAGGGTACCAAAAACATTTATGAAAATAATAAAACTTGTTTTTAGTTTAAAGCTATACTAAACTATCGTCCCTGAGTCGGGTGTCACAACCAAAACAACACCCTGTTATACTATAACTCCTAAATGAGGAGTGACGGAACAAAAATAGTTAAGTACTCAAGAGGCGAAAAATGACATGACGCATGTTATGGCCCTATTTTTTTAAATCCTACCCGATGCTGGTATTAAACTCAAACAAAATCAGTTAACTTCGATACAAAAGTCACTTCAAAACCGACTGACGGAACAAAAATGGTTAAAAACGATAGGATCATGGTATTTAATAAAACAGTTTTTTGCATTTTACTCGAATCTAGACATTTTGTACTTAACTATTTTTGTTCCGTCGCTCCTCAAATATTTACCTGCCGGGACTCAGCCAGGGGGTGTACCCTACCCACCAGGGTACACTATTTCGGTCCTACTGTTTTTATTATAGTAGCCTAGTGTTCACTTACATTTGATAAGAAAAAGTCTTGTTACAATGGCAATTATTATCGTTTTTATTCAATAACCAACCATACATACAGGGACATCTTAATTCATCAACTTATTCACTAACATTCGATCTATTCAAAATACACATGTAAACATTAAATTGAATACAGAACAAGCTACAGAAAAAAAAAACTTAGTACTTTAAAGTGTAGAGTCGACGGCACATCACACGCGTGCTTGTTAGCTTAGAGCCTGTCCAGACGAAGCTCTTTGCGCGCGAGACACTTGCGCGTGGACATTCGCGCGTTCCCGAGGTACTAGAGCTACATCCAGATAATGCGATTAGGAATGCGCGCGAGAGCGCGTCTGGACAGGCTCTTACGTTACAACGAGCGATTTAGCAACATTTTTAAGGTGACTGTCAACTATACAGCAATTTTAAAATAAGTATTACCTGTTAGTCAAATGGAATTGGAATATGCTGTCAGCAAATAAACTGGAAATGTAGCTCTCGTTCACGTGATTAGATTGAGATAAGCAGGCTGGAGTCATCACAGGGTAGATATCAAGGTCAATACATTTCCAGTCCTATTCTACGAGTATGAGTGGGTTATACAAACTCAGTTGACACTACCAACAGTTCTCTAGTATACGCGGAGCCGCCACTGAACCGTAGGCTTCGCCTTAACAGAAGTCTGTACCGTATCTTCAGTATTTGTCCTTATTTAAAGCAAATGAAACTAGTTTAATCTTCTTAGTATGGTCGCTGCCGATCTCTGCTACTGAAACAAATGAAATCAATATTAATAATCGGACATAGTGTTATATTAACGTAGTCAAAATGAAGTAAAAAGCAGATTGAAATTACCCTCCATCTCCTCTCATCGCGCCACCGCTGCCGCGGTCACCGCCGCCACCGCCGCTGCCGTACGACCGACGATCGCCGCCGCGGTCTCCGCCTCGGTCACCGCCACCGCCACGGCCGCCACCCCAGCCGCCACCGCCACGGCCGCCACCACCACCGCCTCGAGGTCCGCCGCGACCACCACGTCCGCCGCCACGGTCCGAGCCACCGTCATCGCCACCGCCGCCAGGCTTCTCCTCGTTGCATCTATTGCAAGCTTTCCTCCACGAGAAGTTAGTGTTTCCACAGCTAGGGTTAGAGCATCTCCAGTCGCCTTCTCGGTTTCCAGAGGGGGGGCCACCGCCTCCACCGCCCCTGCCGCCACCACCGCCTCCACGAGGTCCGCCGCCGCGTCCTCCGCGGAACCCGCCGCCACCGCCGCCGCCGCCGCCGCCGCCAACCTTGCCGCCAGCCCATGTGTTCTGACGCTGGGCAAGAGATACTTTTATGTTAGCGCCATTAAATGGTTTCGCGTCGAACCACTTAATCGCCGACGTCGCCGCGTTAGGATCTTCATAGGTAACCGTGGCTTCACCCTTGGGTTGTCCAGTGGCTTTGTCCTTGTATAACCAAACCTTAGGACGCTGGGTTTTCTTGTCCATCTGAAAAGAGTTGTGTAATGGTTATTGATATAATATTGTATTTAATTTGTTACATATATTTTTTGCACATATTAGTTTCACTACTTACACAAATCTGGGAAGTCGATTTTTACGCATTTCTTTTTTAAAAAATGTGAGTGTATTCCATGACAAAATACAATATGGAATGGAATCAAAACCGTCGAGATCTAATCATGTATAGCAAAAAAAACAAACCCCACTATGTAGTTTAAATACTTTGGTTTTAACATGTCCTGCTGGCGTAGCACAATAATAGGATAGGCCATATAACTATGTATATTTAACCCACCCTAATTTGATTTCGTAGGTCTAATGAATAAGATAGGTGTAGTTATAAACTCATGGATATGGCCTTATTCCTTTTGCTAGGCCTTCAGTAACGTCAAGGATCAGTAATGTTAGAAGTATAATTTACTAAAAGATGCTTTCGTTCGTAAAGATGTGGGTCGGTGTCGGCATGCTGAATTGCGATACGTTAGGGCGCGAAGTACAAGTTAATACAGACTCTAGCGCATTTTTAAGTTTTTCACTGTATATTTTTTTACTTTACTCACTTTTATAGTCCCGATTGCGCCAAAGTACTCGCAGAGCTCAGACTCAGTTGTGTCAGGAACCATCCCTTGGATAAAGATTGTGTCCTCTTGAGTGACCATGTCACCGCCGCCGCCGCCGCCGCCGCCTCTATCACCCCCGAAGTCTCCGCCGCCACCTACACATTGAACATTTATTAGTTCAACAGTCAGTTTCTGTTATTTAGGTAATTTATGTAATCATTCATTTAATAAACTACTAAAAGGTGTTGTTAAGCTAAAGCATTAACTTTATACACCCCAACTTATTTTTGTTGTTCTGAATTAAATATTTGAAGTAACTTTGTTGGCGGAGATATCTTTTCTGCTACACTTTATATGCCAAGGAAATAATTCAAAAACTATTACGATTGCTATTCGATTCGACTGATTGTTTCGTAAAAATGTCGGAAGTGACAGCATCAGTACTATAGCAAAAATATTGCTAACACTAATTTTTAGGGCAATTTTTCTTGAAATGGACTGTACCCTCGATTCAAATGATTTAATAACACCTTGTATAATAAGGACCAATACGCCGGTAAAATAATTCATTAACCATCGATAGTGACCAGACGAAAATAAGGTACACATCATACACGTCGACGCTAACCTACTTGCATTTAAATTACATTTCTTAAAACTAAGACATTAATTTCGACGCCATAACTAATTTAGTTGCAGTTTAAGACCCATATGTACTTGTAGCGATACCTTTTAGAAATCAAATGAATATTTGTGAAAAGACTGAAAAGTATCAGTGAACCTCCCCACGCAGAACTTAACACATAACCAATTATAATATTCAAACCATAGCAGGGCTGCCAAAAAGTGATATTTGTACATAAATAGTAGTGTAGCAAGCAATATTTGATCCATTCACTCTTAAACTGTATACTCTACACATGCACATCTGAGATTTTACTCTGTCCAAGACCTTCTAAAATAATCTCAACGATACTGTAATGTAAAACTTCGTATCCTATTCTAACGACGCGCAACGAGATTTCAGCCAAGTTTGCAGAAACTAACACCATTTAATTTTATTTTGGTCCGTTTTGTAGCGAACGATGTAAATGTAATACATTGAACAGCAGGATGATATTTAGTAGATTTATTAGGTTTCTTACTATACAGGGTGGCCCAAACATAGACGTCAAGCGAGAAAATCTAGATAGCTGACACCGAGGGCTACCCGAATCACCCCCATGTATGTTCAGCCACTTTTTGTCGTTTAGAAGTTATGAGGCTATTAAGGCTTTTTTGAAAAAAATTACCTAGCATTCAATTTTATTTTTTATTTTTTTTTCTGTTGTCTTTTCAGCAATATTTTTTATTCTTTAGAGTCTCAGATAAATTATCTATCACCAAAAAAATAATGATCAGCTATGGACTTTAAGAAGATACCGCAATTTGGAGCCAAAGTCCAAAAATGTTGTTTTCATGAAATCATCACTGAAATAGTTAGTATGGGAAAAAAATAAGTAGAGGTCTGAAGGACTTTTTATTGATTTCAAAAACTTTCCCAAAGCCTCATTCTTCAGAATAATACAAAAAACCTGTCACTTTATGGGACTTTTATTCAAGTAATTTTCGATCAAAGTCGAAAAACTGGAGTTGGAAGGAATTTTATTTCAATCGATTTTCATTTATTTTGGTTGACTCGGACAAAAAACATTGCAGGTAGGCTTAATATTGCCTGTCAGCACGGTCTGCATTGGAAATTAACGAAAAAATAATAATAATAACCCTTAAATTATTTAAAATTTTTTGTTCTTTTTTTTTCATTATTTGAATTTCAAATTATTTTATTATCGAATTTACTTTCAAAACATGAAGAAAAAAATAAATATAAAGAAAAAAAAATAAAAAAAAGTCTGAAAATTTAATTGCTTATTTTTTTTATTTTTGCGTGAATTTCTAATGCAGGTCCTACTAACAGATGATTTTAAGCCTATCCGCAATGTTTTTTGTCCGAATCGACCAAAATAAATGAAAATCGATTGAAATAAAATTTCTTCCAACTCCAGTTTTTCGACTTTGATCGCAAATAACTTGAATAAAAGTCCCATAAAGTGACAGGTTTTTTGTATTATTCTGAAGAATGAGGCTTTGGGAAAGTTTTTGAAATCAATAAAAAGTCCTTCAGACCTCTACTTATTTTTTTCCCCATACTAACTATTTCAGTGATGTTTTCTCGAAAACAAAATTTTTGGACTTTGGCTCCAATTTGCGGTATCTTCTTAAAGTCCATAGCTGATCATTATTTTTTTGGTGATAGATAATTTATCCGAGACTCTAAAGAATAAAAAATATTGCTGAAAAGACAAAAGAAAAAAAGTAACAAAATAAAATCGAATGCTAGGTAATTTTTTTCAAAAAAACCTTAAAAGCCTCATTACTTCTAAACGACAAAAAATGGCTGAACATACATGGGGGTGATTCGGGTAGCCCTCAGTGTCAGCTATCTAGATTTTCTCGCTTGACGTCTATGTTTGGGCCACCCTGTATGTATTGTAAAAGAGACCCTTAGTTTTTTTTACCAAGCCTGCACTGCCAGTTGTTGCCGTCGCCTTGTAGTACAGATAATTATGGTCTATAAAAAAATATTAAAAAAAACTCGAAAATTTAAATCATTTCACATTCAGTCGGTTGACCCATTCACCGTCCTATTCCTATACAGTTCAACATTATTATTTTACTTTTGTAACAAGGACAGCCTTAGCATTGTTTGCTCCTCACATGCCACTGGAATGTTCTTTGTAGCCAAAACCTCGCGCGCGACGCCTTTTTAGAATCATCAATACCTTCGAGTTTTAACCCATTATTCTTCATACAAACTGCTGCCATTGCGAGTTAAATGATTGTTGACGCCAATAACAGGCGTGGCGCACTCCCCAGATCATCCAAACGCCTCCAAGATGACATCAGTTAAATTACGAAATAATCACCATCACACGTCGCGAATGATGCAGGACTTGTAGATACCACTAAGTTATTGTATAACTCAACATCGAAGTATTGTTTGACGATTTTAGACACCATACATATGAACGCAAATTGAACAGTTTGGCAGCCCTTAAATAAATACAGTTAAAAAGTATGACAATAGCACCAATCGCTCGTGGCGAGGAGCTTTACCTTTATTAAAACCACCCCCCCTGCCGCCGCCACTAAAACAACAAGAACACCGTTTAGTACACTGGGGCAGGCTGGGGACCACACTGTATGCAGCACGCTGATTGATTCACACCTAGGTGCACCGCACACCGTACAGTGACCTTGTCGAAGCTCGGTATCCTTTTCATTACCATAATGTAATAACCTTGATACCTTAAAAACCTTAGAACATATTGTAAAATTATTGCAGGAGACAGGGTAAACCATATTGATTGCAGGAGACAGGGTAAACCATATTGATTATTGAGACATCACATAAAAGACAAATTGGAAAAGAGTAAAACTAACAACATTTTGTAGAGTCATTTTATAGATAATAATTGATGCTTATTATCTGGACCAGCAATTCAATCTACACCACATATTTTACCGTGATTGTTAATAAGTTTAACTAAGCGTATATTTGACCGCTTCGGGGTCGGCGAATGAACTCCTGAGATACGTTTAACAGGTGAAATCGGAGTTAGATCGAATGAACGCCTGAGATACGTTTGATGGGTGAAATCGGAGTTTGATCGAATGAACGCCTGAGATACGTTTGATGGGTGAAATCGGAGTTTGATCGAATGAACGCCTGAGATACGTTTGACAGGTGAAATCGGAGTTTGATCGCCGATCCTGTAACGGTGAAATTGACACTTAATTCCTGAAGCTAAGCTGTAGCATTCTACAGCTTAGCTTCAGGAATTAATTGGTACTACTGGTAATTAATCATTATATTACCATGAATGTTGTCTGCAACATATCTGTAATTGCATTTTTTACCATCTTCCAAAGACCACAAGAAAACTTGAATCCTTTCCTACTTAGGTGACAGTACTCATTTAATTAGCTATTACCACTTTTTTTTTCATTCTTATAGCACTAACGCATCATAAGAAAATATTCCCCTGTACCCTTACATGGTTGCAACTTCACCTCCTGCCCGTGCTTCCTTAACATATAATCTTGAATTGCCTACAAATGGCCTACAAAACCTGTGAGAATGTTATTTTTTTGCTTTTAATATTTTTAATAGTAGGAGGCGAGACTTGCTTTTTATCTAAAAATCTTGCAATTGACGGTAAACTAAAATCTGAATATTGCAAGAAAAATCATTTCTAACTATCCAGTGTGTAGTCGCCAGTTGGCCATATTTTTATGTTTTTTGGTACCAGTACCAACCAACCGAGATAACCAAATTGACTGCCTGCCTCCGAAAGGAGACTGCATGCACAGAAGAATTAGAAAAACGTATCAACTGGCCTGAATTTTAAACTTAAACTATTTTGTTGATAGTCGAGGCACCTGCACAGAAGAATTAGAAAAACGTTCAACTGGCCTGAATTTTCAACATAAACCATTTTGTTGAGAGTCAAGGCACCCCTTCAACATTATAAGAGCAGGTGAGGGAAAAGGCAGTGACGTCTATTGCGGCGGATACGCCAGTTTAACGCTACCATTTTACTTTTTTACATTTGTAGATGTCCCACTTAAAGCATTGAGGGTAAGGTTTTGTGTCTGCCAGTCAAGGTTTCTCAGTTATTCCTCAAATTCTCACAGATATTGAGTAGTACTTATTGCCATTCATTACTTTACCTACAAAGTTATGTTTATACTGGCTAGGTTTTAAACGCACTGCCTGCCAGCCGTTTTTGCAAGGGTGCCTTATTTTATGGTATCTTCCAGTGCCTCACGGCGCAATAGTGCGCCAGGTATTACCTTGAAAGGCAACTAGCGTACGTGTATGGCGCATAGAAACGTCGAAAGGCACCTGGCGTAAATTTAGTCAGTCTACTATGGACGATTATGTGCGCCCAAGGCATTCGGCGAATGTCTCGAGGGCGCGTTAACGGGCCCAAGGCACCGAATGTGTTAACCTGGTCCTCATGTTTGTACCACAAATGTCTTACTAAGTATACTGAGTAAGCGTCTTGGACCTGTTGCTCAAAGGACTTTTTTCCTTTTTATTTAGTTTTCATACTGCATTCAGCCCTTTTATAGTGCATATTGCATGCATGTTTTGGCATTTTGATAGTGCATATAATCTGATGTCTATTCATCATTAATTTACACCCTTTGTCTCTACAGATTTTAGTCCAGATAATTAGCTTTCCCAAATATTATTAAGTTTGTATGGGAATCTTGCAATTTTTTCAAGATTTCAGCCTAAAATGTTAGGTTAGGTGTTAGTGGTTTTTTTCCTACTCCCACTTAGGGAAAAATATTTAACATGCAATATGTAGTAATAACAAATACCAGCAAACTCTTATACCTACCATGTATTTAAAATAAATAGGATTTCACCATTACTTGTATTTGTAAATGTGACTTTTGTAGGATGGGAACTTCAGGGTGGATCAAAAAATAACATAAATGGGTAAAGAAATCCAATCCTTTTCTAAATGCATAGTATTTACTGTAGTAGCTGGCAAAAATATAACAGAAATGTGCTTCTTTTACTGCTCCTGCTTTGGTAGATGCTACAGGAAACATTCGTCCAAGCTTAATTGTTTTCAACCTTTCGCAGTACTAAGAGAGGACCACTACACACAGCCCTTCAGAGCAAACAATTCAACCAAATGCTTAATCAGTTCTAATGTTAGATGGCGCTCTTAATGATATAAAAATACCCATTATCTTTAACACATATTCTGAATAGACACACTCTGTTGTTGTGAAACCAATGATAAAATATTATAAAACACCATCTACTATTTAGGAAACTGGACAGCAATTGGGAGCCCAAATTAAGTGCCAAATATGTAGCAAATTGTAAGAATAACAAAAATACTAACCCGTATCCTCCATCTCTACTCCCCCCATCTCTATTGTAGCTTGGTCTGTCACCTCCTCCGTAGCTGCCGCCACCACGGTCTCCGCTAGAGGCATATCCACTTCCGCCTCTGTCTCCTCCTCCATAGCTGGAGCCTCCACGGTCGCTGCCGCCATGGTCACTATTGCCACTGGCATTATATCCACCGCCATTGTTGCTGCTGCCACGATCAAAGCTACCGTTGCCACCATAGCTACTGCCACCATAACTCTGCTGGCCATAGGAATTACTAGATGGATTGCTTCCATAACTAGCAGTGGCGCCTGCAATGATATAAACATATCTTGGTTGGTGGGTCAAGTTGGGCTTTTAACACTGCGAATGGGATGAGAATGGTATGCGACGAAAGAGAAGAAACCTTGTCAAAGTAAAAATAAAGTATATGTATTTTCGATTGACTTCGACCCATTCTCATCCCGCGCGGATTATACCTCGTGATAGCATATTGTTTATAAATTAGATCCTACTACACAATGATACAACAACTACAACGATGATTTAACAAGTAGTAGAATCGCATCACAAAACGTACCCGCCTCGAATTGACTCGCAAACCCAAAAAGGGTAAATTGAAAATATACATCAGATTAAGGTAACAATGGTAACTTACCAGTGCCACTTGAAGTGTTCCAAGGTTGTTGCGTATTGGGAGCAGCATAGCTCTGCTGGCCATAACCTCCCTGCTGTTGCGGGGCGCCGTAGGTTCCACCTGAAGCAACCGGTGGTGGAGGCATTGAATATTGCGATTGGGCTGAATAGCCACCTCCACTGCTGTAATCTCCGGCAGAATAGGCTAGAATGACAGTAGATCATTTTACAAAATATGCCGCACATCATGGTGGATTCTTTTAGACATGGAGACATGGATTTAGACAACAGTCAGTAGAAATAAAAAACTTACGGTCCCCCATTTTCGTTATTATCTCACACTCAAATTCACAATTAATTCAATTGCTATAGCAGAACGCTTTCTATTCTAAATTTCAAATGAATCCTTCGAGAACTTGTTTGTGCAACGGCGATCGGCGAGCGGCGACACGGCGACACATAAAATGGCGGCGAAAAAGGTCGGCCGCCCGGGGCGGCGCGGCGTTCAGTTTTTTTTTTTTGGCGTCCAATCACAGAGCAAGCAGTGATGCAGGTCAAGTCTGACCATAGAGCTAAACACCACCCCACGGGTAGCCAGTCGCGTGTGGATTCAATGCTGGCTTAGCATTACTACACCTCAATACTCCATGGTGGTAGGTAGCTTGCTCACCGCGCGCGGAATAATGGCGCCAATATACAAAAAGGAGTATCCTAGTGGTGGCCGACTGTATGACTGGTCAAATGCGGTGTGTGCCTCACTAAAACTTTTTTTACCTACATTATTTCATTCGCCATTCAGCCCCTATGCAGCAGCAGCAGCAAATCACGATATTTTATTTTACTACATTGTATAATGGAATCTAGAACCTTTCTGGCGACCGTGCTAGTACACCCGCTAGGCAGGCTTCCATTTCAGAGTTGGTAGAATGCTCGCGCGCGACAGGTGGGTGCTAGATGAAATAAGCCCTCCGTCGGTGTACGGCAGAATCTGTTTTCGGCAGATTCTTGATTGGACAGAACTGGGCCCTTAGCCTGTAACGCAATGGCGGGTCAATGGCGTTCCGGCAGAAGGACAAAACCGGGCTCTCCTCGTTTTTCTCCTACAACCAGAGAACTAATCCTCTAGAATTAGAATCAAAATATTCTTTCCTGTACTACAAAAACACTAAAAGGACAGACAGCGTTAGCAAATCGTAATTGAAGTCGTCACCTGACAGCCCATTTTGGCACCATTGTCTTACAGGCTAAGGGCCCAGGGATGTCTGCCTCGGACTTTGTTTCGTCATATTGATGCTACACAGGAGGTTGTCCAAAGAATATTAATATGTTATCTGACATTATTTCCTAAATAAAAAATACTCCCGACATTTCAGTTTCATTTAAATTAGCATACCTCGTAAACGGCTGAACCGATTTTGATAAAACATATTATCTAAGAACGCTCGCTAGGAAATCAGATTTTGCATCCAAATCGGTTCACTCAGCGAGCGGAAGGGTTCACTCGAATCACTCGTACCGGTATATACCACAGACAGACACACACAGCAGTCAAACTTATAACAAACTTCTTTTTTTATAGGGGTTAAAAAGGATCACTAGTTCCCACCGTAACTTGTGACCACTCTAAAACTTGTAAGTAATTTATAATTATTTATTGAAGCAAGTACATATTTATTACATAATGCATTTTAGAATTTACTGAACAAAACTTTATGGAAAGTGGACAAATCAGGTTCTACATTAGAGTTGGAGCTCGGGGGAAGAGATGGCTTAGCATTGTTCCTGAAACAGAAAATTAAATAGTAGATTGTTACCCGAGAGAGTAAATAACAATTTTTGAGCTGGTGGGGCAGCTGGTGGAGACCGAAGGTCGAGGCCTTTTTAGCGCGGCCGGAGAGCAAGGGCTGCAATGATGACGAAACTTGAGGGCCGAGAGCATAGCTAAGTAAGCTAGAAGCCATTATAGCGTGGCCAGTCATTGCATACCAAGGCTTGTATAATCCGCGCGCAATGAGAATGGGATGGAACCTTGTCAAAGTCAATCGAAAATATACTTTATTTTACTTTGTCAAGGTTTCATCGCCGCGAGTTTGCTTACCGCGCGCGTCTCAGTTCTATGGATGAACCTACCACACACATACGGTTTTTTTCCGTCCGGAATTTTGATAGATTTGTATGCAGTTGCTGCGTTTGGAATCCCCATTCGTTTTTCAATGCGAGTAATTGATAAAGACAAAGACGCTAGACCCAAGACGCAAAACTCAACTCAACTGACTATTTTTTGAAACAAAACTCGACAGTAATGGATTTTCAAAGGAAGTCAATAGCGGGCAAAATCTTTTAAGTATTTTAATAAAAAATAAATACCTTGAAGGGGCAGCAGCAGCGCGCGGCGTGACCAACAGACAGGTCATCGGCTGGCCATCCAATTGTCGGTTGTGGTACAACTCCACAGCACGCTGGGCGTCTTCCTGACTTTTGTATATGACTTCGGCAATCCCCGGCCTCGCCAGGCGCGACTCTACCATACCTCCGACATCCCCAAAGAGCTCCTGTAAATATCAGAAAGCATTCATATATTTCCAATTCCATTATCAACATACATTGAAAAAAGTTTGAACTACAAACCTGTATATCTGCAGAAGTAACAGTGTTCCGCAGATTGCTTACAATGATCCTGTACTCGCTGGCAGGCACTTCTTTTTTCTCAGCTTTTTTTTCGGTCCTCAGTGCAGCCATGGGACGCTTTTTCAAGATGGATGTTAGTCTTGGTGGGCTCCTTTCCCTCTCCGATGGGGCACTTCTAAAAGTTTAAATGTTGGTTAAAATATAAACTAAAGGCTCTGTGAGCTGTATGTAGACCTCACGAGTCTGTCAAGTCTGCGTAATAAGTGGCTCTGCCTTCGGCCTCGTGACACGGAGCTAACATTTTTACAAGATTGAGACGCTACAAGATAGAAAATCGGACGCTATAACAACAAAGTTCGACATTACCTTCGACATTTGCGAGTAAAATTTCGATAACCTGAATCGACAAAAAAAAACATACACACATATAATTGAGTTGAGTTGAGTTGAGAGAAATGCGACCTGTTTTGGAGAACAGACATACATACATCACTTTGTTTGTTCACTTTGTTTGTTCGGTAAAGATTAATCTTGGGACAAGAAAGCTCCATGCAGGCTAGGAGGGATATGCAGGCCGTTTTTTACTTGATAGTTTTTCCCTTCAATCTTAACGACGCCAAAACTATTTTATATTTTTACTATGTTAGTTAGAATGATGTAACAAGTGAATATAAAAAAAAATATAAACAATGCATGCATATTTTCTCCAAACATAGCCAAACGAAGATTTTTCAAGTAGGTACTCGTATTATCTTAGCCATTTTCAGGACATTGTCAATACTTCAGCCTTTTATTATGATTGCAAGCGCATTATGATTTTTGCAATCATCCCAAAACACATACGGTTCCAACTTATATGATTATTATTATTACCGTCTGCTGGTAGTCTTGCTGCGAGCATCATTGTTGTGAGCTATAATTTTCAGATTCAAACTAGCTTTTCGGTTCAATGAAGCTCTTAGTGGTGGATTAAACTCTTCTTCCATGGGGTCATCATCATCATCATCCACTGTCACAATATCATTTTCGACAGTTCTAACTATTGGTTTTAGACGTGGAATGGATCCTAAAAAAATATATAATTATAAATACAAGTCTAAAAATAAATATAAACTAATTATAAATTTAGCATACATCGAACATAATTATTAAATGATTCACCTAAATCTCTGGTTCCAAATGAACGAGCTTCCATAAATTTTTTCGTGTTAATTTGCTGTCTTAGCAAGCCCTTATTGTTGATTTGACGAGATTGGGATCTCACTTGTCTTGTGTGGTCTTGAAAAACTGAAAGAAAACAACATAAATCAATAAAAACCGGCCAAGTGCGAGTTGGACTCGCACACGAAGGGTTCCATACCATTATCTACATAAATTGCCGTGCAAGACCGCGAAAAGGAGATCTCTTCTTCGAGCCCTATGTCCCTGTATAAACAGCAAAAAAATCATGTCTGTTGTATGGTATGGGAGCCCCCCTTAAATATTTGATTCAACGAAATATTCTGTGAATATTTCAAGCATGTGGCCGTTATCAAAATAAAGCAAAAAAAATATGTTTGTTGAATGGGAGCCCCCCTAAATATTTATTTTATACTGTTTTTTAGTATCTGTTGTTATAACGGCAACAGAATTACATCATCTGTGAAAAATTCAACTAACTAGCATGTTTCATGAGATACCTGGTGACAGACAGACGGACCACGGAATCTTAATAATAGGGTCCCGTTTTACCCTTTGGAACCCTACAAAATACCACCCAAATGCGAGTCGGGCTCGCGCACTATTAAGGGATCCGGAGTCCGGACTGACATACAATAAACCCTCAAATCACATCTCTCCCCCCTTAATGTTAAATCTTACCTAGTATATATTTTTTTGTAGTTACCTAATTTCGTATTTTAATTTTTATCACATTTTAAGTCAATGAAATATATCTGGGTCAAATTGTTATTTTTATTATTTTACTACTTATTAATTTTATAAATAAATAAATAAAAATAAAATATTTTTATTTCAGATTATTACAACATTATTAAAACATTATAAAATCCATAGTAAAATTAAAAGTAATCAAATTATAGAGTAAAAATAAAATAAAATTGTATTCAAATAAATCGGAACAAAAATTAAAATCTGCAGGATGTAAATTATAATAATAATAAATGTCCTTTTTGCATCTATGTAATGAGATGATTTATTATGATGATTTATACAGCGTCCAGTGGCACCTTCACTCACACTAGATGGGTGGGGAGACCACCCGGCGCCGCACTCTTTTTGTTGCGACTTATTTGTATTTTAACCCAATGTCGTAGCATTGGGCTATCCATCTTTTCTGACAGTATTCTCAGTAGGCTGTTTGGGCTGCCGCGAAACCGCCGCATAGTAGATGCAATTCTTTTTCTAATAATGCCAAAGAAATCATCCATTCTGGCATTAGCAAACATTGCAGATGCGCTACAGTATCTCGGCAGCCCCAACAGTGCCCTGAGAGCATTGTTATACTGTACACGCAGGGTGTTGTAAGCCCGATCCGTATATGTGACCCACAGGCTGCACGTGTAGAAGGTCTGGCAGTACGCCCTAAATAAAGAGACCTTCGCTTCATTAGTACACCGCGCAAACCTGCGGGCCAGCATATTGGACCGGACTGACAACGCCCTGCGTTCTCGTTCTATGTCTAGATTATCAGATAGAGTTTCAGTGAGCATGTGTCACAGATATTTTATTGTAATTTTGTTTTAATTTAATTTCGCATGTTCGTAATTAATTCGGAAGGCAAAGTTTTTTGTTCGAAAGTCCGTTATTGGCTTAATCTTATCTTTAGACAATATTGAGAAACTAATTTCAATATTTTTTATTTTGGTTCAGTAGTTTGGATTTTACAACGTTTCAAACATACGGTTTTATGACGTCACGCGTCGGTCTGCATACTGTTGGCAGTCATAGGAACAAAACATTTTAGCGCATAAAAACAAAATTACAGGACCAAAATAAAAAATAGTTAAATTAGTTTCTCAATATTGTTTGAAGATTAAGCCAATAACGGACTTTCAAACAAAAAACTTTGCCTTCCGAATTGTTCAGTTTATAAGTAAGTCCTATTTTAATCTATTTATAATTTTTATCTTGTGCTGTGGACTTTGTTTTATGAATAAATAAAAATAATAAAACAAAATAAAAATAATAATAAATATTTTTTGTTACTTTAAATACCAAAGACTTTTTATAGGTTTTCCTGTAATCTACAACCTATTTTTTCAGTATATTTTTTATGCGTGTGTGTGCGTTTTTGATTATTTTTTTTGTTTTTTCTTTGTGACATGTTTATTTTATTTTTATTTATTGACAAAGCTTTAGTGAATTGTATTATGATTATGTATTTTTTGACATTTGATTGCATAAATATTTTTTTTCTTTTAAGTTACTTAGTTGCATATTCAAGCTTTTCGTTTAAAATTACCAAAAATAATTTGCTTGATTGATCCTTGAAGAATACCATCAACTTTTGATTTTTATCTTACCATACACTCTATTAAAAATGGAAACATTGGGTGAAAAAATTTTTTTGATACGACTTATACTTCTCGAGATATTTAATTTTAAACTACCTGTGCGACGGGCGCGCGGTCGTCAGCTGCTGTGACGTCACAATTCAACACGCTCCCGACACATACACCGTAACACTCATTCAAAGGGCTGTATCTTTGGAACCGTACTATGTAGCCAGTTGAAATTTTCAGAGATTATGTTTTATTATAGTGGATTACCAAAGAAAAAATAAAAATTAAAAACTATTAAAAAATAAGAGGGGTCCCCATACAAAAAACGTTGTTTCATACTTTTTGCTCTATAGAAAAAACGGATAGACATACAAGCAACAAACTTGGTATGATTATAGGGCTTACTCCATAGTATAACAAAATAATATAAAAACTGGCCAAGTGCGAGTCAGACCCGCGCACGAAGGGTTCCTTACCATCTATAAGAAAGGCAATAAAATCACATTTGTTGTATGGGAGCCCCCTTAAATGTTTATTTTATTCTGTTTTTTAGTATTTGTTGTTATAGCGGCATTAGAAATACATCATCTGTGAAAATTTCAACTGTCTAACTATCACGGTTCATGAGATACAGCCTGGTGACAGACGGGCGGACAGATGGACAGACAGACGGACAGACGGACGGACAGCGGAGTCTTAGTAATAGGGTCCCGTGTGGAACCCTTCGGGTACGAAACCCTAAAAACGGTCAAGCGCGACTCGGACTCACGTGCCGAGGGTCCGTATAACCAGTTTCATTTATTGTATGGCGGTAGGAAACTCTCAGTGCGCGAGTTCTACTCGCACTTGGCCAGTTTTTTTGTGTTTAGTCAGGTAATTTTTCATTTTTCAAAGCCGACATCCATAGCTAAGTAAGAATATATTATTTAAAGTACAAACGTGTTAGGGAATATTTTAAACATAGCTTGCGGCTTTAAAACCTGTCCCTAGCGAATTTGTAACGTTATAAATAAGTAATATTATATTAAAACACTACTGTAACACTGACTAAACACACAGAAAAACTGACCAAGTGCGAGTCGAACTCGCGCACTGAGAGTTCCGTACCACCGTACAATAAAAAAACTGGTTATACGGACCCTCGGCGCGTGAGTCCGAGTTGCGCTTGACCGTTTTTTATATTTTTTTGTTATACTATGGAGTAAGTCCTATAATCATACCAAGTTTGATGCTTGTATGTCTTACCGTTTTTTCTATAGAGCAAAAAGTATAAAACAACGTTTTTTGTATGGGGACCCCTCTTATTTTTTAATATTTTTTTATTTTTATTATTTCTTGGGTAATGTACCATAATAAAACATAATCTCTGAAAATTTCAACTGGCTACGTAGTACGGTTCCAAAGATACAGCCGTTTGAATGAGTGTTGCGGTGTATGTGTCGGGTGCGTGTTGAATTGTGACGTCACGCGGGTTTACCGCGCTCGCGCGAAAAACTCCAAAAGGACGGAAACTAAAACCGTCGAACTTTAAAACTACTGGCTCGATTTGAATGAAACAAAAACAGGTATTTTTCTAAATTTTTAGGCTACACGGTCATAAAGTTTCAAGTGATTTAACAGACCCACGGACATTCTTCATTGGTATTACTTCGGCTCATAGGCGCCCTGAGGGTACTGGAGAAAAATTTATACCAATCAAGCTGTTAACCCAAGCCCAAATAAGAAGTGCTAAATCAATTTAGTAGTGACAGTTTCATATAATTTCAACTTACCCATTTCAAAATTGTGATTTGATCTCCATTTAGCATGAATTTCATGTGCAGACCTCACAGGGATACGGTTCCTTCCAAGTGATTTAGATGCTCCCAACTGAAATGTTGACATTATGTTATTAGCTGGTGTTGTGGCAGTGGCAGTAATAGACTGAATATAAAAATCATACCTTTTTCTGTCTGAGCTGTTCAAGTTTAAAGCGGGCATCTTTTTGTTTTGCAAGTTCAGCCAACTTTTCTCTAGCATCAGTGATATGTGTCCTCTTCTTAGCGATTATTTTATTTCTGGCATCAGCAACTACTGTATTTTGGTTTGATACAGGTTTCTTGAAGTTCTTTTTGGTAATTGGATTATTCCTAAAAAATATATAGACACAGTTAGGGCTAGGAAAATCCCTCCGGTCCGTAAGGACCGAATATCAAAACGCCCTAATTTCATCGTGACTAAATTTCAATTTGCCTTTGTCCCATAATGCCTGAAATTAATAATGACTTAATTTCAGTTTGTCTAAATCTCAATTTGCCTTAATCCCAAAATGCCTGAAATTCAATATGGCGTCACACTATAATGACTGATTTTTAAATAATTGTCTCGTGAATGTGGTACAGTTATTGTGAAAATACTTGAAAACAATATTGACGAAAACCGCATTGGCCGTTTTAGAGCTAGGTACGGACAAACTCACAGACTGACAGACTTTTTTTATTAAATATCTCGAATTTTATTAATTGGGGATAAAAACTAAAATTATTTTTCAATAATAAACCGATCAAGTTCGAGCCGAACTTACGTGTTGAGTGTTCCGTACCGCCATTCAACTAAAAAGTCTGGCTGCACTTACCTATAGTTTAAGGAAAACTTTTTAGTTTAAGTTTTTTTTCATCATAATTCATGATATCATACTTAAACTGTCGTTTTATTTCGCTAGGGTACAATTGAAATAGGGTTTAATCGCAACTGTACATCATTCATCTCTTGTTTTTTCAGACATTATTGTGTGAAGCCATACTGAATTTCAGTTATTTTGGGACTAAGGCAAATTGAGTTTTAGATAAACTGAAATTAAGTCATTACGGATTTCAGGCATTATGGGACAAAGGCAAATTGACATTTAGGCACAATGAAATCAGGGCGTTTTGAGATTCGGTCCTTAAGGACCGGAGGGAGGAAAATGTATGTATTGATTGCTATTGCCATGAAAACTCATTACGAGAAAGGATCCAACCCAACCCAATGTAAAACTATTTAGAGATAATCATACTATGTAATTGTAACCAACCTAAAATTGGTAGCCAACCAAGCCACCCACCTCAGTTTACACCAAAATTAATAACACAGGGTAGCATCAAAATACATTTTTTTTAAACATTTTGAACAGGATCTCAATATACTGTGATGTTATTGCAATAAAGGTCCGCTAGATGTTGTAGTACCTGTGTAGCAACATCAGAGCGACATACTTTACCCACACGAATTCACACGATGCCTAAGTATTATAGAGTGCACAACTGCACATGAACAGCATGTTATGCATTTCGAATATTGTTACATTTCTAACATTGCACACCAACTGCACTGCACCTAACATGAAATAAAGGAATCGCGTACCTTGTTCTCTCCTTCTTCTTTTGTATAATATCTTCCAAGCTCATATTCGCGAAGGAAGCCATTATAAACAATTTTACCGGCAATGTTATGGTAGGTACCGAAAGAAATGAAGATGCCACCTTCCAATCCAATCCAGTTTCCAATGCACACAACCAACAGTACCACGCGAGCGAATACTAATCAAATAGTTAATAACAATAAAGCGGGTGCTTCGACCCGTAAATTAAACTTGCTAATATTAACCAGTGGAATCCCTGGCTTGGAAGCAAAAAAATTAATATAATTTATTTTATTTTTTTCTCGCAGCAGCCGCCCGCCGCCATGACAGACACACCACAGATTACATTTGACAGATGATTTCAGACGAACACAGACAAAATCCAACGAATGGAATCAAGGCATGACACCCCACGCAACCTTCATAGGCGTCTTTGCCACAAAAAATACTCCGTTGCTTCAATAAAAAAAAGTAATCTGTGCAATCAAATAGGTTTTCTGTGGCAATCAAATGTCAAATTGTCAATCAAAAGAGGTTACAAAAATTATGTTGATTGCATTATTTGCAATATATAATGCAGTTGGCTTTTCTTTTATAAATCACAGGCAACAAGTAGTAATAAGCAAATAAAAATAATCGGATAATCCTCCAGACGAATTAAAACTTTCATCATGGACAGAGAAGACGGTGAAATGAGTGATGATACTAGTTCCATGATAGTTGATACAGAAGAAGTCCATAATGCTGAAGATACTGATACAAAGATAACAGTTGTAAGTAAAAACAGCCAGGTGAAAACACCTTTTTATGATCTACTAAAGTTTCTCTTATTATATAACTAATATTTTTTTGTTTCAGCTTTTCAAAGCAGAAAAAAATGGTGTTATAGTACAAACCCTTGAGAAGGTCGATGCCATGAAATTAGAGGCCAGAGCCAAGAGATTTGGTCTGAATCTCACTGGTAATAGGACAGTTACTCAAAAGCAGATAGATGAGCTTTATGCCAACTTTGGCATAGCAAGTGGTAATGAGAGGCACTTCAGATTTGATACACTACATTTGAATGGTGTAGATGGGCTCAGCACAAAAGAGATATTCGAATATTTAGAAGATTACAAACCCGTTTCATTAGAGTGGATTGATACCAGGTCATGTGAGTAATCTCAAGTATCTTAATTTATGAGGTGGCAGTACAATACGTGCCACAAAAGAAGAGACTTGACCCCGCCTCTACCTTTTTCTGCTGCCATGATGATGGTAATGATAAAATGGGCTGTTTTCCACAACTCAACGTCTCTACTTGCGCCTATTTTGCGTCAGGTGGGATTTTTTCATCCTTGCCAACCCAGCTCCTCCAAGAAGTCCACGGATGTTCTGGAGCACTTCAGGGAGCGACCCCGGCGAACCGAGGTGGGTAGCCCGGTATTTTGCCAGCTCCCTGCATTCCAGCAGGACATGAGTGGCTGTTTCGTCTGTCTCCATGCAGGCTCTGCACAGAGCTCTGCATCGCTAGATACCTATAAATGTCAAACCACATGGTTTCTCAAGTCTCTTTCGTGGCAAGCATTGTTCCTCCTATGATTAAGTGCAAAATATTTAATTATTTGTTTTAATTTACGTATCTATTGCAGGTAATGTTGTTTGTCAAGATCATATATCAGCTGCGCTAGCATTATTGGTTCACTCCAGAGAAATCAGAGATGAGGATTTGAAAAACATGATTACAAAAAAATCAACATACCACTGGAGGGAGGGTGTTCCCCATCAGAAACAAGACATTATTTTAATGCGTTTTGGTACTAACAGTGACAAAAAAGATTCATCAAAGAAAAAAGAATTAAAAGAAAGGTCCGCACCAATATTTAAAGATCAAAGTATGGATTCCATAAGTATTAATCCTTGGGGTGATCTATGTCAATCATGGGGTGTCTATGATCACCAAGAGGTTTTGATGAATCATAAACTTCCCAGAGTTCAAGTGGAAGAAGAAAAAGAGGACGAACCGACAAAAAGAGTACAAATTAAAAATAAAAGTTTGGCCAGACGTCTTGGCAAAAGAACTTATGAAGTTGAATCTGAAGATTCTGATTCCAGCAGTTCGGACACTGAATGGACAAGGAGACAGAAAGCACCGCGAATGAGAATGCATGCTGATGATGAAGAGTCTCGAAGGAAAAGACCAAAATCACCTGTTTACAAGCAAGTGGCTGAGGAGTCATTTGCTCCATTATCTATTGAAGTTGTTAACACAGATAACTCCTATACTCCAAAGGAATTCACAAAGTTGTCTGATAAATTTCGAAGTCACACCAAAAGGGCTTCAAGCATTCAAACAGAACCAAGCATTCAAAGAGAGAGTATACATTCTCGATTAGGAATTAAAGTGGCTGCATCTGATGATGGTTCCAGTGAGGAATACTCAGATGCATCTGGTCACAATGTCATGAGCAGAGTGCAGTTGGTGACTAAGAAGAAAAGCTCTTCATCAGTTTGGTCAAGATTGGAAAAGCAGACAGAAGCTTCAGGTGAGAAGAATGACTTGCGTCAAATACTGAAATCGAGGAAACAAGTAACTGACCACAAGACTTCAAAAGATTTAAGAGATAGACTCGGTAAAGCCTCAAATAAAATCAATAAAGGTGTCTCATTACGTGTTGAAATTGATAATGACTATCATAACGAAAGTGACTAACATCATCTTATATTTTTGTGTTAGAGAAATTAAATTAGCTTTAAAATAATCATATTAAATGTTTTTAAATGTATTAATGTGTTTAATTACATCCTTACCTATGAGGATGCCAGACACCGTTTTAGGTGATTAGGGGTGTTAAAATAATACAGAAGAGGCTGTAACATTTTTTTTTATTAAAAAGCAATTTGCTCCGTGCAGTTTACAAAATATTAAACAATGTAAATATATATTTTGTGCTTACGAAAATAATGAAATCAGAATTATACAACTTTCTTAGACCTTAATAGTAAATATATTATCATTAAGTATACAAGTGCCAGTAAACTCTGGAATAAGTACTTTGAAAAAACCCTGTGCACTAAACATAAAGAGTAAGCTCTCAATACTAGGTAAATAGCATTTTAATAAAGCAATATCAGGCAATATACCTATAATAATTGCCAAATTCGGAAGACTTGGAGTATTTCAGTTACATATTACCACATGCAAGCAATAGCTGCAGTTGCGGTGTCAATACCACCATGTTTAAGCTATGGAATGCATACACAACATACTTATAATACTAATACTGAAAATGAAAAAGATCTAATACATTTTATGAATAAATGCTGAGAACTATTTTTTTCTTGTGCGAATGTGTTGGTGCTACTGTTACTTGTTTGTGTTTTAGTATAAAGGTTCATTCCGAATACAGTATAATGCTTCCTTAGACTATACAGGTCCGAATAATTTTGAGATTAGGTGGCAAGCACAGTACGTACCATTAACCATTATTCAAAAGCCCTTTTTCATTACTGGAAAAAAAAACATAACTTCGGAACCGTTTTTGACAAACCTTTTTCGTAGGAAATGACCTCGGCTACCCTTGCTGTTCTTGTCCCATCTCAAAATTGCACCCTTGAAAGCAGGTTTGAAGAGCTGCCTCTAGTATCCGTTGACGGTGAAGGGCTAAACTTGATTTCTGCTTTGAAAGAAAAACCCACATCAAAATACTTTTTCTAAATCAATACACCGCGTAAAGGCATCTAATGTCTAAGAACTAATCATTGACTTGAAATCGTTATGGCTACATACATTAAACATTCAGTCAAATAGTCTGGCCAATAAAGTGAAGACTATCGATTGCTCAAACAAAAAAATATATTTATAGTACGGAAGGCGACCGCATCATAATCGCCACGTCTTCTTCTTGAGCCTGTCGCATCTGTGCATGTCGCCACCTAATGCTGAGTGTAGGCGCCTCTTCCATTGCACTCCATTCGTTTCGGTCCTGGGCTTTTCTAATCCAGTCTTTTCCTGCGACTTTGACCAAGTCGTCGCCTAGGGCAAATTGGTATAATATTTTTTCAGTGGACTAAAATGGCATGAAACCTAACTATTCTAGCTCAGCATCAATTTTCTGATCTGATGCCATGGAGCTTATCTTTGATCGGCTTCCGTACTATTAGGTAAGAGGACAAAATTCTTACACTATACTTTTATGACACGATTTTTTAATTAGTGGAATGCTTCAGTCTTTTCATATAACCATTAGATAGTACTTCTAGCACTTTCGTTATAACAATTCCATATAAAATACCGTACTTATGATAACATGACGATTCTTAGAATAATTTCGCTACTGATCATTCCGATTAATTGTTCCATGAATTGTGAATCAGATGCTAAAATAAAAATAAAGACATCGATTATCAAGTAATAGATTCAAAACAGGAATCAATCCTGTGTATAAACAAGGAATGTGTCTAGATTCTGGGGCGACTTTCTTAAAACTACAATTTACAATGTCAAATCGACGTGCATTGAGTGCGATAATGACACGAGAAGATTTATATAATAACCGGCTATGCAAGTTATGTTTTCTATAACGCCTAGAGTGTACCTAAATCAACCTTCGCAAGGTAATTAATAAGTAACTTTCAGAGTCACGCCTCTGTCTTGGTCTTGGGGCTTGTTTTAGACTTTTTATCTTTTTCTTCCTCTTTCTTTTCAAACGAGCTGTCTTTCTTCTTCGGGATTAATGTTTGTTTAGCCTTTTTGAATTGCTTCTTCATTTTGTCTTTAACTTTGTTCTTCTTGGGTGTGGTTACCACTTCGGACTTCAATGACGAGCTGTTGGATTCGCTGTATCTTTGAGCTGCAAAGGAAATAAGTAAAACTTAATAAATTGTGTAAAATCTTCGGTGTGTAAAATATACTAAAGCAACATAAACTTAGTCGGGGCAAAGCCATCCTATGGCCAGAAATCAGTCTTACGTGCGAATATACACCGAGCGCCACAAATCCTTTTTAACTAAGACCCGATGAATATTATGCACTTTTGAGGTTACTCCGTTTCTATACCTATAACATGCACCTTACTGTGGTCCACCCACCACAACTCTTGCTTGCCCAAGGTAGCCGCCCTCTCTTGGTGGCGATCGCGTGGTCCTGCTGCCCCTAGCCTGTGCTGTGATCAGTCAGAGCTGCCCCTAGTCTGTGGTCAGTCAGAGTAGTACCTCTCTTGGTCGTCTTCTGCCGCTCGCGGTGCTACTCCGCGTCCAGCTGCCCCTAGCCTGTGGTCAGTCAGAGTAGTACCTCTCTCGGTCGTCTTCTGCCGCTCGCGGTGCTACTCCGCGTCAAGCTGCCCCTAGCCTGTGGTCAGTCAGAGTAGTACCTCTCTCGGTCGTCTTCTGCCGCTCGCGGTGCTACTCCGCGTCCAGCTGCCCCTAGTCTGTGGTCAGTCAGAGTAGTACCTCTCTCGGTCGTCTTCTGCCGCTCGCGGTGCTACTCCGCGTCCAGCTGCCCCTAGCCTGTGGTCAGTCAGAGTAGTACCTCTCTCGGTCGTCTTCTGCCGCTCGCGGTGCTACTCCGCGTCCAGCTGCCCCTAGCCTGTGGTCAGTCAGAGCTGCCCCTAGTCTGTGGTCAGTCAGAGTGGTACCTCTCTTGGTGGCGATGGAGGCGGCGATCGCGTGGTCCTCCTGCCGCTCGCGGCGCCGTTCCGCGTCCAACTGCTGCACCAGCTCGTCCCGCAGCCGCACGATTTCTACCAGCCGAGAGACCAGCTGCTCCTCGCGAGCCTGCCGATAGGAAGTAGGTACATTTTATGATTCTAGTTAAGTTTAGGTACATTTTATGATTCTAGTACAACGGCTTTTGATTCCCTTGCGAGTGTCAAAATATAAGGAATTATGCGGTCGGTCGGACGGACAACGAAGTGATTCTATAATGGTTCCGTTTTTTCTTTTCCGGTACGGAACCTTAAAAAACCGCCCGGCCGAACGACATCACGATACACGTTTTTATCGTGCTATCGAGAACCGCCATCTTGCTTTACGTAGTAAAATAAAGCAACATGGCGCTAGTCAATAAAGGGATAACGATCACGATTTTCGAGGTTGCGCGCCGCCGGGGCTGAACTCGTGTCTGAGGGATATTAACCTTTATAAAGAGTTGGGTTCATTACACGTCTGTTTACCTTGTCAGCGTCGATTCTGTTGACGGCGGGTCTGGACTGGATGACTCGGATCTCGTGCTCGATGTCGGCCTGCTCTTGCTCCAGCCGCTGTTGCCTGCGTCTGTCCACAAAATAGATTATTAATGCACAGAAACATAGCAGAATAACGCGGCTGTAACTTCTAGGAACCCACTAGATGCGATGATGCCTCATATAGGTGGCGAAAGTACACCGCACCGCTCAATAATACCTGTTGGCTGAGCCCAACATAATCGGAACGACTAAATCCGCAAGGCTCCGCTAGCTCGGCCACATTGAGAGAATGACTTGGGTGGGAATGGAACTTTTGATTTTGGAAAGATTTGAGGGAATTAGCGCAGGACAGGGCAAGTTGGAGTCTTTTGGTTGTGGAAGCTATATCCACTTTGGGTCGCTGAGCAAGAAAGAATACAATTTTATTAATGAAGTCATAAATATGCCAGTTTATGGAAGCTATATCCACTTTGGGTAGCTGTGCCAGCATAAATTAATGAAGTTACAAAGTAGCCAGTTTATAGCCATACTTACATGTACATCAGCTCAGTTTGTTTGCGGAACAAGTCGTTCTTCTCGTTGACGAGCTCGCAGAGTTGTATGACTAAATCCTCCACCTCCTCCTGAGGCGCCGGCGTAGCTGCGTCACCTGAAAATTTTAAACAACCGTAAGTTTGATGGTATATCATTACGGATTTCGTACGTGACAGCTAAAATCTATTGCCCGAATACACCGCTGCATGCAGCGATGCAGCGTGTATCATGACGCCCGCATGCAGTGATCTTTTTAAAGAAGTAAAACGCAATCTGAGCAGGGGCCTTAGCCTGTAACGCAATGGCGTGTCGATGGCGTCCCGGCAGAATGACAAAACCGGGGTTTCCTCGTTTTTCTCCTAGAAACAGAGAACTAATTATCTAGAATTAGAATCAGAATATTCTTTGCTGTACTACAAAAACATTTAAAGGACCGACATCATTAATAAATCGTAATTGAAGCCGTCAACTGACAGCCCATTTTGGCACCATTGCGTTACAGGCTAAGGCCCCAGATTTCTGCGTCGAGGTGTCAGAAGCCCATAAATATCCCGTATCATCAAATGGACCAAAGTAAGTGTAGATTGATGGTCTTTCTCGAGCGGGTTACGACGTGAGAACCACGCGTCTAGTATGAACATTATAGGATAGGTAACCCACCCTCGCACTTGTCCCGTATCATCTGCTCGAGCAGCACGCCCTGCTTCTCCAGGCCCAGCTGCTGGGTCTCGAGTAGGTCCAACTGCACCTGGAGCTCGGCCGGAGACAGCTGCAGCTTCACCGAGCGGCGCTCCGGCAAAGGGAGACCCGGCGCCGGGCCCTTGGCGCGGCGGCCTGTGAAATGAGACGGTTGGACTTGCGAGTCGAACGAGAAATATACAGGTTGTTAAAAGACCGCCGACAGACCCGAAAGGCATACTAGACACCAAAACAAAGTACTTTTTTCCATAAATTATTGCTGGGAAATTATTTTGGTTTCTTAGGTTATAATTTTGGCTTTATTGTTTTTGCTAGTGAAAATTGGCCACCTTCATGGGCTGCGATCAATGACATTCTTTTGTTGGCTGCGATAGATAGATAGTTAAAAATGAGTTCATCATTCCTGGCCTTCTGCTCGCCGTTAAAACTGGTTACGAGGTTCCTGAAAGTTACGAAGCCTTCTGGTGTAACTGGATTGCAATAGCTGTGTTATGTTGCAAAGCTGACAGGATCAAAACAACTCTTTGACAAGTGAAGAAAGTCGTAGTTCATAAGTTCTATGAATTCAAAGCTTTAGGATTTAAATCCGAATTAGTGTCAGTTCAGGCTACAGATTGGGTAGGTGCAATTCGGAACCCAAAGTTTTTTGTTCGAAAGTCCGTTATTGGCTTAATCTTATCTTTAGTTAGACAATGTTGAGAAACTAATTTAAATATTTTAAATTAGTTTCTCAAAATGTTTTGTTCCTATGACCGCCAACAGTATGCAGACTGTCGCGTGAGTCGTGACGTCATAAAACTGTATCTTTGAAAGGTTGTAAAATCCAAACTACTGAACCAAAATAAAAAATATTGAAATTAGTTTCTTATAATAGGGATTTTTCCAAGTGTCAAATTTGACAGCGATTCGCGAATTATCGCGCAAGTAAATCTGTGGTTTGTATGGAAACCACAGATTAATAGACTGATTTTGACAGTTATTCGGGCTATTTTTGATGCCTGGAAAAAACCCCATAGCCAAAAGTTTTGAATAAGCCAATAACGGACTTTCGAACAAAACACTTTGGGTTCCTAATTCAAAAAAAAAAAAAAAAAAAACTAGGTAAGTCATTATTTTGCGCACGGCAAAATTAGTATTTTCTTTAGGAGTGGGTCGGCGCTGTATTTTTCAATGACGAGACGAAACATGTTTTCCCACCAGGAAAACTAGTCTTCAAAGCAGTGTCGTCACGACTGGTTTTGTTTGATGCAATTGCCGTCTTTATTGTATGGAGATAAAGTTCATATTTGTATAGTGGCGACCAAACGGTCTCTGCAGATTATTGGACTAGCTTTTCGCCAGCTTCGTCAGCGATGACTAAGATAAAAGGTTGTAGCTCTATTTTTCCCCCGTCAATTTCAACCCAAGCGGTCAAGCAGTTTAATAGGTGACATACCGACAGCAGCGCCACCTACCTGGTCCAATTGTATTTTTAAATCATCCAGAAAACCATCAAAATACCCATATAAAATTTCACTCAATCGGTCCAGCCGTTTAGAAGTTATTGTAATCTTTTTGTAATAAAGCATATATTCATAAAATAATAATAAGCTAAGGAAAATGAAAACTTATGAAATGGATAGTATTGCCTTCTTCTTCTTCTATTCTTTGCGTGCTGCAAGTCTGCAACACGCTTCTTTGTGTGCGTGACATCAGACGCTCGCAGTGTACAAACGAAACGACCGGGCATCGTCTCGTGAAACAGTCTCGTCCGTGAAGCAGTGTCGCACACAATTGGCTTCTCCATAAAATCATAGATGTTTCTGATTCGAAAACCATTTCGAGGAATAGGCTTCTGGAGCTATTTGCAGTAATCGAAAAAATTTATAAGCATGTAGTTATTTTTTTATATGCAAAACTATGTATGACCTTCATTTCATTTGACCTTCATCATATTAAGCAGCTTTGTGCATGTAGGTGCCTTACTGAACATCTCGTATGTAGTTTCTTTTTCATTTTCAATATTTTCCTTATTAGTTTGAGATTGAATCTTGCGCTGGTTTTCATTTTTGGTTGTTGGTTCATCAGCTTCCATTGTTGGTAATTTTTCAAATCTGTTTCAAGCTGCAATTAAAAGAAAGTAGATGAATATCATGTAGAATCAACACTGACAGGGACTTTATTAAACATTAGATAGTTTGAAGTAACCATATGCAGGCCCTGTAAAGGGGAAGGCAATGGCTAAAAGCTTACTTACATTGAGATCTTCGCAACAAAACATTATCTTCGATTTTTTATAGTCAGTGTTGGCTAGGATACACCATTCGTACTTCAGTGGTTCATATATCCGCCGAATACTTTGTCCGGAGTTGATTGCTCATTATTTGGGCACACCGGAACAAAGTATTGTAATCCTTTGGATCTGCCAGTGCCAGGGTCCATCGTGAAAGCAAATATCGGTGTCCAGGTACGTGTAAAGCCAAGGTCAAGAAGTGAAGAGGTTTCGGTGTCTGGTTACGTGTGAAGCCAAGTTCAAGATATGCAGAGATTTTGTTCGGTGTCCGGGTTAAAGCAAGGTTAATTAGGTACGTGTTTAAAGTCGATCAATCAGTTGAAATAGAACGCCAGAAAATGACGAAAACAAAACAAAACAATGAACCACAGATAAGACTTGACAGTTGTCATTTTGACCACAGATTAGCACTTGACCATAGACAATTGGTTTTTTATGACGTCACATCCGGAGAAAGTTTAAAATTTAATTAAAAATATAAATAAAAGGCTTAGAATTTTTTCCTCCAAAATGCATTCTTAAAATGTTCTATTTAATCTAATAGAGCTTTAAAAACAAGTACTTATTTTTTCTCGACCTACCGAATTCAGTGTCGTCTCGAGAAAAAGTTTCGTCACGTCGCGTAGTCCGTGCCAGCCGTCACGCGCGAGTCGTTTCGTCTCGTCACATTATAGGTCCCGTCGCGTGACACTGCTTTAGTGACGAGACTGCTTTTTCCGAAATCGGAAAACGGTCCGTCCGTTCATGGCAGTGAAACGGTGCTTTTAAGCGGTGCGTCTTAAGAACGCTCACTCCTAATTTTCTTATTTATTTTATGTGATTTGTGCACTCACTCAGTCCAGACATGTCGACGCCTTTCTCCATGGATCCGTAGCCGCCATGCAGGCTGCTGCCAGACATAGTGGATATGCTGTCGGGAGGGGTTGGCGCCGGCCGGCGCTTCTTCAACATGGGCGTCAGTTTGCCGAGTGATTTCTGAAGTGGAAGGATGGTTGTTAATGGTAACCATGAAATACAAGGTGTTACAAAAGTACCTAACTCTTTCTCTCGGGTGTAACCTACTGGTCAACAGGATGTCAAATCTGTAAAAAAAAGTTGAAAAAAAACAATAAACATTCTTGCTTGAAGAAATATTGAGACAAAACATTTTGCTCGAGTCAGGACCTGAACCCACGCACTTTCTGGGGGTACTTGACTGATTTGAGCCTTTTGTTCCAAACAAAACAACTTGAATAAAATAAAATAATGTATTACTAAACACTAAATTTTCTTTGTATTGTAAAAGTTTAAGAGATAAAGGTCCTGTATCTCTCGATTTAAAATTGATAATAGACGAAAAAAGGCACCAATAAAAAAATCTGTCAACCTAAAATTATCAAATTACTTTTCTGGGAACGTATGCTTACTGAGAAAGGACGATTTTAAAGTAAGTATACTAAAATTATACAATTGTAGAATAAGCAGTTGACTCAGAAAATAGTTTGTAATGACTAGTAAAAATCGAAGCCTCGTCTTAAACTACTAAGACCTCATTTGATTGCTCCTAATCCTGCCTGATGCTATACCCTGCCGAATCACTGACCTGGTCAGAGTTGTGTGTGGAGTTGAAGGAGCTGACCGAGCACAGACTGTGCACATCCTCGCAGGAGCCGGAGGGGCGGTCAGCGGGCGGGGGGGCAAGCCCCGCGGGGGGCGGGGGCGGCGGCGCCTTCACCTTTCGCCGCTGCGGGGTGGACTGTGCGGGGCGGCGCGGAGTGCTCGTGGTCACGGGCGATTGGTACGTCAACGAGCTGAAAACGGAGCGACATTTAACTTTTTAGTAGTCCGTGGGCGGAGGAAGGAGGGCTCAGTCTGGTACCTGCCTTTAAAAGTATATTTGGAACAATAATTGGTAATTTGTAATTTTACGGTTATTGTTTTTCACTAGACATCGGATTATGGGTTCTGGCAGAATACCAGCGCTATGGGAATGGGAATATATCTGTCCCATAGCATAATAATATGCTGAGCCAGAACCCATTTATTGGCCATTGCACGCAGTTTTGTTAGTAAATTTAGGTGATGGGTAGCAAATAAGTAGGTAGTAAGTAAGTTTCGCAACTGTGTGTATAAACATAATATTGTAAACTGTGTGCTCTGGTCCATTAATAAATATACTAAATATATGCATTTGCATCTTTGCATATTATGCAAATGCAAACGCCATTCTTACAGCCATATTTTAGTACTATTTAATTGATAGTGCATATTTCTTTCCTTCTTGCGAGAAAATTGTGTTCATTCTTTGAACTCTGATTTTGGAAAAAAATATCGAATTTCATAAATATTTAGCAAAAAGTTTTTGAAAGTGTTTTACTTTTCTTTTGCGTATTTTCTTGCGTCAAGTCTTTTGCGTATTTTCTTATTGCGACTTCTTCCTATAAATAAATGTTTAGACATATTGTTTTTGTTTGTAAGGGTCTTTTTGTGGTCTCAGTAAACGCTAATTCTCTATTTTTGATAGTGCATATAATCCGATGTCTATTTATCACACATAGCTCCTTTTTCCTAGTGCCCTCTGCCATGTGGTAAGAGATATGAAGTAATAATTAATTCTAATGAGGTTAGAAGCGTTTACCTGTCATTGTGGTCATCATCATCTGTGGTTGGCTCTTCACCATCAGACCAAAACGGGTTCGCAGCTATTAGACGTTTTCTGTAAAAATATTTTTTTATGTAAAAAAAATATATTGAACACTATTTTTAAACAACACAAGCTTTGCTAGAAGAAGCAAGAATATACTAACACAGGTTGCTCAGCTTGGCTTTGGTTCTTGATGCCTGCTGGTGGTCCTGAAGGTTCTTCTTCGTCATCATCGCTACTACTAAACGGGTTTGTGCTCACATTCTTTGAGGAAACTGGTTCGCCTTCCTACAATTAAATGAACAAATATTAACATCTGTAACGGCGGGCGCCGGCGGCTGAAACAGGTAGCAATAAGTTATTATGTAAACAAACCTCATCTTCATCGTCGGAAAAAGGATTCAGATCATCTGGGTACATTTTAGAGCTCTGAATGGTTTGATTCATAGTTTTTTCATCATCACTGTTAATTTTCTTGTCAGTTGAAGGACGTTTTTTTCTTCTCGGAGGAATACTAATTGTTGATTCATCAGTTTTATTCAGATCTGTGACCAGTGAAGTAGTTGATGGGTTACCACTGTTAGCTAAGCGAGTATCATCAGTTACATTAAATTCTTGTGAGAGGTCAGCAATGCTGTCAACTGCTCCTTCTTTATCAGCATTACCAAAGTAGGAGTCCATTTGATGTTCAATTTCATTTCCAGTATTTGCATCAGTTTCACCAAGTAATTGAGATTTCAAAAATGAGTTTTTCATTAAGTCACTTTTATAGACATTGTCTGGGTTCTTTATCTTATCTAAATGGACATGTTTCGGAATAGGCACGATAGGAAATGCTTCATGTGCTTCTGGTGAGGAGGGTTTCAAAGTTACTTGACTAGTACTTGCTGAACTAAGTGAATTCAAGTCTTGGTGATTCTTATGTTTCATATCTTCTTTTAATGTTAGGCTTTCTAATTTATTATCTATACTTGTGTTTTCTATAGATTTTTCAAATATACTTATTTTATCTGGAAAATTCAAAAACTTGCATAATTATAGAGCAAATAAATAGTACAAGTCAAACCAATGCACAAAACACAAAAACATAGTCGCAAAAGAAATGAAAAAAATTAAAACCCACATAGCTTGACAAAAAACTAAGATACTAACCTAAAATTAAGTGTGATCTTGGCCTCTGTGCATCACTAGAAGGCTTTGCTATCGTATTGTCAGTGCTGTCTTGGTGCAAATTATCGGTGAACTCTAGCATGCCCATCTGATCATCATTGTTATTTAAAAATCTGGACATACTTTTGTCATTCTTACACGAGTCACACACAAACTCTGTTCCAACAAAGCTTTTGAAGTTATTGGGATTTAAGTGTCCAGAACACTTGGAGCAGCGGAAGCATCTCCTGTGGTACAGTCTCTGTGAGACAATGAGCCTCTGGGCCAGGTACACCGGGAGGTCGCATGACACACATTTGTCTAAAGCAGACTTCCCAAACTTTTCCAGTGCCTAGAGGAAGGAAAGGAGAAGAAAATGTAAGTGCAGTAGAAACTAGAACCCTCACATGCCTGTGAACACACATTTTCACACCACATTAAAAGATTATGCAAAGTAAGGCAACTACATACCTACTTAGAGTTACACGACATACTTAGAGTGGAACTTACGGTGGGTTGTGATGCTGTCAGTGAGGACGACATCTTCGAGTCATTATCGCCACTTTTAGTACTAACTGCAAAGTAGAAATGAACAATGTTAATATTTGTTACATACATACAAGCTTAGGTATGTCTTAACCTGACTTATACTATGTCCCTCAGGAGGGACACAGGGCTCAAAGAAACTTTCCCCACTTTCAAAGCTTAAGTATTTGTATAGAAAGTTATAACATACCAGTATGGCCGAGGCGCTGATAAAACTGTGACAAGTAGGTCAATATGGATAATCTGTCAGGCACATCATTAGCTACCATGTCTTCAGGATCTAGTAAAGCTGGGATTCCCAAGTGTTTTTCCGCAATGCTAAATGCCAGCTGATTATTGTCGTATATGTTTTCAGGTTTTAGTTCAGACATTTCACTGAAATACCAAACCATATACATTTAACCCTGTAGTTGTTGTCTCACATTACTAAAGACTCTAAAAATAACGGAATACATTACTTACATCAAGTCAGGTCTGAAATGGTGCACCAGGGCACAGAATGCCATACCATTTCTCCAGGAAGTAGTCATGTTCTCTATTTGTACATTTGGAATATCCTTCACCAAACGTTTGCACCACAGCTCCAAGGCTTTAGTACCCTTACGCTCACCCATTGTTAAACGTGATTTGTTACACTGTAATAGATAAACACCATGTTATTCAGTTTTATAGATCGCAAACTTAATGGTTGAGTAGTTGTATTTTAGTGCTGACCGTTTTGTTGTATGTAACTAATGTTACGTCTCCATAAATAATTTTACATATTTGCACCAATTTGTTAAATAAATATCATATTTATTTGTTCTATGTAATGGTTTCAGATTCAAGAAGTTGAAAAATCTCGTTTTGTGGTTTGGCTGACTGGTTGGTTGGCATCACAGAAAAATCACAGAGACAAATAAATGTTTTTAACTGTCAAAATCAAAACACAGATGAGAAACTTCAAACTCGACAGACTAACTTTCATGCCAGTCTTCGTATTCTGTGGGCAGTGTTGCCACATACAACACAACCCCGTTCCATGTCAACCGTCATTCTATAACGGGAAATTAAAAATAGAAAGAGCTTCCTTTCCTCCCCAGTCTCTTTCCCGCTCACTCAATGCAGGGCCCTTAGCCTGTAACACAATGGTGCCAAAATGGGCTGTCAGGTGACGACTTCAATTACGATTTGCTAACGCTGTCTGTCCTTTTAATGTTTTTGTAGTACAGCAAAGAATATTTTGATTCTAATTCTAGAGGATTAGTTCTCTGGTTGTAGGAGAAAAACGAGGAGAGCCCGGTTTTGTCCTTCTGCCGGGACGCCATTGACCCGCCATTGCGTTACAGGCTAAGGGCCCAGTACGTGCAGCATGGTAAGCCCGAGATAGGCCCTTCTCTATGCAAAACTGTCAACTTGTCGGTCGGGCTCGAGTTGGCTCTACGCCAACATGGCAATAGAGACAAAAATACAACATTTTTATAAAAAATGGAAATATCTACTTTCTGCTCGACATGACCCTAATCTATTGCCATCTTGAGTCCCGCCTACCATGCTCGCACAATAGACATGGCACGTCTGTCACTCGAGTTCGAGAGAGTGTCAAAACGACCATGCTAAGCAAGCATACAGATCAATAGTGTGTGTGTGTGTGTGTGAGAGGGATGGCACTGCATCAAATTCAAATCACATTTATTTCAGGCAAGGCAAGGAAGGCCCATTGGCCCTATGTTGTCTGTGGTCATGTTTTTCTAACAAATTGGTATGGACAAAAGGTCCACACACGCTAGGAAACCCCGTTTTTGTTCGATTGGCGCCCTTATGCCGCGCACAGTAAGAGTTGCCATGGGGTATCTGTGACTGTGGCCGACCGTACATATAATCCGCGCGGAATGAGAATGGGATTCGACCTTTTGGAACTGAGACGCGCGCAGTAAGCAAACTCACGTCGATGCAACCTTGTCAAAGTAAAATACAGTATAATCCGTACGGAATCAGAATGGGATAATACCTTTTGGAACTGAATCAAAAATGACAGTTCTCGAGTAGAGTCAGTAAAAAAAATTTTTGTTCTATTATCTATCATAGGGTTATGAAATTGGAAATACACAAAAATGTTTAATGTTTGTAATCTAAAAGGATTCAATGTTATTGCATTAATTGAATAAAACGTGATAAAACTCGAGCAAGACACCCACGCGCACAGAAAACACAAGCAAGTTTCGACGCGAGTTTGCCATAGACAACTAGAGTTTGCCGAAATGCTGACGCTACAGGACCGCGAGCTTCTCAGTTCCAAAAAGGTATTATCCCATTCTGATCCCGCACGGATTATATGTTTTCGATTGACTTTGACTAGGTTCCATCCCCTTCTCATCCCGCACGCATTAGAATGCCCAGCTAATCTTTGCTCACGCTCAGTCCCAGGCTCCCAGCCAGCCAGCCCAACCCACTGCATCGAGTTCGTTTGCAGCTTTGCTTGCAGTTTGCTAACTTATTATTAGGTATATTTATGTAATACTAGATGTGATGTTAGCTATCTTTCGCTTTTGGTTTGGTAGAGTTCCCCAAGCGTGGGAACTCGGCGATGGCCAAGCGCGTGAAACACTGTTTTCTTTAGCTGTTTCACCCAGAGCGAGACGGGGCGCGGAAAAAGTGAGAGGCAATGCGGCTGTATGTATGAGTCTACCTGTGTGCGTATCCTTTCGCGTGTATGTAGTTGTTCTATTTTCCCAAATGTTTTCGTAGGTCAGCTGCCATTTCTACATTTTATTAGCTACTAGTTGTGCCCGCGACTTCGTATGCGTTTTTTTACACATTTGACATTTAATTTAAATTCGACTGAGGAGGAAAACTCTAAAGGAAGGTTTTTTTTTTACCCCCGACCAAAAAAGAGGGGTGTTATAAGTTTGACAGCTTTGTGAGTGTGTCTGTATAAGTGTTTATGAGGGTGTGTCTGTCTGTGGCACCGAGATTTGGAAGCTTTAGTTTTTTTTTTATTTGAAAGCAGGTTTTCTAGCGAATGTTCAGCAATTTATTAAATATGCTTATCCGAAGCTAAAATGTCGGGGGTATTTTAATAGTTATTATTTCTTAACTTGCGGTAGCAAAGCTCAAAAGAAAGCAATAGAATAAAATAGAATAAAAACCCTAATCTAAACAATACATTTATAAATTTAATAATAAATATGTATTGTTTACATTAAGGTATCGCCCGTGATAAGGTACCGGGAAGCTTAGCATAAGAATTGATTAGGAAGTAAAAGGGTTTATATGTATCTCCCTCGACGTAGAGTGGGATAGATAAAGTTATAAGCCCATAGATAAGGTCTTACTCATTCTCATGCTAAGCCAGCAAGCAAAGCATACGGCTAATAACTCTGTCTATCCAGCTCAACGGTAAACAATAGTTATTTGTTATGCAAGAATGCAAAATTATTGTTTGCGGCGAGTGCTTGTATTGAATACCGAGCGGTGTTAAAAGACCGCCAACAAAGTGGGAGACCACATACAGGGTGTTAAAAGACCGCCAACAAAGCGGGAAACCACGTATTTTCCTCATCATAAGGAACATTTTTGCCCAAGGAACTATGCCTGGGAAATCAACGGTTTCCGAGATAATGAGGTTAAAAGTCGGATTTTTCAAAACTTTTTTTTTGCAGAAATGTATTCAGTATCTAGTTCTTAAGAATCCCTTGAAGCCCTGCAGCCCTTTCGCTCGCACTTTTCAACATTTTAATTCATTGTAAGAGAATGATTAAACTTTGGACGATAAAATATAGTTGCAGACATAGATAATAAAGCTATCGACATGTGGACACACTTTTGATTTCATATTACTACTAATAAAAAAAAATATCACTGAACTTCGGTTAAAAGTAGTAGTTCAGTAATTTATTTTTTAAACTATAAATGTGAAATTTAAAGTATGTCTACATGACTATATTTTATCGTCCAAAGTTGAATCATTCTCTTACAATAAATTAAAATGTTCAAAAGTGCGAGCGAGAGGGCTGCAGAGCTTCAGGGGATTCTTAACATACCTTTTCAAGAAGCCATATCAAAATTATGAATATTTCTTACAAAAAACGACGTTAAAGTTGCAACCCGCAATGTATTCTAAACATCGGCACTTCAAGCTTAAGTAACATAATCTGATACCTACGCTTGCGCAATATGACTTCTGTGCGTTACACGTCCATTGCGTGAAAAAATATTTTTCAAAATTATAACCTAAAAAACCAGAATAATTTCCCAACAATAATTTATCGAAAAAGTACTTTGTTTTGGTGTCTAGTGGCTTTCGGGTCTGTTGGCGGTCTTTTAACACCCTGTATAGTCCTCATCATAACGATCATTTTTGCCCCAGGAACTATGCCTAGGAACTCAACGGTTTCCGAGATAATGAGGTTCCAAGTCGGATTTTTTTTTCCGGAAATGCAATTTTTTTTCGGAAATTTGTTCTGTATCACGTTATTAACATATCTTCTGAATAAGCTATATCAAAATTATGAATATATCTTACAAAAAACGAAGTTAAAATTGCAACCCGCAATGTATTCTGAACATCGGATAGCCTAGATTGTTCCCAGAACCAGGACTTATCACGGTCCTAAATTTGACTGAAAACTATTCAGCTGTATTCGCGTGATGAGGTAACACACAGACAGACAGAAAGACAGACAGACAGACAGACAGACAGACAGACAGACAGACAGACATAGACCGATTTTTTTGCATTTTTGTATTCAGTATAGTTTACTTAGTAACCCCTGATAGTTTTTTTCTAAAAATATTCAATGTACAGAATTGACTTCGCTAGAGTTTTATTATAAGTATAGATAGATTAAAAAATATATCATGGCAATACATTATTGATGTTCCCAAGGTAGTTAGACTCCAATAGACAATGTAATAATGTAAGTAAATAACAGCTGAAATTAATACATCCCTTTTCGGCGCGAACATCGCAAAACAACACATCGCTCTAATTTCTTTCAGGCAATTTTTTTATTATAAAAACAATTTGCAAACCTCCGTATTGGTCATCTACTGATAGAAATCAAGTTTTAGTTTAGAAATTAAACCTGAACTACGTTTGTATGGGAAAATGGTGCTCTAATAAATAGTCTAGTCCCGTCAAATGATAAGAAAGAAAACTTACCTTTTATTTGCTAGGTATAGCCGATTCTGATGTATATACCTAGGTAGTAGCAGGTGGTAGCAGGGTTTCTGATGAATCTAAGTGGGTAGTGGTACCTATTAGAATGAAATAATTTAAGTAAGTATCGATAGACCGATAGACCAGCGAATTATGTAAGCAAGAAACCAATAAATAGCACTACTTATAGGTACTTATAAATACAAAATAGGTATTTGCCAGTGGATGTGTTGCCCCGCTTGCCCCGGTGTTACTCTTACCCCACCTTACTAGGGATGTCTGTCCCTAAAAGTTAGGGATTATCTACTGTTGAAAATGAGGGCCCAGTGCCAAGTAATTAATTTTCAGCGGAATTTTACTATTAGATAAACAAAATCGTAATTGATTAAACGTATTACTTACAGATAAAATAATAATTAGGACTGAGTAGGTACCTACTTACTAAATTGATTTTATCCACACGTTGCTTGACCGCATGGAGTGTTTTATTGTATGTGTCCTACCTACCTAGCATCATACAATGGTCTCTAAAAATATTAGGTAAGTAGGTCCTTGGAGTTTCTTTACCATGCTTCTTCTCCAAGAACGATCAGAGCTAGTGAAGCTGGAGAAAAAAAAGTAGCTAGATACTTAGTATTAGATAGTAATAAGTATCTGATTTATATACATTTTTTACTGTAGATAATATTTTGACGTTCAATGTAAATAATTTATTTATTGCATATTGAATAAAAAATTTGAATCTGAATCTGAATCTGAGTACCTATCCTAAATTTTGGAGTGGGCGCTAGGCCATTTGGATTTCTATAAGTTTTTCTTGCCAAAGTGAGCAAACCCATGACAATACGGATTGATCTCTTTTTTTCTTTTTTTAATTTATTTTATGGAATAAAGTTTTATTTTTTACATCACCGGATTTAGGCATTTATAATACCTATGTATTATACAGGGTGTTACACAAGTTTCCTGTTTAACTTTATGGATTCTTTCTACATCAATACAATGGGGATAAGGCCGAAGTATACAAAAATTTCACTTGGTGGTGGGCATCAAAGGGTTTCTCAAATAGCTTGTCGTGTAGAAAACTCTGTTCCATATTTCACGGCATACACCGTTCGCATCAGGCCTGTAGCCAGCAGGGCATTGGGTTGGTACGCTGATTATGTTCTTCTGATTCTGATTGGCAAAAGATTCCTTCGCAGTATCTACTGAACCGTCACTGTATGCAAAACTTTGAATAGCAGCGTCTTTTTTGTAGAGGTTGGGTTGCAAATTGTTGTCTCTGTAAAATATAACGCAAAATTATTAAACAACTTTCAGGGTCTTGGTGAAACTCACTTAGGTATCCCGATCCCGAAGAACCTACCCTGACTCCTCAAGATCGTTCACCACATTCACCCTGGTCCAAACGTCGCGGCATTGTCCATTGATGTACTCTTGACCTTCAGGGCAGTTGGGCGGAACGGTGACCACGTTTGTTGTCTGGACGCCGTTGTGTCGCCAAATGTCACGGCATGCACCGTTAATAAACTGCTGTCCGTTTTGGCAGTTTGGAGGGGCCTGTATAATGTTCTTTTCTTCCACTGATGCGAAGTCGTTTACTTGTCTGAAAGTTCATTAGATAATGATCAAGGTTGGGCATAATGATTTGAGTCGGTCGGTACACTTAGGTACATACACGGTTTTTACATAATGATTGAAAAGAGGTCAGTGACCTAATATCTCGCGTTACGGTTACCTTCCAACTTCATTTACTCACGTAGGTAGGAATTAAAACACCAGTGCTTTACATCGATATTGGTGTTTAAACATTGATTGAACATTCATTTTGTACCTACCTACCAATAATAAGTTCTAGCTTATTTATTTTACTGTGGCGGGGTCACACACACACATGTACCTACCTATCTACACAAGGGGGCAAGGTGTCACTACATTACAATTTTATTGCTCCTAAATGGTGCTAGAGCAAGCAATGGTAAGTAAAAGTAACCAATAATTATTAAGTACGTAAGTACCTACTTATGTAATGAGACAATTTATACTTACACCCAAACTTGTTGGTTATTTCGGGCCAACCAAACATCACGACACTGTCCGTTGATGTATTCCTGTCCCGGTGGACAGTTGGGCGGCACAGTCACCACGTTCTGCACCTCCGTCTGTTGTCTCCAAATATCACGGCATTCCCCGTTCACCCACTCCTGTCCAAGCCTACAATTCGGTGGTGCTGTAGCCACATTGAAGGGCTTCACGGCATTCGGACGAGCGTCACTCAATCGAAAGACCACTGCGATGAAAACTATTGTTTTTAACATTTTGTTGACTTTTCTGACTAAGGTATTATAGGTGCGTCTCTGTTAGACTAATCAGTGAAAGTGATAATAAAATGTAGCAAACACCAATAAAATACAAACAATAATTGACGTCAGATATCCACCTATTGTAATCATTATCACTTATAGATTGTATATAAGTACTCCAGTGTGTTTGATGATTTGATCTGATACCTAAATGTTTATCAATTAATTAAGTAATATTAATGATTTTTGTTTGATTGATTTTGCATAGATTTGGCTCCTAACTTTATGTAGAGGTGACTTTTCTCATTTAATAATCTCTAAAAAACTGCATACAATAACTACAGGTAGATTTTCCTACAGGTAGATCAATGTGAAAACGGGGCAGTATGTCAATATTGGTACCTGCTTATTCGAGTAGATTCGAATGAGTTGCTTCGTCTCTCCACGAGGAGTAGGTATCAATTTACCAATATAAGTCAATTACCTGGTAGATACCCAGCGATCTTTAATAAGATAATCGTATCAGTCCATCCATCTGTATAAAGGGGATTATGTCCATATGACACACGATCAACTTCCAGCTCTTTCTTGACGGGACAAAGACCACTTAGCAAACCCACTGATGTCATCATCTACGCCCATTGTTCTGGTTTACATGCGATTGGTATCAGGCTCGGTCTCACGCAAACATTTACATTCTTAGGTAGGTACCTAGGTTGCGGTGGTCCCAAGATGTAGGTACCTAAATAGGTCATATCCGGTTGTATAACCAATCTAGGTACTTACACGTAGGGACTACACTTACTAGCACACACACACAATCATGTTGGACGGGTCGGTTGATACAACAAAAAATAAAAGTTGTGTACGAGTATGCTGTATGAGACAACCCTTGTAAGCATTTAATAAAAATATGACCGATGCGTGTACTATTATGTCATTGTATTCTTCTTGAATGTTTTGAGGCCGTTTATACCCTTTTTTTTCATAACCAGGTTTGCCAGGTTTGATCTACAGTGTTCCAAATAGTCAATGTGTTTTACTGATACTTGTTTAGACGTCGGTGCTCTTTCGGTTTATAAAATCTATTTTTACGATCTAGCTAGAAATATGTGCTTTCAACACAGGACGGATAATATAGATAGTCACCATTAGGTAAAGGTTTTCTGTTTTGCCCTTTCAGTATAAAAATCGAAATTATGTCGCTAGCTCGGAGAGTTTCGAGAAAAAATCAATTCAACATGTCACTCACTACGCTCCATTACCAATAGCCTAGAATAAAACGGCGTAGGTATCAAGTGCATAATAATTGGACGTACAATCGCACATAAGCATTACCACAGACTTTGGTATTACCTACACATACTAGCTCGATTACCAAGCCAGCCGTCGTACATTGCTGCTAAGTGCCTAGATTTGTATCATAAAATGTGTTTCGTAGCAACCTTATCCACAACAATAGCTCCCACTCCCGGCGCGTCAACGACGTAACAAAAATAATCCAACCAAGCAATCCATGAGTAATAAGAAGATTGACATACAAGACTATAGTCGAGTAGATGTTATTGTGATCTTCGCACCGCGCAGTAAAAAGAGTCCAATTCAATCAGTCAGTTCATCAGTTGAGCCTCGCACAGTTCTGTAGACACTGAGAGACTCGGACGTGCGCCCCGTCTCCAATCAACCCACCTGTGTAACTATAGATGTGAAAATGAACAAGACAATTTATTTAACCTTGTGTGTGATTTGGTTAGTAGCGAGCTTAAATGCGGATCCAGTTCGCGTGAGAAGCTCCACCAGCCTGAGTCGGGGTTCCAGTTCACGCAGAGGTAGCTCTTCCTCCTCCTCTTCGCATAGTAACGGACAGCAGAAATCGGGCTCTGGATATTCTGGATACGGAAATGCTGGATCAGGATATGCTGGATCGGGACATGCTGGCTCATCGGGAAATGCGAAGCCTGCTTCATCTTGGGACAGTTGGGTAGAAAAGCCGAAAGATAAACATTCATACCCCTCAAGTCAAACCGGTTTATCAGGCGGAGGCCACCGTTCGTCTGCACCTAGTGGAACGCAGCAGAATCATGGATATCCTGCCTCAACAGGACTATCAGGACAGTCAGGAAAAGGAGTCGGATCAGCTGGCTATCCGCAGCAGCAAGGAGGACTTTCTGGAAATGCCGGACTGTCAGGCAATAGTGCTGGACATCAACAAAGCGGCCTGTCAGGCAGTGGAACAGGGTCTGGATACCCCAGCCATCAAGGCACCGGACACGCTGCTGGCACACCTCCCCAGCACTCAGCACCCGGCAGTGGATATCCCCACCCACAAGGCGCAGGACACGCCGGAGCTCCTCCACCGTATTCAGCAGCTGGTGGTGTACCTCCACCATATTCTCCCTCAGGTAATGGCTACCAACAACAGCATTATGGTACTGGTGGCCGCCAGAATACCGGTGGGGCTTATGGTAACTATCACCAAGAGCAAGGGCCACCACCGCCATACTCGAATTACGGAGGACCACCAGGCGCATACCATCCTCCAGGCTATGGATCCCAAATGCCCGGTTATTTTGGAAATTCCTACGGAAAAGGAGGTTTTGGAGGGATGAGTCGCGGAAGTAGTGCTCTCACTGGAGTAGGTATTGCAGGTGCTGGCGTTGGTACACTGCTTACAGGTCTAGCCTTGTGGAATCTAGCCCGATCAACAGGGCGTCAACATCACACGGTCATATACGACAACCGGGGACAACCGGTTGCTGTGACTCCTGAAAATAGCACAGCTCCAGTAGTCGATCCTATGCTTGCTGACTTAGTCAACTGCACACTTACAGTAGACAATGGCAAGTCGATAGAAATCCTTGCGATACCGTGTGCTATTGCAACTTCCTTCTCGCCGGAGGCAGACGTGAAAGATCCTGGATTGAGCGGTAATTCGACCGACACTACGAAATGTATCGTCACAATAGTCACAAAACAAGAGAGAGAGTTTATGACTACGATTCCTTGCTCTACACTTCTAAATACCGCTGCTGAAAACAATGTCACTGAGCCTGTTATTGACGACTCCAACCTTGCCGCCATTAATGGTACAGTGGACATTGATCCAGCAGCGACTTCGTACATTGCTACAGCGGAAATAAATCCAGAACTAGCACCTTTACTTTCCGACAAAGTAGAGCTCACAAAGTCTTTGAACTGCACCTTGGAACCGGGAGATGTTAGAGATCCAATTAACCCATGTTTCTCGTTAACATCGGATGTAACTGTTATCCCCCTACAAACCGAAAATATCCAGACCCCTAGTGCTGCCTGATATTACGTAAATATAAGTCATGATGGGAGATCGCCTATATTGAGGGATTGCTTCGCCCACTCAGTAGGTATTCGATTATGTTAAAATTTAATATTAACTTGCTAAATCTACTTATTTTTACGTAGTAGGTAAATAAGAACAAAATGTACCTATCATTAAAAATATTAGTTAAAATATGTATTTTTTATTCCGATTTGTTACATCGATTGTGTTTGTGTATCAGTGATTATACAAGGTGTTGTTTTGTAAAGTGAGTCCCGACTCAGGAGTGATTATTTACGATATCGAAGCAAAAAAATAGTTATTTTCATCTCCCACGCTCGGAAAGTTTGCTGTTACTAGTAACTTACGATCGTGTAAAGGCTGGATTTAAACTATCTGCATTTTAGTGCGCTTCGAAATTTGAACGCGACGCCGGGAAAGTCTTTCCCGCGCCCTATGGTGTTGTAAAAGAAAAAAACACTGGCCGTTTAAGTAGATGCCAGATCCCGACCGAAAAAAGATCCTCATTCATAGTTCGTTTACACGCGTATTCCAGCGAAAGTGATTGTTCGTGCCCATTCTCTATACAAAACTGTGAAAGTAAATGGGGCATAAGGATCTTTTAAAAAGGTAAAGTCACGGAATAGAACATTCAGAAACGCGGTTTCTTCTTTCAGGTTTTTTCAATATTTTGTACACTATATTTATTTTCAATACCAGTAAATAAAAAAAATGCTTCGCTTCTGTTTTATCAAATATATAATTATGTTTTGGTTTGTTAAATACATTTTTTCAAACGATATTACTAAAATTTCCTTTTATCTCCTACAAATGTTTAATTTATATGGTATAAGTTCAGAATGCACCCGGAAAAAAAAATCATTATTTTATTTAAACTCTAATTTTTAATTCCAGTCCACGGAATGACAGTTGTTACAAAGGCTTTATCTGTCAGTAACATACTAGCAACTGTCATTCCGTGGACTCGAATTAAAAATTAGAGTTTACATTATTTTTGTGTCTGGATAAATAAACTTAAGGAAATTATTAATAAAACTAATTATACCATATTAATACCAACGAAGCTGAAAACTTTAGTGCGGCAGCCATAACTACAGTAAAATATGCTTTTAAAAGGAACTTATTCGACTCACCTGTTTTAAGTACTGTTGCTGTTAATTTTTTGTTATTTAAGTTTGTAAAACTTTTGAGTAAATAAATTAAAAAAAAAAAAAAAAGTTGTCTATTGAGTTTTTCCCGCTTGGCTAACAAAATCATTTCCTCGCTTCTGTGAGATGAAAAGTTTTGTGTTTCGCACGAATGCAATATTATTTGCGTTTCGTGCTTCTGAATACCTCGCTACGCTCAGGTTTCTTTTTTTGAACCACTCGCTACGCTCTTGGCTCAATTTTAGAAACCTTCGCTAGCTCGGTATTCAATACAAGCACTCGCCGCAAACAACAATTTTGCATTCTTGCATAACAAATAACTATTGTAATCAAATAACTATATTCGCAAAACAGGTGAGTCAAATAAGTTCCTTTTAAAAGCATATTTTACTGTAGTTACGGCTGCCGCACTAAAGTTTTGAGCTTCGTTGGTTTTAAAACCATTCGTTTTATTAATAATTTCCTGAAGTTTATTTATCCAGACACAAAAATTATGTAAATAAAAGAATGTTTTTTTTTCCGGATGCATTCTGAACTTTTACCATATAAATAAAAAAAATCTAGGAGATAAAAAAATAAATTAGTAATATCGTTTGAAAAAATGTATTTAACAAACCAAAACATAATTATCTATTTGATAAAACAGAAGCGCAGCACTTTTTTTATTTACTGGTATTATAAAATAAATATGTGTAGGTACAAAATATTGAAAAGACTATAAGAAGAAACCGCGTTACTGAATGTTCTATTCCGTGACTTTACCTTTTTAAAAGATGCTTATGCACCATTTACATTCACAGTTTTGTATAGAGAATGGGCACGAACAATCACTTTCGCTGAAATACGCGTGTAAACGAACTATGAATGAGGATCTTTTTTTCTGTCCGGATCTGGCATCTACTTAAACGGCCAGTGTTTTTTTCTTTTTCAACACCATAGGGCGCGGGAAAGACTGTCCCGGCGGCGTCGCGTTCAAATTTCGAAGCGCACTAAAATGCAGATAGTTTAAATCCGGCCTTTACACGATCGTAAGATTCAAGATTCAAATGTTTTTATTCAATATGCCATAAATAAATTATTTACATTGATTTATAAGTTACTACAGGGTGCACTCTAAGTCGATAGCGGAACTTTAAGTAGGCTGTCTACTGATCACTACAAACAACTTTTACCAGGTGGCGAAAACAATGGAGCGTAAAAAATATCAGCTGTTCCAAACAAAAGGTCGACTCAGTACTGCGCCAAATGTCATGTGTCTCTTGCGGGTTCAAGTCCTGGGGCCTTAGCCTGTAACACAATGGCGCCTCAATGGCGTCCTAGGTAGAAGGACAAAACCGGGATTTTTTCGTTGTTCTCCTACAACCAGCGAACTAATCCTCTAGGATTAGACTCTTAATATTCTTTGCTGTACTACAATAACCTTAAAAGGACCGACACTGGACCGACAGCATCAATAAATCGTAATTAAAACCGTCAACCGGAAGCCCATTTTGGCACCATTGTGTTACAGGCTAAGAGCCCTGTCCCGAGTGAATTTTTTCAACTTATTATAAATGTTTAAATTATTCACTAGCACGGGTTAGTGCTTTAGGAAAAACAAAACGTGGTTTGAAAACTTTATTAGGTAATTAGTTTAGGTGAAAAACATAAAATGACTGAACAGAGAACCGGTAACACCACTGCCAGTCTTGCCCCAGTGTTTGTTTTACCCCACTCACCCATGGATCTAATACTTCAAGTATTTTTCGTAACATCATTCTAAAACTCATAAGGTCTTCCATCCGCAGGTGAAAGGTCACACACACCCCGTAGAAAGCGTAGGGTATATTTTATCACAGGGCATTCATAGTGGGAGTTATGGATTGATCGTATGGTATAGGCTGAGCGATAGAGGTCGTCTACTCTGTGAAGCGGGCGACAGTCAACTGTTGTCAACTTGACACATTCATTTCGACATTTCGTTGCTGTCATCCACTTGAGTTGATCCACTATTTACATTTTTTTAAAAGACAGATCAAGCAAGAGAGCTAAACAAATTATTTCGGTTGCATCCATTGTAGTCTGAAAAATGTTATCCTAGAACTAAAAATGTCAGACCCAACAATTCAAACGTTTTGCTGCCACCACACCGGTAACCAAGAAGATGTCGCTGTGAAGATTATGAATGAATTCAATACGGATTCTTACAATGCAGTTTGTTTGGCTTCTTCGGTTGTAGGGATTTTAGGCGCAATATATCAGGTGAGCGATTAACATTCAAGTGTAAGTTTAAATTTGTAAAAACTCAAAGTACATAAGTAATAAATGTATTGCATTGGTTTCAGGTATTTCCATGCATTGAGAGCTATGATTCCAAAAAGTGGCAAACTCTTTCATCAACTCGTGGGAGACGCATTATAATTTGGCTAGCTGTTGCAGACTTATTAGCCTCTCTAGGTAAGAAAAAACCTGTTACTTACATTATGCATATACATGTGATAGTTGCAATACTCTAACAACCCAAAAAAAATTTCAGGTGTATTGATACGGTCATCATTATGGCTCAAGTACAAAAATATTATGCCAATGCCAGACGACGATGTCAGTGTGTTATTTTGTAGTATAATATCTGTAAGTTTTACTTTATAATTTTCCTTGCTAATTTAGGTTTTAAAATAATTTTGCAAGTAATATGTTTTTGTCTTTCCTTATAGGCTTGGACACAATATTTTTATACTGCTACATGGTTTTGGACTCTGTTTTATGCCATTGACACATGGCTAACTCTCAAGGGCCGGGATTCGCACCCAGTGCTCTACCACTCCCTATCATGGGGCTTGCCAGCTGCCACTACTGCTGTTGGATTGTCTATCCTTTACCTGCCTGATGCAAAGTAACTGCAGTATTTATCAATAAGTGAAATGTAGATTATGTATGACTTATGAAGTTATGTATGACTCTTATGAGACACTAATTATTGTGATTTGGTTTTTCAGGTGCCATAACTTAACATCAGTCACCAGTGCCTTAATGAAGATATTGCCAAACTACTGCGCCACATATCTGCCAATAGCCATTGTAATGATTGTTAACCCTATTATGTACATGTTGGCAAGTAAGGACGTGGAAATGGCAGTAGCTTTACCCTTGGCTCAGGTATTTCTACAAGACTCCTTGCATTAACGAAATAGGGTGAATTAACCACTTAGCAGAGGCGATGCCTGGAAACCCTCTCAAATGGGGATTGACTGTTCTACCTCTGGATTACTAATCATTTGTTTATTGAACTTTTATCCCTTTTTCTACCACTTGAGCAGAATATCTTGCATGACTGTCTAAATCAAGCTTTGACTGCATGACACTAAGAGAGTCCATAGCATGTATTCTTATTGTTTACGTTATTATGTAAAAAAAATTAAAAACATTTTTCAGTTTACAAGCAGGGAGAGAAAATTGGTTGATGCTCTGAGACTTAAATTCTTCCTCATCAACATTGTATTTTATGTATGCTGGTTGCCTAATCTTCTAAATGGTGTGCTGCTATGGACAATGTGGTTCAATATGCCAGTGAAAGTAATCATTGGAATATGGTATATTATGGTAAGTTTGTTGCAACATGTATTTTTGCTGGCAGCAATATTTTATTTTATTAGTTATGCAATATATATTTTTTATTTTACAGGCTTTAATAAATCCAATGCAAGCACTGCTAAATGCACTAGTGTACCGAAGGTGGACGATGGATAGGCAGAGATTTTTTATGGGTACAACATTCATGCAACGGACTCAGAAAGACTCCAGCTTTCCTGAAGAGTACTCTCCATTGCTGGGATCAGAGCCACCGCGTTTGCAGTTGAAACCTATACCATCAAGTATAAACACCTATTCAACAATGTGATCAGTAATAGATATTAATAAAATGCATTTAATTATGTATGCATAAAAGCATTTTTTATGTAAATGAACACGTTTTGCTTGCAATCACAAAGGAGAATGTCAAGGATTTATGTCTGTCGGATGAATTTTTAAAGATTGTGGCTTTATCAGTGAGGGGTTTTGTATGTATTATACAAAGTTATGCGTAACAAATATTATTGATTTTGCTTTTTAATTCTGCAGTATTTTTTACCTTTATATTAATACACTTTTTGTATGTTGTCATTGTTTTTCAATAAAAGTAAATACTTAGACAATATTAATTTCTTTTATTTCATTTTTAAAACATATTTTAATATTAATTATCACATTTCTTAGTTAAATCATACACTATCATGGTCAATATCAGGTGGGGCCATAGTTAAGTCTGTAACATCTTTAACTATCATGTGTGCTATCTGCCAGGCCATTTCTTCCTCTTCTTTACTGGAGGAGATTGCAGTTGGAACAAAACGACTAACCATTTTTTTAAGCACAGATTTATCTTTCTTATCAGGATCTGGTTCAAATTTTGATTCAAATCTGCCTAAACTATTAATTCTACCCAGACTTAGCCCATCCTGCCTTTTGCGTTGCCAAAGGGAATCAGCATTATAAAGTTGATTAGAATCTATTGTCATGTCAGGTACAGAGAGGTTGCGTTTCTTCCTATGAAACACTTGGTCGCCCATGGCTAGTAGAGTGTTTTGCGTGCTCAGCGAATATTCGCTGCTGCAGTCAGACTGGGATCTTTGATGTGACCACATTTGGTCAACTGAATTTATCATTTCGGTTAGGTATTTATAGTAAACCTCAGATCCTAAAAACGACTTTAAATAGTTAGTCAGAGTTTTAAACACAATTTGATAAGGGACATCAAAACAAGAGTATTCAGGGCCTCCTTCGCGACATATATCACTTTCAACTTTCAACCTCACTTCTGTAGGGAAACCTACTGGGCTTATAGCTTGCAGTGAGAAATACTTCTCATAAATGATGATGGCATCATCCTGTGCCTGCTGAGCGTCGCCGGGACTCAGCAGCAGGTGGTCTCGGAAGTGCCTCACCGCCATGAGGAACTCCAGCAGCAGGCTGCAAGATTCTTGCTCCAAGTATTCCGTAAAATAAAATAGTATGCTTTCATTGTACAGAATGTCATTGAGATTGAGATTCCCACTTGTTAAAATATCTATCTGTGCCTTAACATACAGAGGGCTCGCTTGGAACTCTCTGAAGTAATTACTTTCCATTTGTTTGAATAGAAAGTCTAGCACTGGCTTGAAGCAATCATCTTTTATTTGGCCATGTGGGTTGCAAATGTTGGATATAACAGATTTTCTTAAATGGTCGGGCAGATCTATAGGTTGAGGCGCTTCTAAAGCCACATATTTTTTGAATAAACTAACAGCTTCATCAGTTAAGCTGTTAGTATCATTTTCATTCTTGCAGTCAGCACTATTATTAAAGTTTGGATTATTCTCAGTCAAATTCTGACATGAAGTTGATGAATTATCACTCTTGCTCTTGTAGTGTTTGCTTACTCTAATGTCACTACTGTTTATCTTAGCACTAAATGCTCTTAACACAAACTCTTGATTAGCTTTCTCATCTGAATTCCAATCTAGGTCAAAACTTTTAGTTCGACTGATTGGTTTATTTTCACTAACGTTTAATGTCTTTTTCTGTAATATAGTTACTCTGAAGTCCTCTAGTTCTAACCAACATTTTATGATGATCATTTTACCAATTGATTGCATGAATTGCATGAAATACCTCAAGGTGTTCCTACTGTCAAGAATGTCCAGTAATGCCAACGATAGGCGGGATTTCTTCTCAAACACTTGGAACTGATCTGAAAATATGGAAAAATCGCCTATTATAATGGATTTGTCATAATTATTAATTAATGTTGCATTAAAACGAAGGTGTACACAATACCTACCTTCGTTTTCCTGAATAGTATCTAGAGAGAGCACCTTTGATATGTTTGTTACTGCCGTATTTTCTGGTGGTCGCACAGGAAAGCCCGATTTCCCTTTAGCTGTAAAAAGAGCATTCAATACGTGTTCCGCTGTTTGGAAATAATTTGCACAGAAGGCAACAATGATGATATACCTACCAGCACTCTTCCAAAACTTTATCATTATGTGGCCACGTAATACTAGTTTCAGAAAATGTTTTAGCTAAGTAACAAGCGTTTGAAATGAACTCGGAATGCAATTATGATTATGGAAAACACGAAGGAAACAATAACATTTTCTCGATTACAAACAGCACCAAAAACGTAAATAAAATGTCGAATGTCAAAATGACATTTGCGTTTAAAAACATCGGTACGAATTACGAACACATCTGTCATCAGTTTTTGAACGCTACAACCACAGAGTAAACAACTACAACTACACGCTCAATCTTATTTCAATAAGGGCGATTCTGTCTAAAACTATACTAATCTGACAGCACTAAAAGTGACAGATAATGTACTAAAGTGACAGATAATGTACTAAAGATGACAGCTATCTGTCACTTTAGTACATTATCTGTCACTTTTAGTGCTGTCAGATTAGTATAGTTTTAGACAGAATCGCCCTTACTGAGTTCGGATAAACACGGAGGATACGAGGATACGGACAGGGGCCTAGCTTGTAACGCAATGGTGCCAAAATGGGCTCCCGGTTGACGGTTTTATTACGATTTATTAATGTCAGTCCAGTGTCGGTCCTTTTAATGTTTTTGTAGTACAGGGCCCTTAGCCTGTAACACAATGGTGCCAAAATGGGCTGTCAGGTGACGACTTCAATTACGATTTGCTAACGCTGTCTGTCCTTTTAATGTTTTTGTAGTACAGCAAAGAATATTTTGATTCTAATTCTAGAGGATTAGTTCTCTGGTTGTAGGAGAAAAACGAGGAGAGCCCGGTTTTGTCCTTCTGCTGGGACGCCATTGACCCGCCATTGCGTTACAGGCTAAGGGCCCGGCAAATAATGTTATGAGTCAGGGCGATTCTGTCTAAAACTTATACTAATCTGACAGCACTAAAGTGACAGATAATGTACTAAAGTGACAGATAGCTGTCATCTTTAGTACATTATCTGTCACTTTTAGTGCTGTCAGATTAGTATAGTTTTAGACAGAAATTCTAGAGGATTAGTTTGCTGGTTGTAGGAGAACAACTAGAAAATCCCGGTTTTGTCCTTCTACCTGATTGATACGATATGATTGCTATTGGCAAATCCGAAATTTTGCGTTTGGTCCCGTGTCCAGTTTCCAGTAATTACACTATCCTAGCACCTTTATGGATCAACACAACACTCCAATGTTTAATTTTAATCCGTCTAGAAATACGTAGTAACGGGTTTACATTACAACTTTACTAGATAGGTACTCGCGAAAGGACACGAACACACGTAGACTCATACGGCCGCTTTGCCTCTCACTTTTCCCGCGCCCCGTCTCGCTCTGGGTGAAACAGCTAAGAAGGCTGTGGCTGTGGCTATAGAAAACAATGTTTCACGCGCTTGGCCGTCACTGAGTTCCCACGGTCCTGAAGGGGCCTCTTAAATGGGTGGTTCGTATAGGATGCGATTTTTTATTTGAAATCAGGTTTTCTAGCGAGTGTTCTTAGATGGGTAATGGGTATGTTTTATCAAAATCGGCTCAGCCGTTTAAGCGATATGCCAATTTGAAGCTAAAATGTCGGGGGTATTTTAAATTATAATACTCCCCCCTCCTCCCTCCTAAACTCACGTGAGATTTTTCATAATCCGTCCGTTGGACTTACGTGATATTTTCCGTTACCCCTCGAACCCACGTGAGATTGGGTGTTTACACTCAAAAATAGCCCTTGAATTGAAATGTACCTGCAATATTTTTTTTACTTTTAAAAACGGCATTAATTGCTTAGATAATTTTACACTGATTTAGTTAGAAATGCACCCTGTAGAGTTAGTGTGGTAGATATAGTGCGCTAATCGAACAAAAAGGGGTATCCTAGCGTGTGGGTGACCGTACCTATCTACTTAAAGTAATTTTCGTCGTCCTAAGAGAAGTATCTTTTTCTAACTAAACGCCAGTCGTAGGAAACATAAATAAATCTAGGTACCTACCTAACTTAGTTGGTAAGTACAATGCGTGCGGGATGAGAATGGGATGGAACCTTGTCAAAGTCTATCGAAAACATACTGTATTTTACTTTGACAAGGTTGCATCGACGCGAGTTTGCTTACCGCGCGCGTCTCAGTTCCAAAAGGTCGCATCCCATTCTCATTCCGCGCGGATTATACGAGTATTTTGCTCTACCTGTCCGGGAGTACTTACTAGTTGACCGTTTAACGGCATGCTGGAGTTAACGGTTGTTCGAGCGAATTATCCACGGTCCTTACGCAACCGGAGAGGACGCCCCATGAGGATGCAATAGCTGGGGGTATCGACCTTGTTGCGGTTAGGTACTTGCTTCAAAGAACTGTTATGTTGATGGAAATAACTTGGTGTCCACTCGGCCGCAGGGATTCCGCCAGTCGTCACTTGGACGTCGCGCGCTTGATCGCAATTCCACCAGTGCCGGTTCGATATTTAATTAACTCTAATACAAACAGGCTTCAACAATGTTTTCCTTGTTTCTGTTGCCGTGTATGGGTGTCATGTTGTCGGGCTACTCAAATTCGGCCTCGTTCGATCAGAGTCAGTCCGGAAACCTGAATGTCCAGGTGGATTTTAAAGACTTGCACGTTATCGCGCTAATGAAGGGCGGCAAGGAAGAATACGTGGTAAGCTAGTGTTTTATTTGTTTCATATTAAGGCTCGGTATAAGGCTAACTAGGGCCACCAATGTTGAAAAAATCATATCTCCCTTCAGAAGAAGTTTCTGACAAAATCCTAAGATGAGCTCATGCGCCATGCTTTTCTACATTTTTAAGTGTAGGTACCAACTCAATTTATAGTCTTAAGCTAAAAAATTTTCAATTACCGCCAAAAACGGCCGCTTTTGGCGGTTATCGAAAAATTTTTGGCTTAAAAGTAAATTTCGAAGAGGGTATCTACACTTAAAAATCTAGAAAAGCATGGCGCATAGGCTCATCTTAGGTTTTTTCAGAAACTTATTCTAAAGGAAGATATGATTTTTTTAACATTGGTGGCGCTAGTTAGCCATAAACCGAGCCTTAACAATAACACGTATTTTAGTTACCGGTAGGTACGGTATGTATAATACAATTCATTAGATAGTAAGTACAATTACCGACGTATAATAAACGGTCATACGTATACCAAAAGAACACCCTATTATATAAATACGAATAAAAATTTACAAAACGAATGCATGCAACTCCGAATAGGTATGAAGATTGATAATAAAGGTAATGATTCATTTACCCACTAAACTAACCGCGATTCGACCCGTTTCGAATTAAAATTCGGTACAATTTATTGTACATGGCCGTCTCTTTGTGGAGTGATCTATTGCCAAGATACCTTAGGGGGGTCGCAAATCTTCTTAAGAGGGTTCTAGAGAGGGGGTCTTTCTTAGAGGGGGGTCGCGTTAGTAAGAGGCGGCGGCGGGCGATGTATCCCAGATTTAAAATTGTAGCAATAGTGTCCTCAAGGTGAATCAGACAGACTTGCGTAAATTATGATTATTATTATGTCACAACTTACATACAATACAGGGTGTTATTTTGGTCCTTGCCAAGTTTTTTTTTTCCATAAGTACCTACCTATGTGTATATTTTACAGGATTACGATTACGCGTACGATTACAACGAGATGACTATAAAACCGCAAAACGGTACAACACCGAGACCGTTAAATGCTACGAGCATAGCGAATTCCACTGGTTCTGAGAACGATAACACGACCGCGTCGGCCATGGCAGCCAGCGAGAGTAGTGAGACAACACCAAGTGGTGTCAACGCGACCTTTGACACTTCGACAGCCTCGGTGCCCTCAGCAGCTCAACCCTCAGGAAACGTCACAGACTTCGTTACACCCTTACCGATGGTCTCTACCATAGAAACTAGTACAAACGGTACGACTAATGGATGTAAGAAAGGTTTCGCACTCAACCAGAAGGGCGATTGCGAGTTAAAACTTCAGAACGCTGGCACTAATGCGTAAGTATATTTCTCACCCTACCAGCATGCCTAGCATGAACGCCATAGCCTAACAAGGTGGCCATATCGAGCTAGATATCGCTTGATAGGTAGTATCAAGGTAGTAGGTATCTACACTCACTGCAGTACCGTACCTACCCCTACCCACTGGGGCGGCATAGCCTGGGCAGTCCCGGATCTAGGGGGGGGCAAACCGGTGCACAGCGCGCCCAAAAAGTCAGCAATTTTGCCCTCGAGCGAGATTTCCAATTTACCTACTAGATTTCCTTTGTAAATAGAACAAACGCAGCCAGCTCTAAAATGCACGGATTTTATTACATAAGTATCTGCAAAGTGTTACAACCATCAACCATCTTCGATTATCCTAGTTTCAACCATCTTCGATTACCCTAGTTTTCCCTTTATGTGGCCATTAAACCCTAACTCTGTAACAAACAGCTCTCTGAGTTTATGGGAAGTACTAGTTCTATTCTTATGATCATGAGTAGTCATCATGAGTGAGTGTGTGTCATAAATGCGAAACTTTGCTTTCGCTTAACTTCGGAACGAAATGACCTACAGACTTGAAATTTTGGATTTTAAGTATGTGATTATAGCTTACTGGATGACGAAAACTGCGTTCTGGTCTTATCCAGAGGTTCTCAAATAGGGGCCTGAAAATGCGGCGAAATGGTTCCAGTAAAGGATGGTACGGCAGTGTTTGCTTCGCGCTCGACCTGGCGGGGGCACTGCCGTACCCCCAGACGTATCGAGCCGAGCTGTAAACCTCGTTATGGCTGGTCATGCAACCTAAGCCAGCTATGGGTATGATGTATGTGAGGCCAGTATTACGAAGCAATATAATATTACTTAATCATATTTTTTTCGAGTAAAACTTTAAAAGGTGTACCTACTGACTGTAAAGGTATTTTGTATGCACATTGTATTGTATGATGACGCGGGTTTAAACAAGTGTTAGGTACATATAATACAATACAATGTGCACCGAGGACCGGCTTTTAATTTAATGGTTATTTATTTTTCATTCCAGATTGCTCAAGTTGGTGAAATTGTCGCAAAAACTAAAATTGCGAAGGGAGAAAAGAACTACCACCGCTAAAAGGGGCTAGATAGACGTAGCTTGATACAAAAATATTGCGACAGTCACGGACACACGACAGCACGTCGGCCCTTCCACGCTAGCACTCTACTCAGTTAGGTACGTTACGGGCGACTTTACAACAAAAGTGTACAGTGTCACGTGCTGTCGTGCGTACGCAACTACGCACGACGACGGCCACCTTATGTACTTTAGCTAGAAATCTAGAGAAGAGCTCTCTTCTTTAGATATGTTACCGGCCAAACCCGATTTAAGGATAAACTAGTTTCGCCTAGGCCAAACTAGTTTATCCGAACGTCGTATGGATAAACTGGTATGTCGTAGGCCAAACTAGTCTAGCCGAAGCTCGTTAGGAGAAACCAGTTTAGCCTAGGCCAATCTAGTCTGGCCTAGCAAGAATATGTAAGCTTCAGTCAGTATGCTTAGCATGGTCGTTTTGACACTCTCTCGAACTCGAGTGACAGACGTGCCATGTCTATTGTGCGAGCATGGCAGGCGGGACTCGAGATGGCAATAGATTAGGGTCATGTCGAGTAAAAAGTAGTTATTGCCAATTTAATAAAAATGTTGTATTTTTGTCTCCATCGCCATGTTGGTGTAGAGCCAACTCGAGCCCGACCGACAAGTTGACAGTTTTGCATAGAGAAGGGCCTATCTCGGGCTTACCATGCTGCCCGTACTGGATAAACTAGTATGGCCTAGCCCGAGCTGATATTGACGAATGATTAGGTATGAATGTTACCATATCTCGTAAACTAAGAGGTTTAGCGCAAAAAAGACGATATTTTCGAACCCCTTAACAGCCCCGGAACTAAGCCTTATACTTCTATACGTGTTCTAAAAACCGACATACAGGGTGTTAAACATACAGGGTATTCCTAAAAGTGTGACAGACAGTCGAAAAAGATTTAAAACAAAGGTTAGGTCAGTAGGTTTGGTTGGCGACACACTGACATACCTCTTTTTGTTTACGAATGCTCCTTTAAACCGGACAAAACCGGACATACCGTAGACTTTTGGAATGTAGACTTTTTCAAATTCGGCCTCTAAATGCGTCCCCTACTGTTCAGATAATTACCCCTACTTAAATAGGGCTAGACTAGTTTGGCCTAGGCTAAACTAGTCTAGCCCTATGCTCGTATGGAGATACCAGTTAAGCCAAACTAGTCTAGCCCTATTTGAGTAGGGGTAATACAGATTCTACTTATTTATGCTAGCCTAGTACTTTTTCTTAAAATTAACAAACCCGCCGTAATTATCTGAACAGTAGGGGACGCATTTAGAGGCCGAATTTGAAAAATTCTACATTCCAAAAGTCTACGGTATGTCCGGTTTTGTCCGGTTTAAAGGAGCATCCGTAAACAAAAAGAGGTATGTCAGTGTGTCGCCAACTAAACCTACTGACCTAACCTTTGTTTTAAATCTTTTTCGACTGTCTGTCACACTTTTAGGAATACCCTGTATGTTTAACACCCTGTATGTCGGTTTTTAGAACACGTATAGAAGTAAAAGGCTTAGTTCCGGGGCTGTTAAGGGGTTCGAAAATATCGTCATTTTTGCGCTAAACCTCTTAGTTTACGAGATAGAGATAGATAGATAGATAGATAGATAGAAAACTCTTTATTGTACACGAAAATAATTTACAAAGGAATTCTTAAACTAATCAGTATGCATACAATTGGCGGCCTTATCGCTAAAAGCGATCTCTGCCAGGCAACCATTGGATGGATAGGATATGGTAACATTCATACCTAATCATTCGTCAATATCAGCTCGGGCTAGGCCATACTAGTTTATCCTGAAGCTTACATATTCTTGCTAGGCCAGACTAAATTGGCCTAGGCTAAACTGGTTTCTCCTAACGAGCTTCGGCTAGACTAGTTTGGCCTAGGACATACCGGTTTATCCATACGACGTTCAGATAAACTAGTTTGGCCTAGGCGAAACTAGTTTATCCTTAAATCGGGTTTGGCCGGTAACAGATATACCTACTTACTCGAACTAAAAAGTAAGTATCTAACTCTGTAGGTAACATCATGAAAAACTGCATGCATACTTAGTCGTGTCGCGTGAGTTAACAACCAATTAACAACTACATTATCAAGTGCAAAAGTTAGACTGCCTTGAGAAATTAACTTTAAAAATAGACGCGATTTGAACACCCTCCATAAAGTCATCAGTTCAGTTCACTGACTGATTGGTAATTAAATTATGTCTTAGGAAAGCCTTAAAAATCATTAAGTATTAGGGTAAGTCTACCTACCTACATTATGTTCAAAGGTCCTAGTTACTAGAAACCTTAATAAAAACGAACCAGTCACACACAATACCCCCGACAGAGGGGTGTGATCTGGTGGGAATAATTTATTCCCATCCATTCACACTGTTACTCGATGGGATTTTTTTATTCCCAACGAGTCACACTTACTAGCTAGTCTAGTAAATTTTATGTAATCGATTTTTCACTGCATGGCACGATCATACGAGAAAGACAGGCATAAAATCGGAGAGACTGTATCTGACCTCAAACAAAGTATATCAAGAAGTATAAAAGAAAATCTGATTTAGCGACGCTCAATAATCTAAAAGGTTTGTTGTTTAAAATTAAATCAACAAATGAAACATTAGTAAAATATAGCACAAATAGACGGATTTAAAATATAACTTGAATATTTCAGTATAGGTACTTGTGTTTTATTATCATAATAAATTATTACTAAAGTTGGGCTTTTACCCACACTCCTATAGTTTCACTGATGATTGTGAAATAAAGTTGGGAACAAATGTGAAATTCGAGTGTCTGATTCAGAAGCTGAGAGTTTGCAGTACACACAAAAATATTATTGTAAATATTGTTTATGATATTTTAAATTCGGTAACAAGTAACTTGCCTAATTTAATATTGTTTCTGTAATGTACACAAGTTATTGCAATGGTGAAAAGATTATTAATAGAGCTTTTATTGTTTTGCCGTTTAAGGAAGGTAAGCAAACTAATTCATGGACTGTTATAAAGGCATCCCAAAGGTGCTTAATAAAATAAAGAATGATACCTAATAAATAAGTTTTAGTTTGTAATAATTACTTAACTTTAAATAATTATTGATAGATAGATTAATATGATGAAAAGAAAATAATAATTACACAGTGTAAAATAGGCTGAACTTCAGTTACAGTTAATATGTAAATTGGTTATGAGACTTAAACCTACATTGGAAAGCTTTAAATAAAGAGGTTTTTAACACACATGTCTTTATTTGAATAAGTTTCTAAGTTTTTATTGCATTTTATCATTTATAAGAGTTTGAGAGTACTGCAGTCAAATATATAACATACCTAGTGACTTCTTAGCATGGGACGGTTAAGGTTTTGATTAATCAATATCATGTTGACGCATTTGTACTATAGTAGTTGGTGCTTCAAACAATCCATTCTTATATCTGAATTGCAATATTGACTTTAATTAATTAAATGCAACAGAATAAATAAGAGTGACACCTAACCATCACACAATCAATAAAATGCTAAATATTAGAGCTTACACAGACAAAATAGAAGAGGTATAAAAGCACCAATGGTGATGAAGACTGGCAGCAGCACGGAGCTCTCATCCATAGAGTATGGGTCAGGCTGTTTTGGGCCACTTGCTCGCTTAGATGGAGTATTCTCCTCTTCAGTGTCGTCCTCCGGGAGCTCCTCTGCCTCACTCTCGGGCCACACATGCGGCGGCAGCTTAGGCACCTCGTCAATCTTGCCTCTCATCACATACAGAGCATTGATCTTAGGGTTATCTCTGTACCCTTTGATAAACTCAACTTTTATTTTACCTCCACGTATATCAGATTCTTCCTCATTGTAATATAGTTTTCCATTTCTTATGGTATACGGTATATACTCGTCATGCGCGACACCGCGCCCAACTTTGTCAAATATATCTAAATCTGCTACAATGGTGTGATCTCCATTTAACACTACATCAAACACTTTCATGTTGGGTGCATTAAAGTACACCTCACTAAACTTTAGCACTAAGACATAGTCATCGTCTTGGTTAGCTGGAATGTCGTAGCCAAAAGTGCTGTGGTGATAGCGTTCCGTCTGGTATAGGATCTCGTCCTTATGGTTCACTCTGCCGATCATGACCAATGACCTACCGAAGTCAGAGGCAGTGCCGATTCTCCCTTGTAGAGGGTCCTTTTCGTAATGAATGCCATAAATATCCGTGTGAGCTGGACCACCGGCATTTATACCGTAAATTATTTCACCGAGGCCGGTAGCACTTTTTGATAAATAGATTAGGTATATAGTCACAGGAAACCATAACTTCATCATTTTATTGCACCAAGTTTAGAACTTTTTTATGTGATGTTTTCTTGCATAGATGTTTTAATAAAAATTGCCGGAAGGCAAACGAAAATTCGCCAACTCGCCGAACGAAAGAAAGCTTTCCAACCAAGACAGATTTTTTTAAATCAATTTTGTTTGACAGATTGGGGCTGTCAGCCCCTGATTTTAGTTTTCCCTTATTGGCCACAGAACACCCCCGGTGGTGGCAGAACGATCAAAGGGTTAGGTTAAGTTGCGCAATATTATTTCTCTGCGTTACACGCCCATTGCGTGATAAAATAAGTTTCAGTTGTATAGCGCATGCATGCAACACGCACGACACTTAAAAATAACATGATTTTTTCCGTCAAAACATCTGTAGAAAATAAATAATACCCTATATTTGGGTATTTACCTTATGGTGGTAACACTGAGTTTGACGTGACATGCGCGTACAACACAGAACCACGGAGTACGATGCGCTCTACTTGTCCATGTCTAGGGGACATTACACGGTCAATCTCTTCAAAAATAAAGGCGTGCGTGAGTGTAGAACCGGTAACAAAAGTTGCGTGATTGCGACGCGACGACTTCCTTTTGAGTTTTGACTCTTTGGCAACTTGGCGACGGACAGCCCTGTGAATCGTTCATTCAAATGAACGAGCGGTAGTGAAGCCCGATTCCATCGCAATGAGAGAGAGTCAGAGAAAGAGAGAGCGAGAGAGAACACTTGAGTGTTGCACGTCAGTGTTGCCACCTTAGTGGAATCACCACTAGGTTGGTGGTTTGGACCCCCTGTCTCGTAGGCAAAGAAATCAATGTAGGTAGTGGCTGGTGAAATTTAGAAGGATTTATATTATTTTAGCAATGTTTTTATTCATCTCAAGTGGGGACAAAAGTAATCTAGAAATCCTTTTGCTACCACAAAGCAATTTAAGGAAGTGATAAAGTAATATTTGATCAAAAAACCGCATTTGAATGCAAAATAGGTACTCATATTAAAAGAAATGGTTTGGTGCAAAAAAAAAAGGGTTCTGGAGGTTTAGGGGGTTGCATTGTCGCGGAAAAAAAAATAGTTGGCAACACCGCGCAGCTATCAAATCAAAGGAAAATATATTTTTACTAGAAATAGAACTATATTTTGCGATTTCGCGGCCGTAAAGTGTTTATACTTATTTGGGAATGATTACCGTGTACGCTAATAGTTAAAAGTTGAAATGAACGTATCCAGCAATTCCTTGATTGAGAAAAATACCCTACTTCAACCGAAAGCATGTTTGCTTTCGAAAGACTACATTCTTCTTGTCTGATGATATTTTCTTCACCCACACCATCTGCTATGTATTCATATCGTAAGTACCTAACATAATTAACACTATACACTATCTAATACAACTCGAGTGTATCAGTATTCATTTAGAGGTTATGTTTATGCCAACTTGACCCACCATCCGAAGGTTGTTATAAAAGATGCATCTTTTCTGCGTTCGATGATACGAACGTGACTTTCTATTGCCAATGTGGCAGTAACAGCATTTATATACCAGTAATTGATTATACTTTTGTTTCAGCTTCCAACTTTACTAGAATCGTCATATACCAATACCTAAGAGATACAGTTCCGAGAAGATTCTAGTCAAGGAACAAAAAATGTTAATTCATCTCGTCAGGATAAACAAGGTATTTGTAACTATTGAATATTAATTCAAACAAATCAAGCTATACTATAGAAGCTCCCTGTTAGCATGCGTGGAACGTTCATTAGTCAGCGCCCCGAACAATGCTACATACTTGTATCACAAATAGCTAGCCTAGAGAATAGGTAGACAGTCGCAATAAAGGTTGTGATTTAGACACAAGTTGAGTGTCTTTGTTGAGATAAATTCTGCAATCGGCTTCTCAAGCCATTAGCAGATTTGTTCATTAGTGTAATGTGTGAGGCACGGTCTACCATTAAAGATGCCTCTTCTTTATTTATGTATGGGTTATGTTTGTTAAAAGTTTGTTTGTTATCATCTTTTATTAAAAGTATTTTTAATTTCGCATTTACAGCCACCAAGTGGAGAGACATGCGCCTTCGTCGGACGCACACTATCGCCCTGCGCGGCGCTTGAGGGCTGCCTAGCTTCGATAGGACCCCAAGAGGACGATTTACTCCATGGCCATGAAACGAAGCAACGGAAACAAGCCACCGATAATTTTCATGATTAGCTTTAGAAGAAGCATACATTGAAATTTATTAATGTATTAATAGAAATATGCTGCATATTCATGAAACCAGAACCTGATTCTTCTTCCATAGGCTAGTGAAGTGAAGACCAAAAAAATTTGGTACGTTTCAAGATCAGTGAATAAAACTTTTTAAATGACATGTTTTTCTTCAATTAAACCCTAAGAAATAAAATATAAATAAAACTACCAAGGATAGTATTTTATCGACATTTTTTTAACCCCATCCCTAGTACATCGATAAAAAACTATCGACTTTTGGTCATATAGGCAGCGTGATGGAATCGGCTGTCAAGCGCGACTAACTTCCGGGGGTTAGTATGACGGGAGTCGCATCTGTTCTTTTTTGTAATCTGTGGCGACGGACGACCGACTGTGACAGACAACGTGACAACGCACCCGGGTTTTGGGGGATTGATTTGGATTTCCGAACCGATTCTTCTCCACTCTCCTCGCTCGCTTAGAGACAATGTGTGAGCGGTACCTTATCGGCACAGCTAAGGAATATGGATCAACGATAGCAGCGTGGCGGGATATTATTATTATTTTTTTTCAATGAGCAGTTTTCAACTGACAGTTAAAAGCTGATTTTAAAATGCTCGCTAGATGGCGCAGAAAATACGGCTGCATAACGGCAGCCAAATAACGCTTTTCCCCACAGATTCACAGATTAGAAAGTACTAATAATAAAGATACACAAACACCACAGATAAGAATCAGGCTTGCCATGTTCAATCGGTAAAAATGCCGTGTCATATATTTGCAATTTTTATTCTTGAAAGCAAAAACATAAATGGTTTTTGATACATATAGAATGTAGGTAGGATACTGACATCAACTATTTGATGCGATAAAATTTGCAAGCAATGAATTGTGTTTCTGGTTATGATTATTACAGTTTACGGTAATTTGTCGTACCGTTGGCTACACTGGTGAAATTTCAACTGACTGCCGTTATAGTTGCCGTATTATGAGCGCCATCAGTTGAGAAAAAAAGAACTACGCTTTATTTTTCTGAAAACGGGCCATTAGAAGCAATTAAAAAAAATCGTTTTGAGGAATTAATTTCCAGAAAGCTGGATATCATTTTAATACCTTCATTTGGTTCTAAATGAGTGTAATCCGAGTTTGCACCGTCCCAGGAGGTGAGCTCAACTTTTGGGGGCCAAAAAACCGCGAAAGGGTCTAGCAGGCTGGGAACAAGATTGGCCCACAATAAATATTTCATTAATGTGAACAACAGAACAACAATAATTGGCTGTTTTTGTTTTGTGGTCGACAAACCTGTGTCACTGCTCAAAAAACTGGTTTTATGGCCGAATAATAAAATTTAACCAGCTGAATTATTGTTGTTCTGTTGTTTACAATAATAAAAATAGTAATACTATTTTATTGCAGTAAAAAAACTTAAGCTTAAAAACTTAAAAAAACTGAAAAAAAAACTCGTCACGCTGCTACATATAGTTGGACCTTAAAAACCACGATAATATGTGGGGCATGGCATGGCGGCTCATCATGTTAGGCCTTCGCATAGACTTACTGGGCCCTTAGCCTGTAACGCAATGGCGGGTCCAGAGCCGGATTAACCCTGTATGGGCCTGTAGGCAATACAATTTTCGGGCCCCTTTTCTTTACCTAATCTTACTGACTAAATCATGTGATGTATTTTTTTGCCTTCTACCCACATTCCTGAATACAATTTCTATGTATAGTACATGAAACATTAAACGCAACTCAGTAATTTTTAATTTAAAATATACATATATTTAACCAAACGCAATAAACAAAAGAAAAAGTGAAGTAATTTCAGTACCTTCTGTTAATTTAACTATGGGCTTTTCTAACTTTTTTAGATATAAAATCTTTTACGACTTCTTCAATGTGGACCTTTTCCAATGCATCATTTTCAATTGCTATTATCGACAATGAATTTAAGTGATGTTGGGACATGCTTGCTCAAAGAGAATTTTTTAATTATTTCAATTTTGAAAAATTTCGTTCTCCTGTCGCGTTTATTATCATCAAACTTCTAGTATAAAGGACCATGGCCATATTGGGCCCACTAACAGTTGACATTTGATAAAAAAAATTACATTGTCGGACCTCAATAAACTTCATGTCAAATGAAAGCTCTTGAAGCGTGCTTCATTTTATTCTATGGCAGCTTAGTCGAAATCTAGCGCGAAAGTGGTATTTTGGGGTTGGGCATATTGGGCCCACTGACAGTTGACATTGTCGGACCTCAATTAAATTCATGTTAAATTAAACCTCTTGAAGAGCACTTCAATTTATTCTATGGTAGCTAAGTCGAAATCGAGCGCGAAAGTGGTAAACTTTTGCGCTACATTTCGACTAATCTCCAATATAATAAATTGAAGTACTCTTCAAGAGCTTTCATTTGACATGAAGTTTATTGAGGTCCGACAATCTTTATAAAATTAATCTTCAAGTGTCAACTGTCAGTGGGCCCAATGTGCCCATGGTCCTTTACCTTACATTCGCAAAACTGACATATTGTAATTAACGTGTTTCGAAAGTTTCGGAATGATTACGCTACAAATTATTATCACGCTATGGAAGCTTACAGAACGCACCCAACGAATCGGGGATTCCCCCAACGTGAATGAAGTCCAGTTGCGTTCCGGAGGATTATATTAGTTCTAATATTAGATACTAGATGGTTCTGTATGTGTAAAGTGTGTTACATGCGTTGAAAAAAAAAAGAATAGTATTGTTGATTATCATTTTGGATCTATAAAACTTTTTTTTGCTGACTGCAGTGGGCCCCTGTCGATCCTGGGCCCCTAGGCAGTTGCCTACTCTGCCTTAAGGTTAATCCGGCTCTGGGCGGGTCAATGGCATCCCGGCAGAAGGACAAAACCGGGCTCTCCTCGTTTTTCTCCTACAACCAGAGAACTAATCCATTCTTTGCTGTACTACAATAACATTAAAAGGACCGACACTGGACCGACAGCATCAATAAATCGTAATTAAAACCGTCAACCGGAAGCCCATTTTGGCACCATTGTGTACAGGCTAAGGGACGCTACGTACGTAAGTGATCATTTTATTTTATTAGATTCCTCTATGCCTCTACGTAAGTAGGTACCTAATTTATAGGGTTGTTTTCTCGTATACAACGTGTTACAAAATATCCTCTTTTTACAGGGTTTAACCTACTGGTCAACAGGATGACATTTCTATGAAAAAAGTTGTTTTTTTTATTTTATAACCTCAAAATGGAAAAAAAACTTATTTTTTTTTGTATTTGGTATTTTAACTTAAATTTGTGCCGCGGGACAGCGACCTGGGGCAGGTCTTTTATTTGTAAATATTATGTTTAGTTAGTTTAGGTTAATATAAGTTTTATTTTACTTTGCACAGGTATTTAGTTTTAATTTATTTTGTTTATAATGTTGTTTTTAGGTTAATTTTAGTTTTAATTTAGCTTTTACTTTCAGCGATTATATTATTATACCAATAAATAGCAAAAAAAAAAAAAACTAACAAAACTTAAATTTTAAAATATCTTGTGGTGTATTTTTCATCGCAATGTGTTGTTGAAACATTGTGAAAGTCAATGAAAACAATATAATTTAAAAAATACTTTTCTACCGCACAGCGCGGCGATCACATTTTATTAATTTAAAAAATCAACGGAACGTCATAGAGGAAAAAAAAGGCTTTTATCCCTATCACCGGGTGCTATTATCCTGTAAAAATATATAATAATAATAATATAATAAATCATTTTATTTCGATCACTAGGATCATAATGGGCGAGTTACATTTTTTACACAGAAGAACATTCTTACACAGAAAAAATATAAAAATAGGAAGCACAAAAAATTATTAAAGATAACAAAAACAATTTTATGACACGGACAATACTTTCAGCCAGTGCCTTAGAAAAAAGGACACAGGGTCTTCAGAGATGACACTCAGGATGCTGTTGCTGCTAGCCTCCACTCTGTAGAGCAAGGAGTTGCACTTTTTTCGGATTATGGTGTCAAAGCTATCCGTGCGCGCCTCTGCAAACATGCCTGATGCACTACAGAAGCGGGGCAGCCTCAACAGCACCCTGAATGCATTATTGTACTGGACACGCAGAGCATCTAGCGACACTTTAGTATATCTCACCCAAAGGTTCCCCGTGTACATAGCTTGACAAAAAGCTGTAAATAAGGTTAGTTTTACTTGTCTGGTACAACGGGCAAACCTCCGAGCCAGCATATTACTTCTGGCCGCCAGTGCTCTGCGCTCCCTCTCAATATCAAGGTCATCCTTAAGGTCATCGGTAACATAGTGGCCTAGATATTTGAATTGACTCACTCTTTTAAGAGGCTGCCCATTGAGGCTGACTTGTGGAAAGTCATGCATCCTGCCAGGTGACTTAAATATCATAAGCTCACTTTTCTTAGTGTTATATTTAAGGCCATGCTTACTCGCATATATTTCACAAATTGTCAATAGCTTCATCACTGCACTGACCGAGGGGGCAAGCAGCACCATATCATCAGCATAACTAATATTGTTTACTATGAGTTAGGATATTTTTTTGTTTAAGTTTCCTTGGGAAAAAACCTTTGATTTAGGAAACACCTACGTGGTTTTCCGCTCTAGCGGCGATCTTTTAACACCTGTAGGTACAGTCGACAGCTCGTAGACCTTTAACACTTTCGTTGCAAAGTCACCCGTAACGTAAGTAAATAGAGTGCACGCGTGTAAGCGTCTACGTGCTGTCTTGTGCCATAATAATATCTATAGGTAGGTAGGTACTTTACTGGCCGCCTCCGCGCGTGGCGTCAACCATCTTTTTTTGTTTAAGTTTCCTTGGGAAAAAACCTTTGATTTAGGAAACACCTACGTGGTTTTCCGCTCTAGCGGCGATCTTTTAACACCTGTAGGTACAGTCGACAGCTCGTAGACCTTTAACACTTTCGTTGCAAAGTCACCCGTAACGTAAGTAAATAGAGTGCACGCGTGTAAGCGTCTACGTGCTGTCTTGTGCCATAATAATATCTATAGGTAGGTAGGTACTTAACTGGCCGCCTCCGCGCGTGGCGTCAACCTACGCTTTAAAGTAATGGCTCTCCAATAAAACGGGGGTCTGCAACGCACGAGTGACGGTGGTGTCGATTTGTGGCTCAATATTGAAGCAATCACGTCGACACTGCGGAGGAGTCAGCGAACTTGGCAAATAAAGAGATTACGGACCGAAAGGCGACCAAAGAGATTACGTCAACATCACCACATCTATCTCACTTTTATTGCTCTACGTTCCCATAGGTAAGGGATTTAAAAAAATCACTAAGTTCAAGTGTTTAATCCAAGTACCTACGTAGGCAGGTTTATTAAAAATTGTGTTTAATGTGACTCTAACCCGCGACTTCTGGTAGGTAGACCATCTTATAGGGAGACTGGGTACGGTTGAAATAATTTTGTGTTTTTCACGTGTAGCACTGTCATTTAGAAACATAATTACAAACTAAACGCTTCAAATGAGAGAGTAGGCTTTCGTCTTCAATTAGACATTATAAAAAGAGGCTTAACGCCCATAGCAACTAGGTAGGAAACGTTTATTCAAAAGATGGGCTACTGTTTCAACCGTCCCCACCCCCGGGGCGGTTGAAACATTGATGAGGGTCAGTGGATACAAATCAGTAATATAATCAGTTTCTCTATTCACAATCAACGAGAACGTAGAAATCCTAATCAGAATCGTCAAATTAACAAAATTAACAATAAAAATTAACACAAAATAAATGAAAAGAGCTCTAATGCTCTGATTTTTACATAAGAGGGTGCAGGAGCATGATTTTCCCATAGAAACGGATTAATTTCTAAACTACAGGCTGGATTTTGCTGAAACTTGGTTTATATCAGTAGATGACCTATACGGAGGTTTGCAAATAGTTTTTATAATAAAAAAAAATAGCCTGAAAGAAATTAGAGCGATGTGTTGTTCGCGTCGAAAAAGGGGTTACTTTCAGATGTTATTTACTTACATTATTACACTGCCTATTGGAGTCTAACTACCTTGGGAACATCAATAATGTATTGTACTTGACAGAAAAAAAAGATTTTTGTAATAGCTAATAAAATGTAGAAATGGTAGCGGAACTACGAAAAATTTTGGGAAAATAGATCTATTACATTACAACTACAACTACATACTCGCGAAAGGACACGAACACACGTAGACTCATACAGCCGCATTGCTTCTCACTTTTCCCGCGCCCCGTTTCGCTCTGGGTGAAACAGCTATAGAAAACAGTGTTTCACGCGCTTGGACATCGCCGAGTTCCCACGGACCTACAGGGGATTGTTAAAAAGAAACAGTCTTCTTAATTGAATGGAAATTTGAGATGAGTTTCTTATATCTCAAATTATTGACTAGGTAAAAAAAGCTGAACAATTGTCGATAATAATAATCAACAACGTAGAAATCCTAATCAAAGTCCTCAAATTAACAAAATTAATAATCAAAGTTCCTTTTTTTATTCTTCATAGGCCATTTTGTAGTGATTTACATCGCACTCGCCTCTTGATGTCTTTTTTATACGTTGTCTGGGCATCTTAACGATAAAATCATACGTTATCATTGTTTCAACCGTTCCCACAAAAATCGTTTCAACCGTCCCTAACCCCCTCAATCTTCACTAAAAACGAACACACCGTTAAAACAAAACAACGTACACAACAACAAATTTGTGTTTCCGAACCCTTATAGTCTAACAACAAAGTAGTAAAACACTTAAAACACAAATGCTAATATCAAGACACGACACAGCGCGCGAAGTGCGACGAATCTCTGCGATTCATGTCTGGACTCACAAGCCGCGTCTCTTTCCCATTGCACCCCTCACTGTACCGCCCATAGTTTACGAATTATTAGCGTTGTTTCAACCGTACCCAGTTTCAACCGTACCCAGTCTCCCTACATATTATGTAAGTAACTACTTACATAATATATTGGAGGTTGACAAGATGGCGTCAAGTAAACAACAAGTAGCTCCGTATTAAATTAAAATTAAAAATATAAAACGTTGATAAAGTCAAAAAACAGTGCAAAATTCATAAAGAACATATAAAATAACAGAAGTGAAAGTGATTTCTTATAAGAAAAACAACACAAAACTAATAAAATACTCAAAAGCATCCCAACAATAAAATTTGTGTGGCAAAAGCAATAGGCTTTTTTCGGGTTTTTTTTTTTTGTTGTTTAGGAAGACGTCTCTAGATGGCGCTATTCTTCTCACCATAGAAAATGGAGTTTAGCCAGAAAAAATGTCAAAGTCTGTCCACAGACTGTCTATTGGTCTGTGCCGAGGTTTTTTCACAGATAACTACCCCGCCGCGCGCCGCTTGCTTGCTCTTGCTCGTAATTTTGTTTCACAAATTCACGAGTGTATCCGTCCACGGATTTTCATTAAAATAATACCTACCTATAAATTATAAGTGCTTTTGTACATCTTGTACAAGTCATGTATGGGAAGTGTGGTGTTTGGGTCGAATGGAGAAACCAGTTTAGCCTAGGCCAAACTAGTCTAGCCCTATTTGAGTAGGGGTAATAGATAGATAGATAGATAGATAACTCTTTATTGTACACCAAAGATAAATTACATTGTAATACAGATTATACCTACTTATTTATGCTAGCCTAGTACTAACCCGCCGTAATTATCTGAACAGTAGGGGACGCATTTAAAGGCCGAATTTGAAAAAGTCTAGATTCAAAAAGTCTACGGTATATCCGATTTTGTCCGGTTTGAAGGACCACTCGAAAACAAAAAGAGGTAGGTAGGTATGTCAGTGTGTCGCCAACCGAACCTACTGACCTAACCTTTGTTTTAAATCTTTTTCGACTGTCTGTCACACTTCTAGGAATACCCTGTATGTTTAACACCCTTTATGTCGGTTTTTAGAACACCTATAAAAGTAAAAGGCCGTTCGAAAATTTCGTTATTTTTGCGCTAAACCTCTTTGTTTACGAGATATTTTATGGTAACATTCATACCTAATCGTTCGTCAATATCAGCTCGGGCTAGGCCATACTAGTTTATCCTGGAGCGTACAATATTCTTGCTAGGCCAGACTGGATGGGCCTAGGCTAAACTGGTTTCTCCATACGAGCTTCGGCTAGACTAGTTTGGCCTAGGAAATACCGGTTTATCCATACGAGCTTCGGCTAGACTAGTTTGGCCTAGGCTATACTGGTTTGTTCATACGAGCTTAGGTTAGACTGGTTTGGCCGATGCGAAACTAGTTTATCATGAAATCGGGTTTGGCCGGTAACATAATACAACAGAAATGGCAAGAAAATAAGGATTATTAGGGGTCAGGTGAAGCGGTTGGTCAGGTGATTATTTTCCATCGCAACTTAAATACCACCCGACGCCACGGTACGCCACCCGACGCGCACAGACTTATCTGGCGTTCTTTTTGGTTATCTGTGATCTAGTTTGACATTTATTCTTACTAAAATACAGCGCCATCTAGAATTTTTATTATAACTAAAGGAAAAATGAAAAAACCCTATTACTTGTGTTTTGTCCATTTTTAGTTTGACACCTACCTGAGGTTTTTGTGCAGCCCAAGAGACAAAACAGGTAAAATAAAGTGAAGTGTTAAAAACTTTAGAATACGTATTCATTAGCAAAGCCATTTCAATTCAAATTTCAACGATTTCAACGACATTATTCAGGGCCCTTAGCCTGTAACACAATGGTGCCAAAATGGGCTGTCAGGTGACGACTTCAATTACGATTTGCTAACGCTGTCTGTCCTTATAATGTTTTTGTAGTACAGCAAAGAATATTTTGATTCTAATTCTAGAGGATTAGTTCTCTGGTTGTAGGAGAAAAACGAGGAGAGCCCGGTTTTGTCCTTCTGCCGGGATGCCATTGACCCGCCATTGCGTTACAGGCTAAGGGCCCTGTTTGTTTACAAAAATAGGGTCAGTGAACTCTTATCAGTGACATTACTCTGCTCAGTGTTGCCAACACAAAAATATTTATTTGCGACATCTGCCGTGCAGTAGCGAGACTAACAAACAGTGACATCTTACAAAAAACTGTGTAACTACCAATCTGAATGCAAATAAAGCCCAAAACCACCGCAAGATGGCTACCTGTGAAGGATGTCTAACAAAAATTACAGGAAGACAATTTCTGAAATGTTCCTTGTGTTTGAATTTTTATGACCTGAAATGTGCGAACGTTTCCGAGCAGCGATTTTACAATACACTAATTGGAGAGAAAAGACAAAGTTGGGAATGCCAGGGGTGTATTTGCAAAATGCGAAAACCAATCAACTCTAATACCCCAGCCCGTCCTCAGTATCAATCCGTAAACCCAGAGAACTTGAACGTCACAATGAGACGTAAAATAAACGTGTGTTTACACGTTGTGACGTGTGTGACGTGTGAGCTGTACCCTTGCTCTGGACAGGCATCTCAGGAGGTTTTGTCAGACGTGGATTCGGTGGTTCCGGGTTGCAAAATTTTAGACAGAACCAATTTTTTGCTTTTGGGTGCGCCGATATTTGCGGAGGGCATTCCTGAGGTGCTTTTGTCAAAAAAGCGGGTGTTACAGGCTACTAAAGTTCACTTGAAACAACTTTCTGCTCATGTTGCCTTAACAATTTTAAGAAGTTGTCTGTCCATACCAAGGTTGACGTACACGCTACGCACTGCCCCTGTCTGGTTGTACAGGCAGGAATCTGCTGGGTATGACGCTGTCTTAAAGGAATTGTTGGAGTCAATTTTGAACGTTGAGATGACTACTTCTCAGTGGACACAAGCAGCTTTACCTATTAGACACGGGGGGTTGGGGATTCGTCGTTTACAGGACACCGAGCTCCCGGCTTTCTTGTCTTCGTCGTGTGGGGTGCTGGACCTTGTCACTCGCATTTTAGTTGTTCATGGTGACGGGTTCAATATTCCCTTCGCGGAGGAGGCATTGGAGTTGTGGCAGGCTCGTTGTCCTGGAAGTGATCCTCCAGATAGCCCAGAGTCTCAACGGAGTTGGGATGAGGTGTTGTGCAAGGGCGTGTTGGATGCTCTGCTGAACAGCAATACCGGTGCTGAACTAGCGCGTTTGCGGGCGGTTTCCCAACCGGAGTCAGGTATGTGGCTCCATGCCTTACCTTCGCCACAGTTGGGAACTTTGCTTGACAATGACTCCCTGCGCGTAGCGGTTGCATTGCGCCTGGGCTGCAATGTTTGTCACCCTCACCGTTGCATTTGTGGCGCGGAAGTTGATGCTCGGGGTCGACATGGCCTGCATTGTGTACGTAGTGCAGGTAGGCTTTCTCGGCACCATGCGATCAACGACCAAGTGAGGAGGGCACTCATTGCGGCTAACATCCCTTGCGTCTTGGAGCCGCAGGGTCTGAGCAGAACAGACGGAAAGCGCCCTGATGGATTGACCATGATTCCTTGGGAGAGGGGACGTTGTCTGCTTTGGGACGCCACGTGCGTTTGCACATTTGCGCCCTCCCACATTATTTCAACCACTGCTTCTTCTGGCGCCGCGGCGGAAGAAGCTTCAAGACTGAAATGTCAGAAGTATGGCCCTCTCCTAAATAGTTATATTTTTTATCCTCTTGCTTTTGAAACCACTGGGGTTTGGGGAATTCAGGGCAAGGTTTTTGTCAAAGAGATAGGTCGCCGATTGAGGAACCGTGGGTTTGACTTCCGCTCCGGGGCATATCTGATGCAGAGGATCTCCCTGGCGGTTCAGCGTGGTAACGCTGCTAGCGTCATGGGGACCTTTGGATCGGATGTGGCCCGGGGTGGTTTATTTGAGTAGGTATTATTGTGTTATTATTAATTTTTTCTTTGTCATGTTTTTTGTGTTTTATTATTGACATTATTTCTTTTATTTTAATTTTTTGGACGAAGCATAATGTGAATTTTAATGTGATTATGAAATTTGGTGCATGGTTTTTACTAATAAAAAAAAATGATCGGGTTCAAATAAAGAGCAAAATCGACTCTTTAGGAGTCCTTGACGACCAGAATTCCCTTGATGACCATAGTTTTTTGGGCGATACTCAGCCTCTAACTCCCTCACCGGCCACTCCACCTCATCCCTCACCCGACGGAAATGGACCAAAAAGCACATTAACCCTTGAGGATTTTCAACTACTCCTAGAGAAAAACAACGCAAAGATTATCTCAGAATTAAAGACGCTTATAAAAAGCGAAATAAATACGGCGATAAATAGCCTAAAATGTGAAATAACCCAATACACAGATGCCCTCTCAGCAGAACAGAGTGCAATAAAGAGAGAAGTAACCAACTTAACACAGAGAATAACTACACTAGAAATGGAGAATCATAAACTACAGGAAGAACTTCAAAGCGTACGAAACAGTCTGAAATGCTCTATTATGGATGAGAATGATAAGAACCACAAAGAAAACAACAACAAGAAAATTGTACTACATGGTCTACAAGAGATGTACGGAGAAACTGAAATTAATACGCAAGAACGAGTTGCCCAAATATTCTATGAGATAATGAATGTAAACGTAGATGGCTACCTAGAAGAAACTCAACGCATCGGTCGAAGAGGAAATTGCAGACCTCTAGTTATAGAGCTACTAAGCAAGAACATGACTAAGATTATACTACAACACAGCCAACTTTTCAAGCACACAGGACTACGCGTTACTGAGTTCCTGGACGAGGGCGCACTGGAAACAAGACGAAAACTTATTCAAGTACTACGAGAAGCGAGGCGCGATGGAAAACACGCAATTATCGCCAACAACAAACTAATCATAGATGGTATGGAATATCATGATGGAAATATGCCCGAAAACGGAACACAACCAAATCATCCCAATCACACAGAACAACCTCTTTTTCGTCCTGAAAACTCTTCAGGGTCTCGTACATTTCGCAAAAGACTGTAACAATTATACTAAAAACTAGCTTTTGCCCGCGACTTCGTCCGCGTGGACTACAGAAAAAGGATAACATGCTTTACTTTGCTCATAGGCTACATATCATCAGTGTAAAAGCGTGATAATATGTAGCCTATGTGTTATTCTGATGTCTAAGCTATTTTTATTCCAAATTTCATCCAAATCCGTTCAGCCGTTTCAGCGTGAAAGAATAACAAACATCCATCCATCCATACTTAAAAACTTTCGCGAATATAATATTATAGCTTTTGCCCGCGACTTCGTCCGCGCTGACTAAGATAAAAAGTTGTAGCTCTATTTTCCCCCCGCCATCGACGTCAGTCAGGGGAAAAGATAGCAGTTTATAGTTTATAGCTTGTGGCCGCGACTTCATTTACGTGGATAAAAGAAAAAGGATATTAGCAATGGTACCTAGCATATTTTTGACCACCTAGTATGAACCCCACCCTACACCCAGCGCTATCAAAGCGTTGGCCCAACTTTGTTTCCATGGACCACGAGTTGTTATCTGCTTCTTCCAACCTCAACGGAGTAAAGATTCAGATACCTATTGTTATCGGCGACTAACTTATTGAACGTGGGTTACCTGCATTTCAAGACACACTTCGCACTTGAAGATTATCTTCTCTTTTTAGCCTTATCCCATAATTTAGAGTCCGCTAATCTGCTGCTGCTTACTGCAAACTTTCAGGCTGGGTTCTCTCTCTGTTCAGTTGGTCTCGCTCCAAGTCTTTTAAGTATGATTATGCAAAAACTACGTGCCTCTGTGGCCTTTGTGGACACTGCCTCTCCCGATGTCAGAGAGCCCTAATGGGTAGTTTGAAACCCAAGTACATACATCTCGTTAGCTTGCGCAGTTGGGTGAATGAATAATCAGCATTCGCTGCAGTACGTTACAGGTGTCAACATCTGTCTGGAATTCTATAAAACTGTAAAAGATCTCCAACAGAGCTAGTTAGCGTTACCTACTCGTATTATAGGCACGTAGAGAAAACTATTTGAAAATCCGTATGTTTTTTTAATTTTTTATTTTGCATCATATTATATCAAAGAGACCGATCATAATAATTGTGTTCTGACACCAGAAAATATGTGATAATATCAGGAGATACTTAAAATATTATGTCTATCACATTGAGTAGTATTTTTTTCTATGAGCGGCCCTTCTGAAACACCAAACGCGTATTCTTAGCGTCTACGATACCATAGTCTGAAACAACGGTTTTAAATCGTCAGTCTTATTCTTCTTTCGTGTTGAAACCATCACACTTTGCTGTCCCAGAAACTCGTTAACTTGATCGCGCTGAGGTCGCCTCTAGACAGATCCTATCAGCTGCACTGTGGAGCATCAGGACAGGTATGATCAGGCCAGTCATTACAGTTAAGATTGGCACGAAACATCGGCATCTGCCTCTTCTGGATGTATTCCTCACATATCTTTCATGCCGGCAACACCACCACGCAGGCGGTTCGGGGATTTTCACATGCCAGAATGAATATATAGGCGACAATGAAATTATGTAAAAGTTGTCCAGTCCTTCTAGGTACTCAATAAGTACTTAATGGAAATGAAAAGGTCATGGTGCTCAATAATCAAACCACCATTGTGTGACACAGACTAGTTTATTCATTGTCATCGTTCACAGTATAGCATCATACAAATATCAGACATCCTCTTTCCTTAAATGAAGAGAAAGAACAGTACTTCTTACAATTAGTTGACAACTAGGTAATTTTAATTTGTAACTTATTAGTGGTATTTTTGTGTTTTTAAATAAATGCATCACATTAGAAAAACTGAATTTTTGCATTTTTATTTTGGGTTGTCATCTTTTACAAATTGTTCTTTTATGAATAAAATGATACAGCTATCATTACTTGTTATCTACCAGTTACCCATAATGCAACTGTAAAACATACATTGCAATTTTTAAGTACCAACCTGACTAGTGACAATCTCGAGATATAGGTGATTAAGTACTGAGGTATAATTAACAGCAATGTGTAGGTAGGTAGGTACTATACTAATACTACTCCTCTTAATCCTGAAGCATGCATTATTTAGGAGGTCAGTTTTTAAGAATGTAATATTAATTTTAAACTTACAACAATTTTTTTTTTTTTTTTTATTTTTTATTTTTTTTTTTTTTTTTTTTTTATTTTTTTTTTTTTTTTTTTTTTTTTTTATTACGTAGATGTATTGTAGGAGATGCTCGGAGAGTTCAGCAGCTGCCATCTCTCCATCTAAGCGGAAGCCTCACTGTCCTGCCAGAGCGGGTTACATATTGATTAGTACCATTGTTTTCATTATTATTGTCACATGAGCATGGTAGCGATGATGAATTTGAGTTATTAGGTGTCTGTATTTCATCATATGTAAAATCATAATCTCTTTGTGAGTCATGTCGATAAGAAGAGTCTTTTATTAAGTGACGTCGATTACGAACAACCTGATTACCATTTGCTAATATTTGCTAATGACCTTTCATTCAATCTTCTTATTATCTCACCCGATTTCCACCTCCTAGTTGACAAATCTATTACCTTTACTTTCTGACCTACTGGCAATATTGATAGTGATACTGTGTCTCTATCAAAGTAATATTTTTGAGTCTGTTGCCTCTCAATTAAAGCCTTCCGCACATTTTGTTGCACCTTTGGACGCAAAAGCTTTGCATTTGTTGGAAGCGTTGTTCTGAGCTTTCTGCTTTGCAAGATTTCAGCCGGAGAAGCTAGTTTATTTGAGAGTGGTGTATTAAGGTATTCCAGCAATGCCAGTCTGTAATCTTCCCTATCCTCTGATGTCTTTTTGATAATATTTTTTACTGTCTGTACTGTCCGCTCTATCTGTCCATTTGATTGTGGAAAATGTGGTGATGATGTCACATGTTTAAAACACCACTTCGCCGAGAATTCCCTAAACTTACTTGATGAAAATTGTGGTCCACAATCAGACATAATGATCTTAGGAATTCCTTGTCTCATAAATATATCTTTTAAACAGTTTATTACGAATTCTGATGTAGTGGAGCACAATTCCACCATTTCCACAAACTTACTATAATAATCTACTAGCAAAAGGAAATTTTTTCCTTTAATTTGAAATAAATCCACTCCAATCTTTTCCCATGCCGCTTCAGGGACCTCATGGGGAATAAGTGTTTGTTTTGAATTTTGCCTCCTAAATGATAAACAGATCTGACAGTTGCTTATTAAATTTTCTAACTCATTATTTATGTTTGGCCAAAAAATTATTTCTCTAATCCGCAATTTACATTTTTCTAGCCCGAGGTGTCCTATGTGAATCTTTTGTAGCATTTCTTTTCTCATCACTTTCGGTACAACTATCCTATCACCTTTCCAAATTAATCCAAATGCTTCAGTTAATTCTTCTCTATAATTCCAATATGGTTTGACATGTACGTCTAATTCTTCTTTATTATTTGGCCAACCTTTTAAAATATTTTTACGTAGTTGTTTTAATTCGTCATCTGCTTCAGTTTGTTTCTGTAGCTCAATGAACTGCAGGTCTGTATAATCCTGCGATGCATTCCTAGCCACCTCTTGTACCACCATACATACTTCATCTCGCTCACCACTTATTTCGGCCCCATTATCACTGTTATCCATTAAATCCGGTTCATATGCTCGAGAAAGCGCGTCCGCCACAAAAAGATACTTTCCTGGTTTGTATACGAGGTTGAAAGTGTATCTTTGCAAGCGCAACAACATACGCTGTAAACGAGATGGTGCATCAACAATGGGTTTTTTAATTATTGTAATTAGAGGTTTATGATCACTCTCTATTGTTACATCCTCCCGACCATAAATATATACATAGAACCTCTCGCATGCAAATACACATGCATACAATTCTTTCTCGATCTGTGCATACCTTTGCTCAGTTTTGGTTAATGCCTTTGAAGCATAACATACAGGGTGACCATCTTGCATCAAGCAAGCTCCCATGCCACTTTTGCTTGAATCTACTGAAATTGTTATTGGCTTTGACATGCTATAATATTGCAAGATCGGGCGCTCTAACAAACATTGCTTTAGTTCATTGAAACACTCTGTGTGATTTTCATTCCAGTGCCACTCAATGTCCTTTTTTAAGAGCTCTCTCAGTGGAAAAGTTTTTTCTGAGAGGTTCGGTACAAAGCTACCCACATATGTTATTAGTCCCAAAAATCTCTCGACATCTTTAACATTTTGTGGAGTTGGCATGTTTTTTATAGCCGATATATGTGAGTCATCCGGACACAAGCCATTCTTAGTTATCCTGTGTCCCAGATACTTTATTTCTTCCAGTCCAAACTTGCATTTTCTCACATTTAGTTTTAAATTAATCTTTCTACAACGTTCTAAGACCATTCTCAACCTCTCATCGTGTTCTTTTTTATCCTTCCCATAAATCAACAAGTCATCAATATACATGCACACTCCTGGCAAATCATCAAAGTTTTCATACATTTTTTTATGAAATACCTCACTGGCTGAACAAATTCCATAGGGCATTCTTCTAAATTTGTATCGTCCAAATGGTGTGTTAAAAGTGCATAGGTCTGTACTACAGTCATTTAATGCTACCTGCCAAAATCCGGATGTTGCATCCAATGTACTGAATTGCGTTGCACCAGACAGATTGCTCACAATGTCATCCAATGTCGGCAACCTAAAATGCTCTCTTTTAATTGCCATATTCAATTCTTTGGGATCTAAACAAATTCGTAAGTCCCCATCTGCTTTCCTTGCCACTGTCATACTGCTGACCCAGTCAGATGGTCCTTCCACTCTTTCTATTATTCCTTTATCTTCCATTTCACTTAATTTAATCTTTACCTGATCCCTAATAGCAAATGGCAACTTCCTTGGAGCATGAATAAACGGACTACTATCATTTTTTAACCGAATTCTATACTCTCCTGGCAAACATCCAATCCCCTCAAAGACATTCTTAAATTCATTTATAAAGTCTGGCACTTTGTTGTTTGTTTCTATCGACATAACTCGTTTTACTGCGTTTAACTCTGTACAGGCTAAGCGACCCAATATTGGTACGGATGAAACATTTGCCACTTTGAATTCTAAAATATACATTTTAGACTTAAAAAATACCCGTAAGAAGATCTTTCCCAACACTTCAATACTTGCACCGGAGTAGCCATTAAGTTTTGTGTTTGTTTTCAACAGATGTTTATGTGAGAGTCCTATTTTGGTTAGATATTGTACAGGCAAAACATTAACATCTGCTCCGGTGTCCAATTTGAAGGAAATACTTGCTTTATTAATCTGTAAATCGATTATCCATTCATTTGTGTCTCTATCAATTGAATAAATTACCTGCTCATCCGACTCTTCTACATAATATACGCCACAGTTGCGCGCGAAGTGGTTCATTTTGGAACACCGCATACACTGTTTCCCATACGCTGGACAGTTGAACTTGCTGTGCAAAGTACCACACCGTCCGCATGCCGTCTGCCGTCGGTACCCCCCGCCGCGCGCTGCGCTTCCTTGAGCGCGCGCTGCTGGCCAGGAGGTACCTCCGTTTCCGCCACGACCTGCACCAGTCGCGCCTTCGCCGCCTGGACCACCTGTGCGCCAAGAGGCTCCTTGAGAGGAGAACCCTGGACGCCCGCCGCGTCCTCGGGACCCGCGACCTCTCCAACCACCGCTATTGCCAACATACCACACTTGGTTTTCCGCACTATCTTCTTTTGACGGCACACTTTTCACATTATAGACCTTTTTCACTTCACTTTCGCTCTTAATGTCCTCTGAATACATTCTGGATACGATTGCCGCTCTGCATATATCCATGGCCTTTCCCAGATCCAATTTTTCTTCTCGTAGCAGTCGTTCCCTGATGGCAGCACTCGAGACTCCACACACCAATCGATCCTTGACCAAATCCTCCATCAGCGTTCCAAATTCACAGGAAGCTGAGAGTTTCTTTAAATCGAAGACGTATTGTTCTATCGACTCGTTCTGTTGATTTCTTGAAAAAAATCTGTGTCTTTCTACAGTTATGTTCTTCTTCGCCAGAAAATAGTTATTTAATTTACTGTAGGCGTCCTTCAGTTCCGTACATGTTCCTTTTTGGTCCAGAATTTCTCGGCATTGTTCGCCAACTATATGTAGGAATATGTTGAGTTGTACTTCCTTAGTTTTCTTCGACAATTCACAAGCGTCGAAGTAAATTTCGAACCCTTTCTTCCATTTTACCCACTCTTCGCTCAAACCGCCCGAGGCTATGTTCAATGTGTTTTGGTCAAAACGGAATGCCTGTGGTGGAGTAAGAATGGATTCCATTTCCTAATTTTACTGTATATCCACTGTGTATACTTTTTCGTTATTTTCACTGTTCTATTCGCCTTATTTTATTTAATTTTCACCGAGCTGCGCCATGTCAATAATCAAACCACCATTGTGTGACACAGACTAGTTTATTCATTGTCATCGTTCACAGTATAGCATCATACAAATATCAGACAGTTAACACCATCAATGACTGATGTTATGCGCCTATGGTCGCTCAAGACTCTACAATGTTTTGCACATTTGCACATTACAGCTACACTCAGCGGATTTTTTTGGTCAGAACATCGTATCTTAACTTTCCTTCGAGGTCTCCATTCCATTCAGTCGTTCCCTCAATGCTGAGGATCGTGACCATCATTGAAGGTGGCAGAGAGAAGAGTTCTTCATTGCGCTCTATGACTCGCGATGTGGATCAGTTCATGCAGGTGTTTTTGTGTGGCTTTGGTCATAATATCCGTCCATCTTCGAGGTCTGGTGCATCCTATTCTTCCCTGAATAACCAGCAATCAGCAATGCACTCAACGTACTTCCCATCTCGTCTGGCCAAAATATCTCAGGATGCAACCGCAACTTTGTAAAGAGCTTTGATAAAACTGCTGGATGCAGAGTTTTCTAAGTAAGGATTTATTGGCTCATTCAGATTGTAAGTAGCTATCACTGAACTTATGTTTTTTGCCTGTTTTGAGTAATTAAACTTGTAGATTTTTCCTTTATTGCTTTGTTGATACACCAGTTTTGTGACAGTGACGGATGACAGCGATAGTTAAAAACAACTTCTTCACGGTTGTTCATCGTTTGAGTTTTGCGGCACATTTCTGCCTGTTTGGTGCACTAAAATTCACCGTTGTTCAGTTTTCGATGGATTTACGAAAGTAAATAGCTCAACGCTACGTGATGACAGAGGGTCTTTGGTAAATGGTTGTGTCGTTCACTTTTATACAAATAGCCACTATATGATAATCTTTGTGTGTTTATTTTGCTCCTAAGCACCAAAGCGTGATAATATGTAGCCTATATGTTATTCTGATGTCTCAGCTATCTACATTCCAAATTTCATCCAAATCCGTCCAGCGGATTCAGCGTTATAAGGTAACAAACACACTCACTCACTCACTCACTCACTCACAAACTTTCGCATTTATAATATAAGTAACTTTCCTTCGAGGTCTCCATTCCATTCAGTCGTTCCCTCAATGCTGAGGATCGTGACCATCATTGAAGGTGGCAGAGAGAAGAGTTCTTCATTGCGCTCTATGACTCGCGATGTGGATCAGTTCATGCAGGTGTTTTTGTGTGGCTTTGGTCATAATATCCGTCCATCTTCGAGGTCTGGTGCATCCTATTCTTCCCTGAATAACCAGCAATCAGCAATGCACTCAACGTACTTCCCATCTCGTCTGGCCAAAAGATCTCAGGATGCAACCGCAACTTTGTAAAGAGCTTTGATAAAACTGCTGGATGCAGAGTTTTCTAAGTAAGGATTTATTGGCTCATTCAGATTGTAAGTAGCTATCACTGAACTTATGTTTTTTGCCTGTTTTGAGTAATTAAACTTGTAGATTTTTCCTTTATTGCTTTGTTGATACACCAGTTTTGTGACAGTGACGGATGACAGCGATAGTTAAAAACAACTTCTTCACGGTTGTTCATCGTTTGAGTTTTGCGGCACATTTCTGCCTGTTTGGTGCACTAAAATTCACCGTTGTTCAGTTTTCGATGGATTTACGAAAGTAAATAGCTCAACGCTACGTGATGACAGAGGGTCTTTGGTAAATGGTTGTGTCGTTCACTTTTATACAAAAAGCCACTATATGATAATCTTTGTGTGTTTATTTTGCTCCTAAGCACCAAAGCGTGATAATATGTAGCCTATATGTTATTCTGATGTCTCAGCTATCTACATTCCAAATTTCATCCAAATCCGTCCAGCGGATTCAGCGTTATAAGGTAACAAACACACTCACTCACTCACTCACAAACTTTCGCATTTATAATATAAGTAGGATAGGATGTACCTAGTCATAATAATTTAGGTACCAATACACAAGCACACTCAAAAAATACACAAACATTCAAGCTTACATCACCCATTCACGCCAGAACATCACACGCTCACACCCAAGTACCTACTCACCCTAACATACCCTCACATACCTTATTACACTCTTACGCTCGCACACACGCTCAAAGACCCCTAAACCCTCATGCATACCCGTATAAACATACTGATATTTCTACAATAGAACCCATTGTTCATGATGACTTAAATATCAAACTAATTTGTCCACCTGAAACTAGTAAAACAATAAAGCAAAAGCAATCAACTAGTACATCAAACGTTATAAATCAAAACTTTCTAATATTATTCCAGAATTTTCAAAGCATAAATAATAAAACACATTTATTAGAAGCATTTCTACTTGAAAACCCAGAATATCAAGCAGTATGTATTAGCGAGTCCTGGCTTACCCAAGAAAAACAAAAACTCCTGCAAATAAGTGGATATGTCGCAGGGATATTGTCAAACCAGTGATATTGTAATTTCACTAGTGAAATTACAATTACCCAGAATATTGTCAGTCGCCACCATTTCTTACAATATCACGGACTGTTTTTAGGGTTATTGTAATTTCACGGGATCGCTGTAGTGATATTATAATAACCCTAGGTATATTGTGAGTCAACTTTGTAGTAGGGAACTTCGTGCGTTTTGATTGGTCAACTCAACCTCGTCCGCCATTTGCAAAAAAACTGTTGTAAACATTGGAGCGTGCTCGTAATTTTTTGTCTATTTTTACTATTTTGAGAGTTATTTTGTTTGAAAACGCCCACAAATTCCTGTGAAATGTGCAAAATGAGTGATTGTGAACAGTTGGAAGTGTCACAACCTTCAGAAACATTGAAGTTATGTGAAAATAAGTGCGAAATAGTGGTACGAGAAGATTTCAACAAAGAGTTAAGAAGGTATTACAGTGACCAGTCAGATAATACAAAAAAAAGTAGAATGGACTTTGAATAGAACCGTAAAAGTAATAAATTTAATAGAAGAATATAAAGCGAGAAAAATACAAAAGCTTCCCACTACTAATCAGCAATATCACCATGCTGTAAAATATGATGTTTTGGATGTCGGCAAGAAAAAAATATTGATTACAAAGCGTAAATCTGTTTCCTCACCAGTGATACAAATAGTTCCTAGTGAAAATTATTATGATATTTTACTAGAAACACACATAGCAACAGGCCATGGAGGGCGCGATAGGATGATTCATGCACTGAAGAAAAAAAAATTGGTGCCACAGTTTGCAATGAGACTTTTCTTGAGTTTGTGTAAAACTTATATGACAAAGAGAAACTTCCCAAAATCAGGTATCGTTAGCCTATAGTTATAGTATACACGACAGCACGTCAGACTGTACACTTTTGTTTTAAAGTCGCCCGTAATGTAACCGAATAGAGTGCTAGCATGTAAGGGTCGACGTGCTGTCGTGTGTACGTATTTGTGAGGGTGGACGTCTTAAAAATATCTTACTTATTGTATGTACGTTACAAAGGTATTAAAAAAAAAAAAATTAAAACTGCCATAATTATTAGGTATCGTTGCAATAAAGCTTGTGATTTTCAAAAACCTGTCTATTATTTTGTAACTCTATGATTGCAAAATTGACATTGAAAACGGACCAATCATTGACCGTCTGACAATCTAACGGCAGTGATATTGTCAACTTATTGCTGCCTTGCAATATCACTGCTTGAGCCTAGTGAAATTATAATATCACTGAATTGAGCCCGTGATATTGTGAGAAATGGAAGCGGTTGACAATATTCTGGGTAATTGTAATTTCACTAGTGAAATTACAATATCACTGGTTTGACAATATCCCTGCGACAGATACAAAATAGCAACATCCTTTTGTAGAGAGTTTCGAATAGGTGGCGGTGTATGCGTGCTAGTAAAGGAAAATCTCCATAGCATAGAAAGAGACGACATTAATTCCATGTCTATAGAATTCTTACTAGAAGTCAGTGCTACTGAGCTACCCAAAGAAAATTTATTAATTGTTATTCTGTACTGGAATAGAACTAACGAAGATATATTCTTTGAACAACTAAAAAAAATCTTAAATTATATTTCTAAAAAATACTCAAAGGTTAACATTATCCTCGGAGGAGATTTTAATATAAATATCTTGAAAAATAACTTACAAACAAAAACTTTTTTGGATCTTATGAATGAGAACAAACTTAAGCATCACATAAAAAAACCTACCCGTGTTACAAAAACCACATCAACATGTCTAGATTTAATATTTACAAACTTTCTTGACAAGAATATAAAAACCACCGTAGAAAACCTCGGTTTTTCAGATCATTGCGGAACCACCATAAACATAAAAATACCCGAAACAAAGCCTATCATTTGGTATACAGAAAAACGTTTATATAACAAGACAAATATAGAGAAATTTAAATTAAAACTTTGCACTATAAATTGGCAAGACATAATTAAAGAAGATAGAGATATAAACGAAAACTATACGGAATTCCATAATACACTGCAAAATATCTTGAATGAATGCATACCTAAAAGAAGAATAAAAATAAAAAATACTTTCAAAAAACATTGGGTCACAGTAGGTCTAAAAAAATCCTGCAAAAATAAAAGACTACTAAAAATACTTTCTTTACAAGCAAATAGTACTATTGTTATAACCCGTGCCATTAAAGAAACGATATATAAATGGCGGACACTCTCGCGCCCTCTCGCTTTAATCATATCTCCGTCTATACTCACACGTAACGTTAGCAAAGTCATTTTAGACAGTCCTGATTAGTCACCTACGCTTGGCTAATAAAACACGCCAAAATACGTTCACCTCTTATTGATTTTTTTATGTTTGTCGAGTTATTTCAATATTGTAGTTTACGTTAAGTGTTGTTATTTGTTGAGGTTTGTATTATTTACTACGTTTTAATATTTTTGATCTTATTTTCATAAAGATTGTTGTTTAATCACAAACCCAACGTAGAACAATTACCTAATCAATAAAGAAAGCATCGTAAAACAATATTTCCTAACCAAAAATGTAAGAAAGTTTTAGGTATGAACCGAAATCGTATTTTCGTAACCTCTTTTTCAGACCTTACCATAGGTACCCGCCGCCATTTTCATATCGTTTCTCTATTGGCACGGCTTATACACAATATTACAAAAAATATGAAAAAATACTAAAAAGGTCGATCAGAGCGGCAAAAAAACTACAATATATACACAAAATTAAAAAATCAAACAATAAAGTAAAAGCTATGTGGAATATAATAAATGAACGCACAAATAAAAAACCAAAAAAAGAAAAATCTAATATTAGGTTACTCAAAGATAACAACAAATTCACTTCCGACCCAAAGCAAGTAGCCGAAATTTTCAACAATTTCTTTGCATCAATAGGGGAGAGATCAAAAGATGTCACAAACTCTGGGCTAAATGGTGAAAAGCCACGTGGCCACCCAGTCCTCCAACCTTCTAAAAATTCTATGTATCTCAAACCAATTGATTATCAAGAAACCTACAACATAATAAAAAACCTCAAAAATAAAAAGAGTCATGGAGTAGACGAACTTCCTCCATGTCTGCTTAGACAATGTGCAATCCCACTGACCTATCCTTTTTGTGTATTAATTAACCAGTCATTTATTGAAGGAATCTTCCCAAATCTTCTTAAAAAGGCAATTATAAAACCTATCCATAAAAAAGATGAAAAAACGAAACCAACTAACTACCGTCCAATCGCACTCTTACCAACAGCGTCTAAGATATTTGAAAAAGCCATGTGCGACCGCATAAATAATTTCTGTGAAAAATATAATATTTTTGATGACTGCCAAAATGGGTTTCGTAAAAATAAATCAACAACATTAGCTGTATACAAATTCATCCAAGAAGCACTAAATATCATGGACACGAAAAAATACGCTATTGGTATCTTACTAGATATGACAAAGGCCTACGACAAAGTGCAATACAACATATTATTAGAAAAACTAAACGGAATAGGAATTAGGGGAATATCACATAAATGGCTAACATCTTATTTGAATAATAGAGAACAAAGAGTAGAAATCGAATATTTTAATTATAATACAAGTGAAATAAAAAATATAAAATCGCCACCTAAAATTATGAATGCCTCGATTCCTCAAGGGAGTGTTATTGGATGCATTTTGTTCTTAATCTATATAAATGATTTACCTAAAATAATGATTGAATCATGTGTCCTATTTGCTGACGACATCTCCCTTCTAACTTCTTGCCAAAATAACTCAAATTTAAACGAAAAACTAACTTCTATTTTAGATAAAACATCAAACTGGCTAAATGAACATAACCTTGAAATAAACTATAAAAAAACCAAAATAATGTCATTTCATCCTCACCAAAAAGCCCCCATAGACATAAACTTCAAATATAATAATATAGAATTAGAAACCGTCACAAACTTCAAACTTCTCGGATTAGAAATAGACACAAATATAAACTGGAAAACCCACATAAAAAAACTAAGATCCAAACTATCTTCCTTTTGTTACGCATTAAGAGAAATCAAAACAACAACGAATTTCCACTCAGCTCTAGCAATGTATTATGCATATGCATATGCATGGCTCAGTTACGGTATTATACTATGGGGAAATAGTACTGATGTGGATACCCTTTTTACAATTCAAAAGAAACTTATACGCATATTAGTCAACATAAAACAAACAGATAGCTGTAAACCTCACTTTAAAGACCATCATATCCTTACATTACCCTGCATATATATCTTTAAAATATGTGAATTTATTTATAAACATCCTAACTTCTACACTAAACGAAAAGACATACAAACACAATATTTTTTAAGAAACAGAGACAAACTCAACATACCTACATCTACATTAGGATTACACTCGACTAGCCCTTTTTCAATGTCTATAAAAATTTACAACAAATTACCAAAAAACTTTAAGAAATAACACAAATAAAAAAGAATTTTTAAGAGACCTTAAACATCTATTAATCTCAAAAAGTTATTACAGTATTAATGAATATTTAGATGATAAAATTAATTAATAGTAGCATAAAATAATACATTGTTTAATTTTGTGTGTAAAAGTAGCACTAACTTTTGTTATTTATCTAAAATTGTAGGTTTTAAAACAATAATAATAAAATGATATTTAATATTTATAGTAGATACAAAAAAATAAATAAAAAATGTTCCTAGGTATTAAATACCAGCCTAGTTTTAAGATAAAAGATCTCAAATAGGTAACTACCTAGTTTTAAGATATTTCTTTTACCTAGCTTTTAAGTTTTGCTGTGCCCGACAGGGTCCATGGAGTTCCTCACATGTAAAAATGTTATTTAAGATCTTATACACTTATGGTTGCAATAAAGTATTGAGTATTGAGTATTGAGTACTTACTTACATAGATGTAGATACCAACCTACCTACCTAAGTGTGATTGACATAAACTTATGTAGGTACCAACAAGAACGTGCACTCAAATTCGGTAGCGGTTTTACAATTTATACTTATCAATAAAAACTATTTGGGTACGTACCTATCTTCTTTTTCTAGCGAAATAAAAATCAGCTGTTAGGTACTACATAAGGTAGACTTAAGTAGTACCTAGTGCACCAAATGTAGGTACAGGCGCCTAGCCAGCCACACGTGCCAGCCACCCCCCACCAGTAGTCCGCCTTTGCTAGTGTAGTTTTTAACATTTAGCTTTATCTATATTTTTCTATGGTTCATTGATTAATTAACGATCATCATCATCATCATCATCAGCCCACCTCTGCCCACTGTTGGGTATAGGCCTTTTCCCCCTCACGCCACCTCTCACGGTCCCTCGCCATCCGCAATCCATAATTAACGATACCTGTAATATTTTGTTATGTTTTTACTTATTTGTGTTTATTAAGAAAAAAAAAACGTATTAATAACTTGCGATTCAGAATCACGGTCCGCCAGCTTTTTTACTTGTGGAAGCTTTTTTGCTAGGGGTGAGTCTCAAATTTTTAGATAATCAAACGAACTTACCAAGTGAAGTTCGATCTAAATTATAGACATGCGCGAAACAGTGCACTTCGAAGTCATGATATATTTCAGGACATTTCATACCGCGTGATATTACTTTATATCATGGCACCAAACATGACACATGACATCATTGTATTTCTTCATTGCAGACATCATACATGACATCATGGTATTTCTTCATTGCAGACATGAAACATGACATCATGGTATTTCTTCATTGCAGACATGATACATGACATCATGGTATTTCTTCATTGCAGACATGAAACATGACATCATGGTATTTCTTCATTGCAGACATGAAACATGACATCATGGTATTTCAGCACACTTTCATTGCAGTACGTACAGTGTGCTGAAATGCCATGTGTCATGTTTCATGTCATCTAGTGTAATGAAATGCTATGTGCCATGCTTTATTCTCTCGTGTAATGTGTAATATTTCATGACACCGTTGTGTAATATGTCTTTTGTAATATTACAAGCATTACCTACACATGTCTACTAAATTATCTTGTCTTCGTCGAAGAGATTTATTAACCATGTAGTAGCCCTGCTAACACGATACTTACTCGCACATAATGTTCGGCGTCGCAGATAGAGAAAGAAATCGAAATGACCCTCCGCTACCTACGCCGCCTCACCGCCACACAATCCTCATTATTTTTAGAGAAGCAAGACACTTGCAAGACACTGAGGCCTAACTTAAAAATATTGGGGTAAGTAATAAGAACTGGGATGGGAGGGACCTTAAATCTCTTCGACGAAGACAAGATAATTTAGATCGAACTTCACTTGGTAAGTTCGTTTGATTATCTAATTATCTTGTCTTCGTCTTCAGAGATTTATTAACCATGTAGATGTTCAGAGAACGACTAAATAAAGTTGAGTTAAAGAAATAACAAATAAAATAATCGAAAAAAAAATCTAACTTTTCAATTAATAAAGAAAATGTACTCGTAAATAATCATCATCAAAAAAATCGAAAACATAATCATAATTATACTGAGGATAACAGGTACGTCTAGCCTCCAAACTAAATAATTAAGTTAGGACTAGTGTCGACCACCGGTCGGTTAGAGAAGTTCGCAAATACAGCAGATTGGTCAGACCAGCCGGCACACTTTCTGATAGTATCGACACTGATACCTGCACGCAAGGCCGAAGAAGTGGCCGCGTGGCGAGTGCTGTGGGCACTGAACACTGCCGTATCTACACCACTGATTTCCAGAGTCTGTTTAATCCAGCGCCCGATGGTCTGAGCACTCGCTGCCTTATACGGCTTTTTATGCGTTAATAATAAATTTACAACAGTAGGAGGTCTTATCTTAGAAGAGGCTGTCATATATGCCTGTAAAGTCGTAGCTGGACAAATACTACGTTTTTGTACAAAAAAAGGTAAATGCAAAATTGGCTGGGCACGGCCTATGCCAGATGTTTTAATTAAATCTGTGATAACAATCACGATTTTATCATTGTAGGTTTGAATATTAGGAATTTTTATTAATGAAATTGTCTGGGTTCTTTGGCCCGTCGCTAATGCCAAAAGAACTACTAGTTTTTTACTTAATTGCTCAAAGCTGATTGAATCATTTGGCCAACAGTTTGAAATGTAATCTAATACAATATTAGGATTCCACGTAATATTGTAACGAGGAAAAACTGGTTTCAATTTGAAAATGCCTTTAAAAAAACGTTTTACTCTCTGATCTTGGCCTATAGTATTTACAGAAATTAATGATATCGCGGAGCGATGGTTATTCAACGTCCCATATGATGATCCAGAACTAAAGCAATGTGTTAAAAAATCTAACAAACAATCAATTTTTACATCAAAGAAATCAATGTGTTTACGCTTACAGTAATCCCACCATTGTTTCAAACTAGAATTATATTGCAATTTAGTTTGTTTTGACAATGAAGAAATCATTACATTCATGGCAGAGTCTGGAATGCCTTGTTTTAAGAAACTCTCCCAGATAACACGCTCACCGCCAGGGTAAGGTGTTGGTGGAGCGGGTGTACTGCTCTGAAAGAGGATGATAAAAGATTTCTATCAGGGGGGAATACAATCAACTCTTGTACACACAAAGATTTAAATATTGGGAACCATGGTTGCGATGGGCAATAGGGAACGACAACGACTCCTGTAGCTTTATACGAAATAATCTTATTAATTGTTTTCAAAATTAACGAAAAGGGTGGAAAAGCATAAAAAAAATACGGTCCCCAGTCTATTGTTAAAGCATCTATGTTGAACGCATAAGGGTCTGGTTTCCAAGAAACATATACAGAACACTTTGTGTTGATGCGGGTAGCAAACAAATCTATATTTGACGTACCAAAAGTCCTAATTATTTTGGAATAAGCTACAGAACTCAGTTCCCATTCGGTGTCAATATTTAAATTCCTCGATTCGCGGTCTGCTTCGGTATTATGGGAAGACTTTATGTATGAAGCGAAAATAACAATATTGTGGCTCTCACACCATTGCCAAATAAGTTTAGTTACAGAATTCAAATGTGGATACTGAACTCCCCCCATGCGATTCACATAAGAAATGGCAGTGGTATTATCGACTCGCATGAGGATATCACAATCATTTTTGTCTTTGCCAAATGTTATAAGACCGAAGTAGACAGCTAATAACTCCAAGTAGTTAATATGATTGGATTTCTCTTGATCACTCCATAAGCCTCCAGTGCTGTGGCCATCGCAATAAGCACCCCAACCGGTCAGAGAAGCATCAGTAAATATCTCCAGCTCATATTTCGTGTGCTGTAAGGACTTTTTACCAGTTTTTATATTATTTTGCCACCACAAGAGATCCTCATATGAACTACTAGGAATTTTCATGAATTTATCATAATTATCTTGGGAATCGAGCAAAGCCAAATATCTTGCTCGTTCTAATGACTTTGTGTAAAGCCATGAGTACGAAATAGCGGGACAGGCCGCAATCAAGGTGCCTAAAAATCTGGCAAAATCACGAATACGCATACTTTTCTTGTGTAATAAATGTTCAATAACGCTGTTAGTTGCTAACAGTATTTTTCGTCTTTTCTCGGTTGGCAACTGCAAGGTCATTAGTTCTGAATTAAGGTCAAACCCTAAGAAAGTACATAACTTGCCCGGAACTGTTTGGCTCTTATTATAATTTATGATGAAGTCCAAACTGGTGAAACATTTGATAGTTTCATTGATATTATTTAGACAACTGTTGTATGAATTCCCTAGGCATAATAAATCGTCAAGGTAACGTACTGATAAAAATCCTTTAGACCTTAAGTATGCAACGACTGGCTGAAGTATTTTTGTAAAAATGTAAGGAGCAGAACAAAGACCGAATGGCAGTGCAGTAAATTCGTACAGTTCATTGAGATAAAAGCGTAAAAACTTTCTATCCTCTGACCTTATTGGCAAGAGAAAATAAGCCTCTTTAAGGTCTATTTTTCCCATGTAACAGTCACGAGTCACCAGGCGAGAGGCAGTCCTAATATCCTCCATTTTAAAGTGATCAGCGTAAACAAATTTGTTTAACGTTTTTAGATTAAGTATAAATCTCATTGAACCATCACTTTTAGGGACAAGGAAAATGTCTGAAACAAACTGCCCCTTAACTGGCTTACATTTTTCTATAGCTTTGATGTCAAGTAAATGTCTTATTTCTTTTCGTAAAGCGCATGTCTCAGTTGTAGAAAAACAACTCTTTGGATAAATATTCTGTGTAGGTAGTTTTTTCACAAATGGGATTTTATAACCTGATGTTGTATTCAGTATGAAGTTATCGTCGGTGATCGATTTCCAAGCGTCTACAAAATGTTTTAAACGACCAGCATGAAATGATACCTGATCTTGAACAGTGGCGTCTAGTTCTGGGGTCGCCCTTGGGTTGGCGGCCGCACTGTCTGTGGCGTCGTCGCCTGCGCAGCTGGCTGGCGCCGCGGTGGCGGCGGGCCGGGTTGCCGCCGGTACGGGGGCAAGGGAGGCGGGGCCGCTCGGCGACGGTTCATGTATGTTGGTCGCTGCCCGCCGGCTCGGTATGGTTGCGTTGGGGCGCTCCGTTGCAAGCGAGACCGAGATGACGGGCTCCTCCAGTTTAAATTGGACCCCGATGCCGACGTGCTTGCTGCAGCTTGTATAAGTTGACCCGTCTTCTTGATACCTCTAGAGCTCTTTACGAGTTCACTCAATTTATCGCCAAACAGGAAATTATCTCTCTTCCTGTCTTTGAATGTGTCACTCAGAGATTTGTCCACTTGGGGAATGATAAGAGACTTGCGAGTCTCTGTTTCAGCGTTGTGGGAGTCGGCGAGCAATTTGCTAACATCATTCAATGTTTTCAAGACCGCTGAAATATCAGGGGTTCTTTTTATTAAGGAGGACATAGTCCTAAAGCTGACAAAGCTCGGCCAAGCTGATCTTGTTTTGTTGCGAGACGTTTGTCTCGGTTTCTTGCAGATTCGTTCAACATTGAGCTTATCTCGGGGTTAAGCGCTGGTGCCTTTGCTAATATCGTATTCTTGGGAAATAGGTACTTTTTGGTCAACTCATCCTTAGCTTCTTTCTTGAGACCATGTTGCAAAATCTGTTGAAGGCGTTTTGCCACATCTTCATGTAACTCTTCACCCCAGTCGATGGCATCGGGCTCGACCTCACCAAGAACCTTCAAGAGTTCGGGGTCTATGTCAGGATCGGGAGTAGGCTCAGCGTCCACGCAAGGTTCCGGAGGTTGCACCGGAGCTTGTACCCCACTTTCAGAGCAAGCGATATTGTCAACGGGTAATTCAGGTACAGTATCATGTTCCAGATGATCTGAAAGCGTTAAATTGTTTTCAGCAAAAAACAATAAGCAACGGAAAAAAATAAGTTCCGGCGGCATGAAAAAAAATGGACAATAACATTGTCAATAGTAGCAACTGGTTAATCTCTCGTATTAACTCGGAGCAAAAAAGGCTACAGGTTAATATCTCGTATTAACTCGGAGCGTATGCGCAATAGCCGTTGGTTAATATCTCGTATTAACTCGAGGCAAAAAAAGTTGCTTTTAGGTAGTCCTAAAAGTATAAACAGCTGCAACACTTGATAGGTAAGTAATGTAGGTGAAATCACACTTAAAATTTACCTTCATTTTGCTCATCATCTTCACTAGAATATAAAGTCCTCCGTCGGTAATGTCTCCCTCGCTCGTCGAGCCTTTGCTCGTATTTTCTCAACTTCCTTTCCCATCTTTCCTCCTTACTTTCATCACGTTTGCGCTTGGACATAACTCAAGCGAAAAGAACAACACTCACGAGGTAGGCGGTTACAGAGAAAAAAAGACTAATCTGAACACTACGTGCGAATGTCGCGCGCGCACGGACAATAATGAGGATTGTGTGGCGGTGAGGCGGCGTAGGTAGCGGAGGGTCATTTCGATTTCTTTCTCTATCTGCGACGCCGAACATTATGTGCGAGTAAGTATCGTGTTAGCAGGGCTACTACATGGTTAATAAATCTCTGAAGACGAAGACAAGATAATTAAGATTTTAGCTGTGTTTTGTACTGTGGTAAGCATGCCATGTTTTATTATATTTTCATTATTTATTTAATTATTCACCTCTTGATAACTCAAATAAACCCGTATTTGTGATATCAATTTTAAAAAACCAGGGGCTGCCTATTGGGATCAGTAATTTCATACGAATGCCAGTAGATAATACCCCCCGGCCGACTTATGGAATTTCTGTAAGCAGCCCAAATTGACAGGTTGCACATATCTTTTTCTTTTGTATAGAGTTTACCTACAAAGCATTGAGAATATTATTTTGACAACAACCCAATAGGTACCTACTCGGCGACCAAAAAAATGCCTACCAGGTGGCCGACTTTTGGACTTAGTCTCGAACAAATTTTGTCAACCCAGAAGTCGGCTACAAGTAAATTGCTTTTTCATATTATTATCTAATATGGTGCGACCGAGTACTGGCTACCTCATGGCCGACTTTAGGTGATAGGCGGCCGAATATTAGAGAAATGTATTTTTTTTTAAACGCTCATTTAACCATCGCAGTAGGAATTGGAAGAATAATAGTTTAATTTACTTAAACCAAGTACCCGGAGCTTCAACTTATATTGGTGACGTCCTTCTAGAACCTCCAACAACAGAAATGATGGACTTTGAAGTTGCACATTTTACTAAGTGGCCGACTACCTACTGGTTCCTTTACTCTATGAAACAACTGATTTTATTTCGCTCTGGCGAAAACTCTATCCCACACAAACAAAATGTGACCTCTACGTCAAGTTTGGCTACCTAGAGCGAGTACAAAACAAACTTAGTGCCTCAAACTTACTCCCTTTGCTTGCCCACACAACTCAAACTCGCACTTGACAAATAAATTATTTCAGTAAAATATGAAGCCGGGTGGGTGTAGGCATTTTAGCATTTCTTTGTTGGTAAAGCGCTGACAAAATTAAAATACTTTCCTACCTACGTCTTCAATTACGACTAGGGAAATCTAGAAAGAGACGTTTAAAAATAATGACCTAGATATTTCTTTGATTCCCAAGCTGTGGGTTGGAATTTACCTAGTATGCTTAGCATGGTTGTTTTGACACTCTGTCGAACTCGAGTGAGATACTTGCCATCTCTATTGTGCGGGCATGGCAGGCGGGACTCGAGATGGCAATAGATTAGGGTCATGTCGAGCAAAAAGTAGTTATTGCCATTCTAAATAAAAATGTTGTATTTTGGTCTGGCAACACTGTTGAAATAGATACCGGTTATTACCGATTGGGGTACATCACTAGCAAGTGAAGGATTGCGTTTCGTTCTAACGCAAGAAACTAATAAAATTTAATGTAGTAACAAACGCATTTCCGTCATTTATTTACTAACACACACTAACACAACAAAAAAGCGAAAATAAGTGGGTCATTAGCAGTGATCGAATAATCGGATGCATATTTACCTAAAGTTATTTTTTGGCTTAGAAATTATGGAAGCGGCTTATTAAAACATATTTTTTAAATATAAATCCCGGGATTTCAGAAAATTCGGGAATGCAAAACTAATCGCATACGTAGCATGGAGACGACTTATTTAGCGTGTAAGTTTTTACGATCGATACAAAAGTGCATTCCATATTAGCAAACACCTGAACGCAAGTATCTGTATTCACCCGACTTAATTCTATAACCAAAACACTGTATTCGTCGATTCCGGAATCCCGGGATTTTTTCGATACAAAAGTGCATTCCATAACAGCCAACACCTCAACTTTAGGTAAATATGCATCCGATTATTCGATCACTGGTCATTAGTTCTAATTTATTCGAGTATGCATTAGTAAATACACATACAGCGAAAAAACAACAAAAACTAAGAAAAAAATGTATATTTCCCCTCTAATCTATGCTCTTGAGGCCTTGTCTACACCTCCGTGGGTGCCAGACATGTGTCGGTCGCATCTGTCAAAATTTGGCCGACACCATCTCGGGCAATGCCGCCATGCTGCCGGTTGCAGACAAGGCTCGGTTGACGCCATCTCGATCTAGGTCGCCATGTTGGCGTAGAGCCAACTCGAGCCCGACCGACAAGTTGACAGTTTTGCATAGAGAAGGGCCTATCTCGGGCTTACCATGCTGCCCGTACTAGGTAGGTAATATGCCGAGTGTTTATGCTAATTTCGCAAACAGGCTGCGATATGGTGGGTTTGCGAGGAGAGCGGCGAAGGTGGCTTGCCGAGCGGTCGGGATTAAAACGCGCGAAGAAGATTAGTTTGCTCTCGATGACACAAAGGACCTATCTTGAAAGAAACGATACGAGCATTAAGTAGTTACCTACAAAAAGGTACCTATTAGATAGGCAACTCATTTCACACTCCTCCGATGGCGACTCATGCCATTTAGTTTAGTTAGGCACTGAACACCATTTACTTAATTTGGAAGTTAAACACCTACAGGGTAATTGCTTTATTCCTGAAACAAGTCAACTTCTTAAAATGTATTCCAACAACTTCTACCACTTTTCGCATAGTTCGCTACTTTTTTAGGCTTCCTTGCCCAAAGGGTGCCAAACGCCCCTCTATTACTCTGCCTTCGCTGTCTGTCCATGTTGTCTGTCCTAAAAAGCGCTGTATCTTTGGAACCGTACAGTTAATAGGTACAGTTGAAATGTTCACAGATTATGTATTACTAGCTTTTCGCCCGCGACTTCGTCCGCGAAGACTTATAAGAAGTTGCCTGGGTACATCTTTCACCATTATCAAATTAGCATGAATAGAGTCATTCATGGGTGTGTATTTTTGTAAGCTATCTCTATTCCAAAAGTCATCCAAATCCGTCGTGCAGTTTCAGTGTGGAAGTGTATGTGTTGTGTATGTGTGTGACCAAATTGGCAAAGATCAAATGAATCCAACAAAAAAAAAACATACTTTGAACCTTTTTGGCCGTTTTAGGTTTATCATTATTATTGTTTTCTTCATGCTTAGTAGATTTGCTATAAAACGCAACTGTAGTTAAATGTTCATTGAATAGTTGTAGCTTTAATGGTTCCGGCATTGTTATAAATCAAAAATACTAAATCAGGAAAACTCTTAAAATGTTTCCACCCTTTTTGATGCTGAAACATGTGTTTAATTATTATTTCTGATTTAATACACGACTACTTAGTTTCAAGTTAATCTGAATCCAATAAAATGATAATTTCATACAAATTTTGAACCCCGTTTTGGCCGTTTTAGAGTTAACATTATTACTTTTTTCTTCATGGTTGGTAGTTTTGCTATAAAACGCAACTGTAGTTTTTCAAAGTTGTAACTTGAATGGGTTGGGCCCAGTATTGCTACTACATCAGGGAAAAATATTCAACGTTTCCACCCATTTTAACCCTTCATTCGCTGAAATGAGAAAAATGCTGAAACATATGTTTGATTATTTCTGATTTAGCATACGAATACTTAGTTTCAAGTAGTTATATCAGACAAAAAAAAATGTATTTCATACAAACTTTTAACCCCGGTTTGGGCATTTCAAGGGTTAACATTGTTACTTTTTTCGTCATGGTTGGTAGTTTTGCTATAAAACGAACAGTAGTTCAAATTTCAAAGTTGTAACTTAAATGGTTTGGACCCAGCATTGCTACTATATCAGGGAAAAATCTTCAACGTTTCCACCCATTTTAACCCTTCATTCGCTGAAATGAGAAAAATACTGAAACACGTGTTTAATTATTTCTGATTTAGTATACAAATAATTAGTTTCAAGTAAATCGGACAAAAAAAAATTATTTCATACAAACTTTGAACCCCGGTTTGGGCATTTGAAGGGTTAAAATTATATTCTTTTTTTCATGGTAGGTAGTTTTGCCACAAAACACTACTGCAGTTTCAATTTCATAGTTGTAGCTTTAATGGTTTAGGCCTGGCATTGATACTACATCAGGAAAAATATTCAAACTTTTCTACCCCTTTTAACCCTTTAGTGGGCAGAATTTTGAAAAACGCTGAAACACGTGTTTAATTGTTTCTTATTTAATATACAAATACTAATTTTCAAGTTAATCGGACCAAAAAAAAATGTTATTTCATACAAACTTTGAACCCCGGTTTGGGCATTTGAAGGGTTAAAATTATATTTTTTTCTTCATGGTAGGTAGTTTTGCCACAAAACACTACTGCAGTTTCAATTTCATAATTGTAGCTTTAATGGTTTAGGCCTGGCATTGATACTAAATCAGGAAAAATATTCAAACTTTTCTACCCCTTTTAACCCTTTAGTGGGCAGAATTTTGAAAAACGCTGAAACACGTGTTTAATGGTTTCTTATTTAATATACAAATACTAAGTTTCAAGTTAATCGGACCAAAAAAAAATTTTATTTCATACAAACTTTGAACCCCGGTTTGGGCATTTGAAGGGTTAAAATTATATTTTTTTCTTGATGGTGGGTAGTAATGCTATGAAATGCAACTGCACATTCAATTTGAAAGTTGTAGCTTCAATGGTTTGGGCCCAGCATTGCTACTACATCAGGAAAAAAACTTCAACGTTTCCACCCATTTTAACCCTTCATTGGCTGAAATGAGAAAAACGCTGAAACACGTGTTTAATTTTTTCTGATTTAGTATACTAATACTTAATTTCAAGTAAATCAAACCAAAATCATTTTTTATTTCATACAAACTTTGAACCCTGGTTTGGGCATTTGAAGGGTTAAAATTATATTTTTTTCTTCATGGTAGGTAGTTTTGCCACAAAACACTACTGCAGTTTCAATTTCATAATTGTAGCTTTAATGGTTTAGGCCTGGCATTGATACTAAATCAGGAAAAATCTTCAAACTTTTCTACCCCTTTTAACCCTTTAGTGGGCAGAATTTTGAAAAACGCTGAAACACGTGTTTAATTGTTTCTTATTTAATATACAAATACTAAGTTTCAAGTTAATCGGACCAAAAAAAAATTTTATTTCATACAAACTTTGAACCCCGGTTTGGGCATTTGAAGGGTTAAAATTATATTTTTTTCTTCATGGTGGGTAGTTTTGCTACAAAACGCTACTGCAGTTTCAATTTCATAGTTGTAGCTTAAACGGTTTGGGCCCGACGTTGACACTACATCACGAAAAATATTCATACATTTCAACCTCGTTTAACCCTTAAACTGCAAAAATTAGAAAAAAGCTCAAACAGGTGTTAAATTATTTTTGATTTAATATACGAATTCTTAGTTGCAAGTAAATCAGGACAAAAAAATTTTTTTTTTCATACAAACTTTGGACCCCATTTTTACCGCCTTAAGGGTTAAACTTGAAGTAAATCTGTCTTAACCCGTAGCGTGTCTACAAATTACAACTATTGTCAAATTTTCATTGTTTTGGCATTATTTTTTATTTTTTTATTTTTGGTTTTATTTTAGAAACAAACAGTCACTTAAACACAATATTTAAAGATGCATTACAAAAGAAATAGATCTATAGTTTCTCATAATTTTTCAAAAACACAGTTTAGAGTACACATCAAGTACACATCGAAATACCTATGTTAAGTTACATAAGTTTTAAAGAAATACGATAATCAAAAATTATATAAACATATATCACCAAACGTTACCAGAATTTTGGAAGACACAATATAACCTTAGGAATATTAGAATTAAAATAAATAATGTTATACCATTTATAACTCAAGAACGGCTCGACTGATCCAACTTTATTATTATACATACCTATATAAATTCCTTAATCCTTTTCTTATAGGACCCCAATGAATTACTAAATAAGTCAACATCACTCAACCTAGAATCATAAAACTCACAGGAACGTCTCAGGAAACTATTTTTTGCATAGACAGTTTTACATTGGTCGGTCGAAAACAAAGCCTTCCGGCAACAGCTTCTCTGCTGTCTACGTGGAGCCCGAAAATTTATTGAGTGCAGGAGAGCAGGAGCGTCAACAATATTATTTAAAATTTTAAAAAGATAAATAGAATCTATAAAGTCACGTCGCCACTCCAGGGACTGAATATTGTGCCTTTTTGCGGCCGTCTGATAATCTGTAAATAGGTTTCCGGTTCGATAATCTAGAGATTTTAGAAATTTATTTTGCAGTTTCTCTAAACTGTCGATGTGGGTCTGATAATATGGCTTCCAAATAGGGCTAGCAAATTCTAGTCGACTTCGGACGTAGCTATTGTAAAGCAGCTTATAAGTGAAGGCGTTACGGAAAGGCTTCGCCACTCTGAGGACAAAGCCCATTTGCTTGTAAGCTTTATTTAAAATTTTATTAATATGTGCATTAGCGGTTTTGTTCCAGCATCGATCGTAACTGGTGAAAAAAATCGAAAAACTTTGGCACCCATTTTAACCCTTAAGAACATAGAAATGAGAAAAAATCGGAAATAGGTGTCAAGTCATTTTAAAAAAAAAGTACAAAAAATCAAGATTTAAGAACAAAAGACCAAAAAAAATTTTTTTCCCATACACACTTTCAGCCCTATTTTGACCCACTTAAGGGTTAAATAAAAAAAAATCGCTTCTTAAATGAACCCTCCACCATATAACGCAACTTTTGTCCAAATTTCATACTTATAGGTTCAGCCGTTTGGGCTGTAGCGTGATGAGTCAGTCAACCTAAGCCTTTTATATATATAGATTATTGCGGATTATCGGACAAATTAAATAATAAAAAAAATAAGGGGGGTCCCCATAAAACAAACGTGTTTTTTATACTTTTTGGTCTATTGCAAAAACGGTAAAACATACAAGTATAACAAATAATAAAAAACGGTTAAGCGCGAGCCGGACTCACGCACCGAGGGTCATAAGCAGGTCCGTATAAGCATTTTTTTTTTATTTTAACTTGACGCCCTAACAAAAAGAAATACGTTGCCTAGCAACGGGTTGTTGATTTTATGACACTTCAAGAAGACACGATTTGTTAACCAACAACCCGTTGCTAGGCAACGCCACAGACTCCTTTGTGAAGAAGCAAAGAAGAAGGAAACTCATTTCACTAACCTCTATGTAGATAGGTACCTATGTCTATTTGTTTTTCACGCATCATACCTACCTAGCTAACAAAATAATTTCCTCGCTTCTGAGTGAGATGAAAAGTTTTGTGTTTTGTACGAATACGAATGCAATATTATTTGCGTCTCGTGCTTCTGAATACCTCGCTACGCTCAGGTTTCTTTTTTGAACCACTCGCTACGCTCGTGCGTGGCTTAATTTTAGAAACTTCGCTAGCTCGGTATTCAATACAAGCACTTGCCGAAAACAATAATTTTGCATTCTTGCATAACAAATTGAAAATAGAGCCACTTTTATTGGTCGTTAATGACACTGTAATGTCGTCTTGTATGTGTCGCAGGGATATTATCAAATCAGTGATATTATAATTTAACTAGTGAAATTACAATTACCCGGATTATTGTCAATCGCCTCCATTTCTTACAATTTCACGGGAACGCTGTAGTGGTTTTATAATAACAATAGGTATATTATGAGTCAAGTTTGTAGTGGGGGACTGCGTGCATTTTGATTGGTCAACTCTTCTTTATCAGCAATTTGCTTAGGATTTCAACATAGAGCTAAGAAAATATTACACTGACAAGACTGATAAAACAAAAAATCGGCCGAATGCGAGTCGGACTCGCGCACTGAGGGTTCCGTACCGCCATACAATTAAAAATATATGGTTGTGTGTACGCTCATGCATAAGTCCGACTCGCACTTGGCTGTTTTTTATTATTTGTTTTTATACTATAAAGCTCTTTACCGTTTTTGTGATAAAGCATAAAGTATAAAATCACGTTTGTTCTATGGGGACACCCCATATTTTGTTATTAATATCTAATTTGTATTGTCCCCCATGTTAAATATTCGGTCAAAATTTCAACTGGCTACCTTTACGGTACCAAAGATAAGGGTAGGAAATACAGACAGAGAGTTCGGGTACGGAACCCTAAAAACCAATCTAACTTATTGTGAGTTACATTAAGGCTCCGTATAAGGCTAACTAGCGCCACCAATGTTAAAAAAAACATATCTTCCTTCAGAAGAAGTTTCTGAAAAAATCCTAAGATGAGCTCATGCGCCATGCTTTTCTAGATTTTTAAGTGTAGGTACCCAACTCAATTTCTAGTCTTAAGCTAAAAAAATTTCGATAACCGCCAAAAACGGCCGCTTTTGGCGGTAATCGAAAATTTTTTAGCTTAAAAGTAGATTTCGAAGAGGGTATCTACACTTAAAAATCTAGAAAAGCATGGCGCATAGGCTCATCTTAGGATTTTTTCAGAAACTTCTTCTAAAGGAAGATATGATTTTTTTAACATTGGTGGCGCTAGTTAGCCTTATACGGAGCCTTAAGATAAAATTGCGATATTAGATATCCTTGCAATAAAGCTTGTGATTTCCAGAACCTGTGTATTATTTTGTAACTCTATGATTTCAAAATTGACAATTTGAAAACGGACCAATCATTGACCATCTGACAATCTAACGGCAGTGAAATTGTCAACTTATTGCTGCCTTGCAATATCACTGCGTGAGTCTAGTGAAATTATAATGTCACTGAAATAAGGCCGTGATATTGTAAGAAATGGTGGCTGTTGACAATAATCCGGGTAATTGTAATTTCACTAGTTAAATTATAATATCACTGGTTTGACAATATCCCTGCGACATAATATGAATTGAACACAGCCTTTTCATAATTTTTTTATCCTATTGAATAACGAACACCTTACAGACAGGTCCCAGAGGGAGAGACCTATAGGTATGCGTCAAGGGTAGAGGGGCAGATCTATACACCTAATCTCTGTACCGCTCTATGTAGATCAAAAGAGTGGGAGTATCATAATATCTATGTAGATATCGCCTGTGATTTATACCGCGTCCAGTGAACTCCAGTGGCACCTTAACACCACAGTGTAGATGGGTGTAGAGGTCACTCGGACGCCTGGGACATTGTTTTTTGATGGAGTAGGCTTGCCCAGTATCTATACCGTTCTTACAGCTTAGCCAGCCTAGCCCGTAGGAAAGATAAGGTCAATACGTGCGGAGCCAACTAAGCTCACGATATTTTCCTTCACCGTTAGCGAGTGGCTAAAGTACTACAAATTCACAAATGCACGTCACTACAAATTCACAAATGTATAAATCATCTCATTAGGTAGATGCAAATGCCTTGATCTGTAGATGAGCAGGGGGTTACCCTTGACGCTATTGCGATCAAATTGAAAACGTTTTAAAATTCATTTCTCTTTGAACTCGCATAGTAATGCTTTGATTTTAAATACTTTGTAATGTTTATTCAAAGGTAAGGCTGTTTTATTCAATAAAAACACAAAATGCGTCTTAATTTGTAAAATATTAAATTTTGTTAATTGCGCCATATTGCGGCCGTATTGGAAAAATGCGTCAAGGGAAGAGGGGCATGTAGTCGGCAGGACGTGTCGACAAAAGAAGTCGGTTTTGTTGAACATCAAGCGAATTGCCCAAATTGAAGTTACAAATTCCGAGGTTTCAAATAAAAGTTGATCGAAAGGCTTCAGTGCTGAAAATTACTTTCGATTGTTCTGCGCCTAATTGATTTACCAATAAAACGGTGGCTTGAACTATCGCTACTAACTACTTAGAAACGTAGAAATCGATTTTACACTGTCGCTAACTGCTTGCTCTGCTCTACATGTTTTCTATTAAATTAAAACAGTCGGTAGGTAAGCAAAATCATACATATGTACATATGCTAAAAGCCACAATCAGACCTGAAATAGGTACATCAGGATTTAAAGTGAGTGACAGAGCATTTGTCTCGGCTAGAGTCCTCCTTTGAAGTGAACTAGAGACATGTATGACGTGACAGGCAAAGAGGGAGGTAAATTAGAGAGTCATGTAGAGTAACGTGTAAGTAACGAGTAGGCTTTGATTCGACCCGCAGAGATTCGACCACATTCCGGCTAGCTGGGCGAACGGCCGAGCTAGCCTCTCCTCAAACGTAGCCTCCTTTCAACAAATCAGGTTCCATCGCACTCGTTATTCTTTGATCATAAAACTGAATAATAGGCGACTCTCTAGTCTAGCCAAGAGCATATTGGGCCATGAAATTATTTTCCCGAAAAGTACACACGACAGCACGTGAGACTGTACACTTTTGTAGTAAACTCGCCCGTAACGTAACCGAGTAGAGTGCTAGCGTGTAAGGGTCGACGTGCTGTCGTGTGTACACACTTTGTTCATAATGCAGTTATTCGGTAAGTAGGTAGGTACTTCAATTCCGATATTTTAATGCTAGTCTCTTATTTCACACATTTACGAGTTGCACACTTAAATGTAACCGAAAATAAACACATTAGAGCCGATTAACTAAGTTTTTTTTTCGGGAGGATCAGATTTTTTTTAAATAAGTAGTTAGGTACGGTCGGCCACAGTCTAGGATAGATACCCCATGGGTAGCTCTTACCGCGCGCGGCATAAGGGCGCCAATCGAACAAAAAGGGGTATGCTAGCGTGTGGCCGACTGTACACACGACAGCACGTCGACCCTTACACGCTAGCACTCTATTCGCTTACGGGCGACTTTATAACAAAAGTGTACAGTCTGACGTGCTGTCGTGTACCGTGTACAGTCTGACCTACCTAGTAGTATACGTATGAGTTTGCTACGGAACCCTAAAATAACTTATTTTAGAACATTATAAAGATTTTTATTTATTTATTTATTTTTATTTTATTTTGATTTATTTTAGAACATTATAGCCAACCAAAGGCGTTGATTTGGCCAGCAATTTCTTTGCCACTAATGAAATTCGTCTCCCCGACGATATAAATTGCCGGGATTTTGGTGAAGTCAAGAAAGTAGCGTCGTTATAACAAGTCGTACTGTCTGTGGAGCGATTTGCTCCCACGTGGAAATAGTTGTTCGCAGAACGACTCGGCAGCTGATGTGTGAAATTGCTGTCATTACTTTAACTCTCGTCGGGCAATTTTAATTCTAACTGGGATTTTCACTTCGCCTGTCCCTACACTGAGTGGCGCATGCGACCAGCGGGGGTAGCATGACTTTTATCGAGGCGGATTTATCCAACAAAATGGCGGTTTATCAGCATTTTTGACGTTTATAGTGGGTTATGTATCGCTATCGACGATTTATAACCCACTTTAGACGTCAAAAATGCTGATAAACCGCCATTTTGTTGGATAAATCAGCCTCGATAAAAGTCATGCTACGGGGACAGGGCCCTTAGCCTGTAACACAATGGTGCCAAAATGGGCTTCCGGTTGACGGTTTTAATTACGATTTATTGATGCCGTCGGTCCAGTGTCGGTCCTTTTAATGTTATTGTAGTACAGCAAAGAATGTTATGAGTCTAATTCTAGAGGATTAGTTCGCTGGTTGTAGGAGAACAACGAAAAAATCCCGGTTTTGTCCTTCTACCTAGGACGCCATTGATACGCCATTGTGTTACAGGCTAAGGCCCCTGCTCGCAGAGGCAGGAATTTTACGAATTGTGGAGCCTCATTTCGGTCGTTGACTCTAAGGGTTACCACTTCTAGAACGCTACTTAAATTCAGTTTAAACAGAGTACAGACTGTCGATAAAACAGTGCATGTTTTGATATGAAGGAAGGGATATTCAAATCAAAACATGCACTGTTTTATCGACAGTCGACACTACTAAACTCTACTTAAACTTAGTTTAAACAGAGTTCAAGGAGCGTTCTAGTTTGAACTGAGTTTAAACAGAGTTTAAGTAGCGTTCTAGAATACCACCCTTAAAGCTGTACCACGCACGCGAGTATTTGATGATGCTTGAGCTCGGCTGTCGACGCAGACACATTAAAGCCTAGATTATAATTACTTCGTCACTTTACACGAGGCAATGGAGGCAATAATAAATCAGCACTGTCAAGTGCTCGTAAACATTTCAGAATGATGGTTTAATTAAAACATTTATGGTAGAACTTTATAAAAGTACCTAAGTGTATGAGACTTTGTAATTGTTACTGTGCTGCTGGCATACCTACTATAGCTCTTAAGCACTCTAAGCAATTAGCGGTTGGTTAGGTAGGTACTAACATTTTTAGAACAGCTGAGACCGGTTAATTTCATGAAGTGTTGCCCAGAGAAATATATTCTTTTATTTTACAAATACATACCTAAGTACCTATATATAGCTATGTAAATATTTTTGAACTCCATCCAACTTTTAATATACGTGTAAAAGTTTAAAGCGCTTTAAAAATAAGTCCCAGGCGAGTGGAGAAGGGAATTTTAAAATCTCAAATGCCTTAACGTGGTAGGAAGTCCATTAAGCTACGAGGTGGGTGCCTCCGCATCGGCACTGGCACTTCGCTGCACAATTAGCACCGCAAATAGAAAAAAAAACATATCCGTGACCAGGGCCCTTAGCCTGTAAGACAATGGTGCCAAAATGGGCTGTCAGGTGACGACTTCAATTACGATTTGCTAACGCTGTCTGTCCTTTTAGTGTTTTTGTAGTACAGCAAAGAATATTTTGATTCTAATTCTAGAGGATTAGTTCTCTGGTTGTAGGAGAAAAACGAGGAGAGCCCGGTTTTGTCCTTCTGCCGGGAAGCCATTGACCCGCCATTGTCTTACAGGCTAAGGCCCCAGGGCCCTTAGCCTGTAACACAATGGTGCCAAAATGGGCTGTCAGGTGACGACTTCAATTACGATTTGCTAACGCTGTCTGTCCTTTTAATGTTTTTGTAGTACAGCAAAGAATATTTTGATTCTAATTCTAGAGGATTAGTTCTCTGGTTGTAGGAGAAAAACGAGGAGAGCCCGGTTTTGTCCTTCTGCCGGGACGCCATTGACCCGCCATTGCGTTACAGGCTAAGGGCCCAGATTTTAGCTAACTCGATTCGCTTAATTTTGTCTTCCGAGTAGCCTAAATCGCCTAATTTTTTTTCTCGTCTATTCAGCCTAATTAGCCTAACTTTTTGAGCCTAGTAGCCCAAATTTAGCCCAAAATAAAGAAGAAACAAAAAAAAAGACAGCGTAGGTACAGCAAAAAAAACTAATATTTGTTTTCAGATACATAAACTAAAATAATAACTTCCTGCAAAAGTTCTCCGTCCCCATCAGTGGAGAATCCTCCTTTCCAAGTGCATATTACGTTTCGTTACAGCATTCTAAGGAATAATTTTATTAAGGAATGGTTCGATAAATTTTCGATAATAGCCTAAAACGCCTAAATATATGCGAAAAAAACCTGAGATAGCCTAAATCGCCCGTTCCTATTTTTTAGGTAGCCTGACCTTAGCCATTTATGTTTGTCCTTTCAAGAATAAAAATTTAAAATACAGGGTGTCCCAAAAAATAGTGGCAAGCGGAAGTCCAGAGATAGAGCACCTCTAGGGGTATCCGAATCACCCCCATGTATGTTCAGCGATTTTTTGACGTTTAGAAGTTATGAGGCTTTTAAGGTTTTATTGGGAAGAATTACCTAGCATTGGTTTTGATTTTTCAACTTTTTTGTATTAAAAAAAAATTTTTTTTTCTTAATTGGGGTCTTAGATAACTAGTCTATCACCAAAAAAATAATGATTAGGTACCTTTAAACTTGTAAAAGATAACGCAATTTTGATCCAAACTTAAAAAATGCCGTTTTAGGGAAAACATCATCGAATAAGTTAGTACGGGGTGAAAAAAAAAGTAGGGACCTGAGGTTTTTTTATTGATTTCAAAAACTTTCCTACAAACTAAACCTTCAGAATAGCACAAAAATCTGTCACTTTATGGGCCTTTTATTCGAGTAATTAGCGGTCAAAGTTGAAAAACCGGAATTGGGAGAAATGTAATTTCGATCGGTTTTCTTTTATTTTTGTTGATTGTGACAATAAAACACTGCAGAAAGGCTTTATGTCGTCTGTCAGTATTATCTGCATTGGAAATACACGGAAAAATAATTAAAAAACTCGACAATTTTTTTTGTTCAATGATTATTACAGTTTACGGTAATTTGTCGTACCGTTGGCAACACTGATGAAATTTCAACTGACTGCCGTTATAGTGCCCTATTATGAGCGCCATCAGTGGAGAAAAAAAGAACTACGTTTTTTTTCTGAAAACGAGCCATTAAAAATGCACAAAATCGATTCCTGTGTCAAATACACTAAAAAAAATGAAAATTTTCACATATCAAACCCCGGAATTAGGGAGCTATCTTTGTGTTGATATCCTTATCAGATTGCAAGATATTTTATTTAAAAAAAACATCAAAGCATTTATGAATCTCAACACAAAACTGGCTGCGATATATAGCTCTCACCCAACGACATTCTAATACAAAATGTCATTGCTCTCACCTAATTATTGTGTCTGATATGTGACCATTTTCGATTTGTTTAGAGTATTTGATACAAGAATCGATTTTGTTAATTTTCCTTTGCGCGCGGGCTAATTACCTATTCACTATGCACCGCACCTTAACTAGTGTGCAAAAATACCTCAATGATAAAGTAGAAACTCTAATATAAAAAACTATATAGAACAAAGTCGTGTTAGTTATACCATTTATAACTCGCGAACGGGTGGACCGATTTTTGTGATTTTTGATTAGTTGGATTTCTCTCCGCCCCGAATGGCAGAATAACCATTTAACACAGCGGAAAAACTCACGAGAAAAAAAAGTCTGCGCGGACGAAGTCGCGAGAAAAGCTAGTGATTTATAAACATGGTGATGGTGTGTAGGTAAGTCCAAAGAAGTTGAGAAAGTAAGTCAGCCAAATGTCGCAGGGAAGATAAGATAAAAATAAAAATACTGTTCTAGCTGAAAACTGCAGTAAAAATAGCATGCCCCTTTGACCCGGCGGCGGCGCACCCAATGAAGAGTTCTCGGCCTTTTTTTGTCATTGCGTGGCACCTTATGGTCGTACAAAGGTACCTCTTTGATGCGGTCGCCACTCCAACCAAACACAATCTTCTGAGAAGACACATAAATTTAGTGTTCTGTATGGAAGATGTCGTGCAGACTCGTGCATGGAGTAAGTATGTAGCTGCTCGAGCGAATCCAAGCAACACAAGATAAATAGTGTTGTTGTTGTAGGTAGCTGTCAACACTAATAGCTCTTTACTTAGCCTTACCCTGAGGGGCCTGCATGTACATTGGCATTTAAACTTAGGCAATAGAAGCTGCGAGCTATGTGCAACCAGCAGTGTTGTCAGTCGAGGGCTGGCCAATTCGCAAACAAAAAATACGCGAAATATCACACTATAAATACAATAAAAGGAGTAGGTATGTATACAATAAAGTAGGTATGTATATGTCGCAGGGATATTGTCAAACCAGTGATATTATAATTTCACTAGTGAAATTACAATTACCCGGATTATTGTCAATCGCCTCCATTTCTTACAATTTCACGGACTTATTTTAGTGTTATTGTAATTTCACGGTATCTTCCCTTTTTTGTTTTCATCTAAGCCCTAGGTATATTATGAGTCAAGTTTGTAGTGGGGGACTTCGTGCGTTTTGATTGGTCAACTCTTCTTTATCCGCCATTTCCTTAGGATTTCAACATAGAGCTAAGAAAATATTGCAGTGACCAGACTGATAAAACAAAAAATCGGCCGAATGCGAGTCGGACTCGCGCACTGAGTGTTCCGTACCGCCATACAATTAAAAATATATGGTTGTGTGTACAATCATGCATAAGTCCGACTCGCACTTGGCTGTTTTTATTATTTGTTATTATAAAAAGCGGTGGTGGCCTAGTGGACAATGGACTCGGAAGCGAGATACCCAGGTTCGAATCCCGGTGCGGGCATGTACCTATGACTTTAATTTATTTTCAAAGTTAGGTATATTTGTGAATTTGTAGTAGCAATACCACTCGCTGACGGTGAAGGAAAACATCGTGAGGAAACCTGAGCGTATGAGGCAATATACCCTCAAAACAAAAATCGCCAACCCGTATTGAGCACGCGTGGTGATTAAGCTCGAACTCTCTCTTTGAGAGAAGGCCTTTGCCCAGCTAATGGGACATGTACAATTGTACAGGCTACATCCTTACTTTATACTATAAAGCCTTAGATCTACACCAAGTTTGACGCCTGTAGTATTACCGTTTTTGTGATAGAGCATAAAGTATAAAATCACGTTTTTTCTATGGTAAACCCCTTATTTTGTTATTAATATCTAATTTTTAGTGTCCCCCATGATAAATATTATGTAAAAATTTCAACTGGCTACCTATTACGGTACCAAAGATAAGCGTAGGAAATACAGACAGAGTTTGGGTACGGAACCCTAAAAACCAATCAAACTTATTATGAGTTACATTAAGATGCAATAGGTCTCACAACTAGCGCCGCCAATAAAAAAAAACATATATATTTTTTGGATGCGTTTTTAGCAAAAAACGCTCCTGCAATTTCTTAACGCGAAGCTTAACTATTTTTAGGACCTAAGGTTTGGATTCCAGATTGCATTCTTAAGTTCTAGGATCTGGAATCCAAACCTTAGGTCCTAAAAATAGTTAAGCCTCGCGTTGAGAAATCGCAGTAGCCTTTTTTTGATAAAAATGCACCCAAAAAAAAGTTTTTTTATTTGCGGCGCCAGTTGTGCGTCATATTTCATCTTAAGGTGGGACGATAGCAACGTGGCGGGAAATTCAAAATTTTCACAGTTTTTACAATTTGTAGCTAAATTTAGCTATTTTTGTTCAGCGATTTTCGTTCGCGGCAATAACATAACAATAACAATAACAAAAGAACAAAAATAATTCAGCCAATTATGTGTTCAGCCCCTGTATTATCTAAAATATCCACCGTAAAAATAACGGTTTTTAAATGTCAAAAAAAGGATTATTCATTTCAATAAGGGCTATTTTCGAGTGTTTTGACGCTCGTAGGTTGAGTGGAATTTTTAGATAATAGAGGCGCTGGTCTACGACAAGTTTTTTGGGCAGTGCCACTGCTTCGTAGACCAGAACACATAATCGGCTGAATTATTGTTGTTCTGTTGTTTACAATAATGAAAATAATACTGTTTTATTGCCGCGAACGAAAACTCGCTGAACAAAAATAGCTCAGTTTAGCTACAAAATGTAAAAAACTGTGAAAATTTTGAATTTTCCGCCACGTTGCTATCCTTAAGATAAAACTGCAATATTAGATACCCTTGCAATAAAGCTTGTGATTTCCAGAAACCTGTCTATTATTTTGTAACTCTATGATTTCAAAATTGACAATTTGAAAACGGACCAATCATTGACTGTCTGACAATCTAACGGCAGTGAAATTGTGAACTTATTGCTGCCTTGCAATATCACTGCGTGAGTCTAGTGAAATTATAATGTCACTGAAATGAGTTCGTGATATTGTGAGAAATGGTGGCAGTTGACAATAATCCGGGTAATTGTAATATCACTAGTGAAATTATAATATCACGGGTTTGACAATATCCCTGCGACATATACTACAAATACAATAAAGCTCAAAAGCTCAGGATTGATTTGACTACCTCTAGATTGGCACTACCTCTAGGATGTTCCATTATTATAGTTTTAGATTACATTCTACATAACCACCTAATTACGTAATTAACTGAAATTTTATACGATAAGCTCGTTGCAATATTGTTACGGTGAATTTTATATTTTACTAGCTTTTGCCCGCGACTTCGTCCGCGCAGACATTTTTTTTTTCGTGAGTTTTTCCGTTGTTTTAATGGTTATTCTGCTATTCGTGGCGGAGAGAAATCCAACAAATCAAAAATCATAAAAATCGGCGAGTTATAAATGGTGTAAGTAACACGACTTTGTTTTATATAAGTATTAAGATTTATGATAACTTACGTTCTCCATAGTTTATTTCTAAGTACCTAAGTATCTCAGTTATTTTTAATTTAGCATTTAAATTAGAATTTTTGTTTTTGTTTATTTCACCTTTCTTGGCACGTTGGCTACGGGGCGTCGTGATCGCGCCCACACCTCATAGTTAGAGAGCTGGTGACCAATCGAGATATTTTTTCGTACAAGGCTAGGAGTTGGTAGGCTGATAGAGTAGACTTCGCTGAGTCAGGGAAAAATATTTTTTTTGCACTGTCGCGGTTGAAAGTTAGATTTTTTCGACTTTGAAAGTTTAAATGTATGGGTTCAGTATATTTTTTTCGTCGTACAAGGCTAGAAACTTCTAGGTTAGTTGTTGAGACTCCGTTGAACAAGAAAATATTTATTTTTTTGGCCGAGCGTGGTTGAAAGTTTGATTTTTATAACCCAAAAATTCACACTTTCTAGGTTATAAAAAACAATATTTCTACCGCGTTTGGCTAGTAATAAATAGTGATTTCGTTATCAGCGGAGACTAAAAAGGCAGCCTAAAAACTCCCAGCCTTGTAGACAAAAAAGAAATGACTCAACCCATACATTTAAACTTTCAAAGTCGAAAAAATCTAACTTTCAACCGCGACCGGACCAAAAAAATATTTTTCCCAGACTCAGCGAAGTCTACTCTATCAGCCTACTAACTCCCAGCCTTGTACGAAAAAATATCTCGATTGGTCACCAGCTCTCCAACTATCAAGGCTAATAGCTGAAAATCGGCAATTTGCCTCACCCAATCCAGTATTGTATGTACCCTTTCTGGCTGTAGCAAATTCTGTGTACGCTGAGCTGCAGTGCAGCCTTTTTGCGATACTGCAGCACACATTTTTATTATTATATTGTTCCTTCCTAAATTACGAATACTTACTTAATAGGTACAACCTCAAATAGGTTACCTAAGTACTAAAGGTTACATTTAAGAGGGTGCTATAGCACCATTTTCCGATACAAACGTAGTTCCGGTTTAATTTCTAAACTACAGGCTGGATTTTTCTGAAACAGATGACCAATACGGAGGTTTGCAAATAGTTTTTATAATAAAAAAAATTGACTGAAAGAAATTAGAGCGATGCGTTTTTCGCGCCGAAAAAGTGTTACTTTCAGCTGTTATTTACTTACTTTATTACACTGTCTATTGGAGTCTAACATCAATAATGTATTGTACTTGTCAGAAAAAAAATGATTTTTGAAATAGCTAATAAAATGTAGAAATGGCAGCGGATCTACGAAAAAATTTGGGAAAATAGATCTATTACATTACAACTACAACTACACACTCGCGAAAGGACACGAACTCACGTAGACTCATACAGGCGCATTGCCTCTCACTTTTCCCGCGCCCCGTCTCGCTCTGGGTGAAACAGTTATAGAAAACAGTTTTTCACGCGCTTGGCCATCGCCGAGTTCCCACGGTCCTGAAGGGGGCTCTTAAGAAAGGTAATTAAGTAATAAAATGAAGTAACTAAAAATATCCGATCGCACTTCCAAGTAGCCCAAATGGGGCGATTCCCGCCTTACTATGCAACACCGTACTATCCATGCAAGTCTACAGATAAGTACGTCTACAGACAAGTACTTAACTATGTAGAGACTAGCGAAGCGGGAAACACGAGAATGGCAGTCAAATTGAGTTGCACAGCAATCGCTGTCCTTTCTGTCGTATTTCGTGTGTAAGAGGGACGTCTGTCATGGAATGACGTGTATACTCGAGGTCTATACTCGGAAAAGATTGATGTTGGGAATTTATATTCAACCTTCACATTACTTTAAAATAAGGGGAATAAAAATTTAAATATCACAAAAATATGTATAAATAACAGGAGTTACAAAAGGTCCTAAATCTTTTTACAGGGTAATAGCACCTTGTGCTTTTTTTTCTCTGTGACGCTCCGTTGATTTTTAAATTAATGAAATGTAAGCGCTGTGACGGGATGAAAGTATATTTTTTAAAATATGGTTATCATTGATTTTCAACTTAAATCTATGCAAATTACTTTAAATTACTTTTGGTATAAAATAAAAATTGTTTTTTTCAACAAGAAATGTTGTTGTAATATACTTAATATTTCAGGAATAAAGATGCATCGTTAGTTTTAATTGAACCAAATAGCCTTATTTGAAATAGAAATATAAAAATATTGCGTTTGAATTTGGGTGAATAAACATCACAAAGTATATTAGGAATATTATTTTTGCGATTTACGTAATAAGTACCTAAATACATATTATATGTGATAACTAAGTCAATCTTGGGGAGGCAACCGTGCCTCGTGCGATCAGGTTGGCGTGTTTCATAGAACACCAAGTGTGACGCTTTCGACACAAGAGAAAAACAAGAAGAAGAAGAAGTCAATCTTGACTCAATAGCATCGAGAGTCAAGCCCGCCGCAGCGGTACGTCCTCGTCCCCCGAGACGAGCCTGCGAATGGAAAATATGGATATTTCCTCCATTTCTACTTCCTGGTATAAGGCTGACAGAGGTCTAGTTTGCTTTGATTACGTGTATTCATAGTACTACGAGAACCAACCTTTCGCTCTAGAAGTAATTCTTCAATCTATTTATTGTCAGGTAAACTCTAGCGAAAACAAAAAATATTTGTAGAGAAAAAGTTTTAGTATATTGTGTCAAACAATAAGGTTAGCAAAAGGCTAGATTTAATGACAGCAAAAAGTAAAATGTCATGTCATCATCACACTTTAAAACTTAATTGTAAAAAGGTTAACTGGCTGAAATGCTGAACAAAATACACTGGTCTTTAGGTGGAATTGAAACTTGTTTTCTTCTTTATTAGTATTTACTGGCGCTAAATATAAATAGTGGCTAAGCATTGTTTTTCTGAAAAAAGTTTATGAACTTACCACTATTTTGTGCCCGCGACTTCGTGTGGAAATAAATTTTCTTATATACTACAATTATTTCGCGATTTCTGCGTTATTTTTCATCAGTATCTGACTCGAGTATATCTTGAACTTTAATCCAAACAATGCAAGATGCTGAGTGGAGGAAGTAGGTACGAAATGCGCTGCACTGCACTGCACTGTCTAGACGAGAATGCAGCCCCTCTACCCTTGACGCTATTGCGTTCAAATTGACGAAGTTTTTAAATTAGGAGGATAAACTTTTAAAGACTGACTGAAGTTTTTCTTACTCTCTTTTTATATGATTTCAGTTATATTAATGTTAGTACCTGGGCGACCGAGCTTCGCTCGAATTCTACGAGATGGCGCTATATTTTATTGATTTGCTTTGCCCCCAAGTTAACCAGCGTGAACCATGTGTTTTTTTCGTGTCTAAGCTATCTTTGTTCCAAATTTCATCCAAATCGTGAGAGCCGTTTCAGGGATCCCCGTTTAAATATATGTATAAAGTAAGCCCTAAAATCATACTAAGTTTGATGCTTGTATGTTTTACCGTTTTTGCAATAGAGTAAAAAGTATAAAAACACGTTTGGTTGTATAACGACCCTTTATTTTTTTTATAATTTGTTGGGTAATCCACCGTAATAATACATCTGTGAAAATTTCAACTGGCTATCTTTTACGATTCCAGACGGACAGACAGGCAGAGTAATAGGGTCCTGTTTGGCACCCTTCGGTTACGGAACCCTAAAAAATGTGTATTTAAAAGTATCGACAAAAGACGTCTGGTAAACTGATTTAACAACTTTGATCCGAGTATTCGATTTTGTAGATTTTCTTCAGGTTGTCCCTTTCGCTCAGTGTTTGAAGGGTAGAGCGCACGCGAGACAGCTACTAACTTTCAACTATCCATTCTCTGCGTACTAGTATACGCTCAACGGAAGTAGCGTGGCGGAAAAATACAAATTTTCACAGTTTTTTAAATTTTTTAGCTAAACTGAGATTTTTTTTTTCGCGGTAGTAAATTAGTATTCTTTTCATTAGTCTCACTAACAAAACAGAAACGAGTGAGTTGAGAAACCAGCCCCTCTACCCTTGACGCATTCTTTTCAATAGGTATGGCGGAATTTACAAAATTCAATATTTCACGAACTAAGACTCATTTTATATTGGTATTGTACAAAATAGTATTACCTTTGAATAAACTGACTATGCGATGTAAAAGAGAAATTTTCAAACTTTGTAAATATGAACGCAATGGCGTCAAGGGTAACCCCCAGTGGTACTGCCCAAAAAACTAAAAGTTCCACTAAATCTCATAATCAGCAGAATTATTGTTGTTTATAATGGATATAATGTTTTATTGGGTTAAAGGTATTAACCCTTAATTACTCGCGTGGGGTATATTTTACCCCAAAGCATGTTTGAACGCATACAACACCTAAACTACTGTGTTTTTCACTGTGGCCTTCCCAGTAGCTGCCTAAATAGGTCCCCCCTCCACGATTCAGTCGCGTGCGCCACGTTCCAACGTGTGGTCGTGCCAGGAGATCGCGTGTGGGGTATATATTGCCCCACGCGAGTGTTGGTGCTACTATTTTTGACAAGTAAGTCGTAAAGAAATATATTATTTTTTTAGTAATATGCTCGTTTTGGTAATGTTGAGTTTTATTTTTAGGTTACAACGTTCAGAATGACAAACTGACGCCTTTGTGTCAATCAGATTGCTCAGTATTTATTGGAAGATGACGAAAAAAGCGCTATTGACAGCCCCGATGAAGATGAAGTAGAAACTGAAGGCATACAAAGTGATCATGGCTCCGCCTCTCAAGAAAGCGCCAATGAAACGGACCATCTGTAGATCTGATAAGGGCTCAACAAAAAACTCAAGCAAACATACCAAAACTACCCAGGGCCAAGTAAAAACGTCTCAAGAAAAGTGAAGAGATGTTCAGGCTCCTAGCTCCACGTCCAGAGATGGCCCATCCACTTCGTACAAAAAATTTCTTATCTGCCCGAGGTCAAAGGATTAGAAAATAAGGATGACGTGTGCCAAATGCAACCAGCACTTCTGTCATGACCATTCCATCATGACATGTGATAAATGCAATGACTAAATTGTTCCTTATTTTAAATATTTTTTTCATCAAAATGTTCCTAGAAATGTTGATTATGAATACTGTTATCCTCTAGTGAGAAGTTGATTTTATAAATATTTACTAATCAAAATAATATTAAGCAGTAAAACTTTCTTTTATTCCATTTTTTCAATTGGGGAAAAATATACCCCACGCGAGCGTTAGTGTAACTTTTTTGACGCGAGTAATTAAGGGTTAAATACTACGAATAGGCAAACTAAAACTTTTAAACTAAGCTATGAACTAGACTAGATTTATCTAAATAATATAAAATATTGAAAAATCTTTGAAAATTGTGCATTTTACGCTACGCTACTTTCAATGGCCCTTAAATTCTCTTTTTTGCATAGCTAGTCATGCTTTGAGTTGTTTATTCAAAGTAAGGCTATTGTATACAATAAAAATATATAAATTGAGTCTAAATTCGCGAGAAATTGAATTTTGTCGATGCCCGATATTGACAAATAGCGTCAAGAGTAGAGGGGCAGGAACCCTTTTACAATAAGCTAGTTTTAAGATAAAGCAAGTGCATGTAATCCCCGGTATAAGAATATAAACATACAGGATGTTCTTCGAGTAACAAAGGATTTCACTGAAATGTCCTGCCATATTCAGTGAGTGGTTCTAGTCTAGCTTTTGGAATAAAATTATTTCTATGTGTTTTTTTTTGCGATTAGGTACTTATGTCGTGTGAACATGACATGTCTCATTAAGTCTCATAGTACTCTGTCTTGTAGTAGCCCCGTTTCAACCGCTTTTAGGGGATTAGTGTCTGGAAATCCTTTCTTGGTGCACCTCTTCACGTCATAAAATATAATGTTCCAAACACGTTTCTATTTTCAGTTGTGCGTTGTCTGCAATGACTGAAGAAAAAGGTTCATGTCTCCGCTTTTACTTTTGTCAAATTGAAATGTATTCAATTTGTTTGTCAGGATAGCCGACATATTATCGAGCATTTTTTTTGTCTCTTTGTATACTAATACAAAGAGACAAAAATTAGTCATAAAGCATACTATTTTTTTTAGAATATAAGTAATTAGGTAGGCAACACTTAACATAAACATACGGTAGGTAGCAAATGAATAATGTAAACAAATGAAATAAAAATTATTGAAGTACGTTAGTCTAGTTTATATCGTTGAGCCGATATTTTTTCCGATATCGGTGTTGATACAGAAAGCAAATTTAAAGTTTGAGTAGAGACCCTACCCTACGTTCCTCTATGTTTCAACTGACTTGCTTAAGGGGCCTTATGTAGCTCTTTGTGCTTATTTTAAACTGCAGAAGAGCTACATGGGTACCTAAGTACTTAAGAAAATACATTAACATAAATTCCAAACACATTTTCTTCCTGGAAAAGGGTGACGATGAATTTGCAGAAACGCTTTATTCTGGTTTTATCACATTCATACGTGCACCTGGCCTGCTGACAGCTTGTGAGCCGTAACCTCAAGGACCCATGTAGTCGTTTTATGTCCCGTATTAAATATGTCCAATAAAGAATTTAGTGCTTTTATGATTCACGCGTCAATAAAAGCTTGCCCAATTTTCTTGACACTGCTTTGCAGTAAAACTTAGTTGGGCCTCTCTCTAGATCCTCTTTGAGATGATTTATACATATAGATACATATACCTATGTGTAGGTAATGCTTATAGTGGTATTATGTTTACCCTAGCAAATGTTAATCGTAGAAGTGAGCACTTGGACGCTGCATGTTTCTAGGACATAATGAAGAATACCATAAACTTTTGATTTTTACCTTACCATACACTCTATTAAAAATGGAAACATTGGGTCAAGTGCGAGTCGAACTCGCGCACTGAGAGTTCCGTACCACCATACAATAAAAAAAACTGGTTATACGGACCCTCGGCGCATGAGTCCGAGTTGCGCTTGACCGTTTTTTATATATTTTTGTTATACTATGGAGTAAGCCTTATAATTATACCAAGTTTGATGCTTGTATGTCTTACCATTTTTTCTATAGAGCAAAAAGTATAAAACAACGTCTTTTGTATGGGGACCCCTCTTATTTTTTAATATTTTTTTTATTTTTATTATTACTTGGGTAATCCACCATAATAAAACATAATCTCTGAAAATTTCAACTGGCTACCTAGTACGGTTCCAAAGATACAGCCGTTTGAACGAGTGTTACGGTGTATGTGTCGGGTGCGTGTTGAGTTGTGACGTCACGCTAGTTTGCCGCGCTCCGTCACCGTCGTAACTTTAAAACTACTGGCTCGATTTGAATGAAACAAAAACAGGTGTATTTCTAAATATTTAGGCTACACGGTCGTTTCAAGTGATTTAGCAGACCCACGGACATTCTTCATTATTAGGCAGAAAGGTGGAGAGGCTTTCCCAACTGTTGGCCTTATCTAGGTACGCTTTGCAGTAAGTGGAACTCCGCCAGTATAATGAGTCATTTATTTCTCGTTCAAACTATTAATACTTACTTGGGATAAGAATAGGATTTCTTAATCTTAAATGTCTGTCCTACATTCAAGTCAAAAATACCTAAGACCCCGATTGCCTACCCAAAGTCAAAAATTACGCTATCTACTAAAATCTATGAAAGTCTAGAACGTTATTAGCATCTGACATCCTTCGTAACTTGAGTTTAATTTTGGAAGTGAAGAGGATAGAGTCACACAGACATATCCACTCGCATTCCGAATTAAACTTTGAGAAAAGTGAAGCAGCTGTATTACTTATATCCGAAGCGTGCATTTCTGCACCTGCCGGCCGAATATTTCGGGAATACTATTTTGGAGGGTTTTTAGAGCGGCTTAATTAAACGAGAGTTTACGACTTACCGCACAGGAAGTAGGTATTCATTACCGCATCAGATTGACACAGATCTAAGTCGACAGAGCTGTTAATTAAGTTTGGTGGGCACATCCGAGTCATTTGTCACGCTGAACTACATGACTGCCGGTGACACAGGCGGCCATTACCTCGACGCGCAGGACGGCACCACTCCCAAACGACAGCCCAAGTTTGCAAAAGTTTCGATAAGTTTTCTTAGACATGTAGCACCATATTAGTCTGACTGGCACCGGCAGATGTTCAATATAGTAGAGGTCACTGGTGTAATAATACCCCTGCTCCTTGATTACGTAGAGCAATTCCCGGCTTCAAACTAGCACCACAAATAAGGAAGGACGATTTGTTCCCGATTGCTTCGGGCGCCACTATTTGCAGGGCGGACTTAGCCGAGCGGTACCTAAAGCGTTTTCTACCCGACAGCCCAAAATGAGGGTTATTGGCGTATTGCAATCAGAGGCGCAGAGCGTTTCCTACAAGATTAATAATCAAGGCACCGTAATTCGTGTTCCTAGTCTCCTCCCCTAATCGCCGCGGTTGCTCTGGGTAGCTCCCAGAGGTTGGAACTGTCAGTAGGATAAACAAGATCCTATCCTGCTAAAGATTAGACGTGATAAATTACAGAATAACACACCAGTGGCAACAATGCAGGCGCACAGTTTCCCTGATTACCAAATAGGTTTCCAAATTTATTTTCCTTTCGAAGTAACCAAATGCGCGCTTTCAAAATACCGTTTGGAAAGCGAGTCACGTCTGTGGCCAGCTTTGAAATGACAGAAATAAAGCAAAAATACTGTTTTTTTTACCCTGTATTAACAGGATTACCTAGAGCAAGAAGGCTGGTGTACAGGGGGACCGACAGCCGAAGGCGCGGCCGCTGGCCGTGGTAGAGTCGGCAGCACAGCACACACACAGCAGTTTTACCACAGAGTACATTAGTTTTACTCAGAGCGGCGACGACGCCAGTCGTCCGCACGGCCGGTCGGCGCGAAACTCCTCACTGTGCACTCGCCTCCCGTAAATTATTCTGAAACGATAAACCGTTGCTCAACCGAATTATGAAGTACTCCCATGTGGAAATTTGGACTAACTCACTTCGGTTAAAGTGTGCTATAAACTAAATCTTAAATAAACAAGGAAAGAAACTTTTCGCAAAGTTGGGATTTATGTTATCTCTTGAATCAAGTTGATAATAGAAGGTGATGCTGTAACGATTGCGGAATGAACATAACTTATTATCATCTCTATCATTGACGCGGAGTATGTAAGTAGTCTGGTAAAACTTTTGTTGTCTGTTTTTTTAGTTTATATTTCTTGATTTTGTATACCTACACGTGTAAATTGTAGAGTTAGTTTTCGAAGGCCTGAACATTTGTTTTTTTTGCAATTGTATTTTGCGAATTACGTGGCTCGGTAGGTAGGTAGTTATATTAATTAAGTGAACTTTAATTTAACGATTGATAAGTCTGGGCTCCGTATAAGTACCTACTTAAATTGAGTAGGTACTTGGCAATTATGTCTACTTGAAAAGCTTCAAAGTATGGTTATTAATTAGAAATAGGTACGTAAGTCCTTAGAAGGTAAGGGAAAATGTCTTAAATAAATGATGAAAAGTACAGTTTACTTACAAGATACAGCACAGATTTTCCTGTACAAAAACATGTTATTTTAAATTATCTGCTAAAGCTATACGAGAAATGTTTATTGTATGTTGTATATCTCATATATTTTACGTGTTAATAGGCATAACAGACGATTAGGACGTGAAATATTCTCGTCGGCTGACAATAGCTGCGGAGGCGTTAATATATAACTTACTTGCGAGACTTATGAAAATAGAAATGGTACATATACCTACTCTGAAAACTTTATTGCATGACAAGGCAGACAGGGCAATAATTTACCGTACCGTAATATAAAGCTGGTATTGAAGCTTTGTGTTGCTTTGCTTTGTCTTTTTATTACCTTTTTATTTGGGTTCCGTACCCGAACCCAAATGGGGCCCTATTATTCCGCTGTCTGTCCGTCCGTCTGTGTGTCTGTCTGTCCTAACATTATTTGTTTTTTTTTGGAAAACTTACAGCCAGAATACGGCGATGGCCAATAACAAGTCTCCTAGTCCACGCAACGGAAACAAATAAACAATATTCAAGTACCTAATAATTCTAAGACAATAATTTTGCTTATCTTTTTTTCCTTTTATATGCAACTATACAGGGTGTTAAAAGACCACCAACAGACCCGAAAGCCACGCATACTAGACACCAAAACAAAGTACTTTTTCGATAAAATATTGCTGGGAAATGATTTTGTTTTTTTAGGTTATAATGTTGAAAAATATTTTATCACGCAATGGACGTGTAACGCACAGAAGTCATAATGCGCAAGCGTAGGTATAAGTTTATGTTACTTAAGCTTGAAGTGCCGATGTTTAGAATACATTGCGGGTTGCAATTTTAACGTCGTTTTTTGTAAGAAATTGTCATAATTTTGATATGGTTTCTTGAGAAGGTGTGTTAAAAACTAGATACTGAATACATTTCTGCAAAAAAAAAGTTTTGAAAAGTCCGACTTTGAACCTCATTATCTCGGAAACCGTTGATTTCCCAGGCATAGTCCCTTGAGCAAAAATGTTCCTTATGATGAGGACAATACGTGGTTTCCCGCTTTGTTGGCGGTCTTTTAACACCCTGTATATTGCTTATATTCAAATTGTGATTATTGTATGATTATAAGGCTAACTTTATAGCAGGACAAAAAAAAAATATAAAAAAGGCCAAGCGCGAGTCGTACTCAGGCACCGAGGGTCCGTATGACCAGGTTTTTTTAATTGTATGGCGGTACGGAACCCTTGGTGCGCGAGTCCGACTCGCACTTGGCCGGTTTTTTATGTCTTTTTCCTTTATATATAATTATGTGTGTATTCGCGTGTACCTATATTATATGACACTCACTCAGATGCCACTGATAAACCTCTCTAAAATAAACTACGTATAGAAATAGTATACCTACAATAAAAATGCGCGCGCCTCACCACCTGAGCCACGAGGCGAATTGGCACCAAGAGCACCCAAGAGTTTACTTTGGTTAGGAGCTCTACCAGGTAATTATAATACATAAGTACATAATTAATTATGCAAACGTTATGCGGCGTAGCCGGATAAAAAAAATGGTTTACTTTGAGTGATCCATTTTTTAGTAAAGAAGCATTCGATTATATTATTATACAGCCCCTCTACCCTTGACGCATTTTTCCAATACGGTCGCGATATGGCGCAATTTACAAAATTTTATATTTTACAAATTAAGACGCATTTTGTGTTTTTATTGTATAAAACAGCCTTACCTTTGAATAAACATTACAAAGTATTTAAAATCAAAGCATTACTATGCGAATTCAAAGAGAAATAAATTTTAAAACTTTTTCAATTTGATCGCAATAGCGTCAAGGGTAACCCCCCTGGTAGGTAGGGTGGTAAACGCATGAGGTGGCCACTGGATATGTTACCTACATATCCAGTGGCCACCTCATGCGATTACATGCATTCTTAAAAGTTTGTAGGAAAAATAAATCTAAACTGAATGCAAATATTTTTAAACTGGTGGCTCTGTGAGCTGTAGACCTCGCGACTTCGCGAGTCCGTCAACTCGTCAAGTTTGCGAAATGTTAAGTGGGGGCGTCGTCGAGCCGCTCTGAGCTTCGCTCAACATGGGATTCGGCCTTCGCCATCCAATGGCCCGTTTTAAGAAAAAAAAAAGTAGTTCTTTTTTTCTCCACTGATGGCGCTCATAATACGGCACTATAACGGCAGTCAGTTGAAATTTCATCAGTGTTGCCAACGGTACGACAAATTACCGTAAACTGTAACAATCATAACCAGAAACACAATTCATTGCTTGCAAATTTTATCGCATCACGTAGTTGATGTCAGTATCCTACCTATCTATTCTATACATATTTATCCAAAACCATTTATGTTTTTGCTTTCAAGAATAAAAATTGCAAATACAGGGTGTTAAAAGACCGCCAACATAGCGGGAAACCACGTATTGTCCTCATCATAAGGAACATTTTTGTCAAAGGAAATATGCCTGGGAAATCAACGGTTTCAGAGATAATGAGGTTCAAAGTCGGACTTTTCAAAACTTTTTTTTTGCAGAAATGTATTCAGTATCTAGTTCTTAACACACCTTCTCAAGAAACCATATCAAAATTATGAATATTTCTTACAAAAATCGACGTTAAAATTGTAACCCGCAATGTATTCTAAACATCGGCACTTCCAGCTTAAGTAACATAAACTTATACCTACGCTTGCGCAATATGACTTCTGTGCGTTACATGTTCATTGCATGATAAAATATTTTTCAAATTATAACCTAAAAAACCAAATTCATTTCCCAGCAATAATTTATCGTAAAAGTACTTTGTTTTGGTGTCTAGTATGCGTGGCTTTCGGGTCTGTTGGCGGTCTTTTAACACCCTGTATATGACACGGCATTTTTACCGATTGAACATGGCAAGCCTGATTCTTATCTGTGGTGTTTGTGTATCTTTAGTATTAGTACTTTCTAATCTGTGAATCTGTGGGAAAAAGCGTTATTTGACTGACGTTATGTAGCCGTATTTTCTGCGCCATCTAGCAAGCATTTTAAAATCAGCTTTTAAATGTCAGTTGAAAACGGCTCATTTGTACTATGAGAATTGCATAAAAAATTGGTCAACTTTTGACAGTTATATCTCGGCCGCCATATTGAAAATACGCAATATAAAATTATTGCAAATTGACTAGAGGGAAAATATTTTACGAAAATTCTAAACAGGGCGAAAAAGTCTTCAGGAAAATAGTCATGGGGACGAAATGGCGGGCGAAGGCTTGTGAGTGTGGTACAATTAAATGGAAGCCTTTAATTATTCCACTACACTAAGAGATAATCCGTAATCCACCAAAACCATTTAATTTCCGGTTTGAGTATTCCATGTTCCACATAAAGACTGCTTGATATGTCAGACGCAACGGGAAACGCCCCTAGATCCGGGGTTGTCTACAGGAAAAATACTGATTGATAATTTGGGAATCAGCGGTAACGAACACACGCCGGTAGCGGTGGCTTCATTCAGCCGGTATTAGGTTACCGCTATATGATGAGCGGCGGCTTTTGACGAGTTTAGTGTTTACCTCTAGTAGCCGGTTAACGAGCTTGTGGTTCCGGTTACCCTCCATAGATATACACCGTCGTGTGTGGTCCGGTACCGTATAATTTACCGTCATCAATTACCAATGATTAACGCCCTTATTCAGTGTCCGCAGCTTATAGGTCTAGAGCCATCATCGGTGAGACTAAGCTGTTTTTAGAGTTCCGTATATGAAGGGTGAAAAACGGAACCCTACTAGCTAGGTACTTAGCTAGTTGAAAAGTTCATTATGTATTATTATGGCGGATTACTCAACTAATAAATTAAATGAACATGTTTTTATACTTTATTTAGCAAAAACTGTGAGACATACAAGCATCAAACTTGGTATGATTAGCACTTTTTTATAGTAGGTTAACAACAAATAATAAAAACGGTCAAGCGCGAGTCGGACTCACGCGCCGAGGATCCGCGACGAGGTTGCCGATTTAAAAAAAATATCTTCAACCATGGACCATATACATGTCAGGCAGCTGATGGAGACATGTAGAGAGTACAACCTGCCCTTGTGCTTCGCCTTCGTGAATTATATCAAGGGGCCCTTGGTTTTTTTTATTAGGTTATCAATTTATGATTTATAAAATAATACAAAACTGTTGCAAAAAACTTTCCTGGATTTAAACTCAGTTAAAAATGTTCCATCCATTAATTATCTAGGGCCTCATGACGCACGACTTAGTTTTTAGCAAAAAAGGCATCCAAAAAGAAGATATGATTTTTTTTTCATTGGCGGTGCTAGTTGTGCCTATATTCCTATATCTTAAGTATAAGTATACAATTTAATATTTTCCGCTTAAAAAGGAAAACGATATAAATTTCTGAAATTGCAAATTCATGGTCCTTGTCGTTTGTACAAAAAATAAGCGAGACTAAAAACTATATTTTTTTTCGGTCTGACAGCGCGCGGGGACCGCAAAATGTGCGGGGCCCGTAGCATTTGCTACTCCTGCTATATGGCTAATCCGGCACTGAGAAGGCGTTCGACAGTGTCGATCGGTACGGAACTTTCAGTGTGCGAGGATGACTCGCACTTGGCTGGTTTTTTTAAGCGCTATTGTGCTAATGATTAGATGTCAACCGACTATTTAAATTAGTGGTCTGGCTAATCTGTTTCGTCGACATTCTGTGATTTTGTATGCAAATTACCATTACCAATTACCTGCACGGTATGCGAGAGGTTTCGGGTCCAAGTCCTGTCCCGATTGAATTTTTTCAACTTAATGTAAATGTTTAAATTATTCCCTAGCACGGGTTAGTGCTTTAGAAAAAACAAAATTACCAGGTTTAAACTCTAAATACGTAAAAACCCGAGTCTATGGAATGACAGTTGCTACTTGCGACTATCAGATAAAGCGTGGCTGAAAGTAGCAACTGTCATTCCGGGGACTCGGTAATGTAGAGTTGTTTTGTTGTTGATGGTTTCAAACATATTAATATACACTTATTGCTTTGTTATGTCCGTTTATATAATATCAAGTCAAGAGCTTAGGAAACACTTTCATTGATTAACCATTCGCACTAGAGCTAATAAGTACTTATACTGCAGTTAATCTACGCGCGTGTGAGGCATTATACATATTTATACGTGAGTAAATAACAGGAATGATTGAGTTATTAATGTTGGTTGTTCTGTTCGATCCCTTCGGATATTAAATCATCTCTCTGTCGTTCACGCCGCGGGTCTTTTTAGCGGAAAGACTTGGCTGACACAAATTGAATTATATTTTGCGCTTTTACATCTGTAGCGGGCGTCTGGTTCAGGAAATTAAATAAATTTTAATAACAAGTGATTCTAAGGAGTTAATATTTTGGCAACAGTGAAACTCTGGGAAGATTTTCAGGACTGAACTGAAAGATTCCCAAGTTAGCTTTGTATGTCTGTATCTTTCTATCCACCTTTCTAAGTATTTGTGTTTCATAGTCTGACAAGTGAAACCCTCTTGTTGTAAGCAAACATTTTGCGGGCGCATTTTTCAGGATGATCTCCCTTTGTCAGAGGCAGGATCACGTCAGCTAAGCCGTGGTGACAGTGTAGCGTCCGTCGCTGCTCGCCTATCGATCTGTGGTGGTGTAGGTACATACATTCGAGGTTTACTAATACAGGGTGGCGCAAAGGAGTCGCAACCTTGTTGCAAACTTGCAACTGATATTCTAGCATCTACTTATTAAATAATTGACCAATGAGGCTCGAAATTAAATTCTGTTTGGTCGTTGGGAAACGGTGAAATTATCTATACTGCGTCGCCAATATGTACAGTCGGCCACAGTCTCAGATACCCCTTTTTGTTCGATTGGCGCCCTTATGCGTCGCGCGATGATGGGGTATCTGAGATTGTGGCCGACCGTACGTACCTACTTAAAATATTTTTTTCTGAATAAAAAGTGAATATTATATTTTTACTATCTCATGACATTTGCTAATCGGTAGAACGACACTGATAACGATTGCACAAAATAACTCTGCTGTTTATACAGGGTGACAATTCGCTTACTTGCAACAACGTTCGGGAGGTGAAAGCCTGGTCCTCAGTGGATGAAAAAAAAAACTGGGCTGTTGTGGCAAATGTATTGAAAAAGTAGAGATTTCTGAAAGGTATATCAATAATACATATTTTGATTACCTGATGAGCTGATATTGTGATTTTTATTCAAAAAGGAGGCTGATTTGCTGAAAGTACAAAAGAAAATCCCATACATTTTACTCCGTAGTGTGAGTGTAGTGTCACGAAGTGTGGTGGAAAAGCCCAAATGTATACAGTTTTTTAAATTTTCACTTAATCTGAGATATTTTTGTTCAGCAATTTTTGTTTCACGACAGTAAAATATTACTCTTTTAATTAATCTAAACAACAGCAGCAGCGGCTCTACAGCAGTACCTACATCTTTGCGAAGCCTTTGCCGTGCCAAACAGAAGCTAATGTCATCAATGTTATTATTGTGTCAACGTCATCACCACTACTGCACACTCCGTGAACTTTTCTATTAAAACTAACTGCTTAACTTGTTCTTGTTCTCCCTCACAATATTCTAAAATTATTTTTCACAATATTCTCAAATTATTATTATTTTGGTAATTTTTGCACCGCACTGCGAGAACTGCGATAATATACCGTGAGTTTGGAAGGCTTTCGACCCAGCCGACACAGCCGTGTCGCGATACCTTGTGAACAGGCGCTAAACCCATACATACTCTCGTTCACACCCTTTCACGGGACATCATGGCATGAGTTTGGTTTAAACTGTTACGCCCTCATGACATGATTGACGTAAAGACAAGGGTATATGATGACCACTGACACCCACTGACAAATAATTGTTGTTTTTTAGGCAAATAGTTTTTTTACAGCCTAAAGTGCTACGTTACTTCCGGTCTTGACCGGTTTTTACCTGAAGTCTTAACTCAGGGATCACTAGGCCCTTGTAACACAAAGGAAATAATTGTAGCCGAAAAACAACGTGCCAGTTTCAGACTTTGTTTGATGTTTTGTAATAAAGGAATATTTTAATTCTGAGATACTTATCACAGGTCGACTCTGCTACTGACGCTATGAGGTAGGGTATTCTATTAAGCAGTATTAATTGGTTAGTAGATAATTTGGTTTCAAGTTGGGTATCGATCTACCTGATACTCGTAACTTGAACGGGCTAAAATCTATCTAGCTATTAAACTGTCAATTAGGTAGGCGCCTACCTAATTAGCGAATATGACTTAGGGCCCTTACATCTACATAGAAAGGATGATTTTTCAGCGTCCGGTGGCATCTCCACTTCCACTAAATGGGTAAAGCGACCACTCGGGCGCTGCAGTGCGAAAATAACTTTCAATGTAAAAGCGGGTTTCCTACCGAAAGCCGCACACAGAACACATAATAGTAAAGTACCTAATTAATCCCACACTTCATTTACACATAGAGCGTGAAAAGCTTTCAAGTGATGTTCGAACTGTTCTAAGCGTTTGATCGAATCACGTGGGAAAAGCGTTATCTATACTTATAATAAAACTCTAGCGAAGTCAATTCTGTACATTGAATATTTTTAGAAAAAAACTAGCAGGGGTTACTAAGTAAACTATACTGAATCCAAAAATGCAAAAAAAACGGTTTATGTCTGTCTGTCTGTCTGTCTGTCTGTCTGTCTGTCTGTCTGTCTGTCTGTCTGTATGAACACGATAAACGCAAACACCGCTGAATAGTTTTCAACCAAACTTAACATGGTCGTAACTCACGTTTCTGGGAGTAACTTAGGCTATCCGATGTTTAGAATACATTGCGGGTTGCAATTTTAACTTCGTTTTTTGTAAGAAATATTCATAATTTGGATATGGCTTCTTGAGAAGGTATGTTAAGAACGTGATACTGAACATATTTCTGCAAAAAAAAAAATTAAGTCCGACTTTGAACCACATTCTCTCGAAAACCTACATTGCGGGTTGCAATTTTAACTTGATTTTTTGTAAGAAATATCCATAATTTTGATATGGCTTCTTGAGAAGGTATGTTAAGAACGTGATACTGAACACATTTCTGAAAAAAAAAAAAAGTCCAACTTTATTATCTCGGAAACCGTTGATTTCCCAGGCATAGTTCCTTGGGCAAAAATGTTCGTTATGATGAGGACTATACGTATACGTGGTCTCTCGCTTTGTTGGCGGTCTTTTAACACTCTGAAAATGTTAGTTCTACAAGCGTAGCATAAGACCGGGTTAGAGCCTATCTATGGGTTTAAAACAATAGGTATCTCACTCTTTTGTTTGACGTAGAGCGGGATGGACAGAGCCATAGATACGCTCTAACCCAGCCTTATGATGCTTGCTGGAGGGAATTGTGAGTGGTTTTCGGTGGAGGTCGGACAAAGTTTATCGATGTTAGAAATGTAGTACTGTTGCGTCGCGGTCGAAATGTTCTGGGTTTGAACCCACGCGAGGTTTGAAATATTTTATTGTGCCTTTTTTAAAATATTTACTCTACTGAGCCCAACTTGATATTAAAAAAATATATTTTGTTTGCCGTAGAGCGGGATAGACAGAGTTATTTGCGGTAGATACGCTCTAACCCAACCTTATGCTTTGCTTGCTGGCTTAGCCTGAGAATGGGTAAGACCTTATCTATGGGCTTATAACTTTATCTATATCTATATCTAAGCCGCTAGGCGCCCATAACACAGTTTTCCAGGCCGAAGTTATGGGCATCATTCTAGCTGCTACTGCGATTGCTGAACGAGAGGTGAAGGAGTACCCCATCCGTATCCTCTCGGATAGCATGGCGACACTACAGGCCCTCAATAGTCATACCATCACTTCGGGCCTTATCTAAGACTGCCATTGTAGACTGACAGAGGTATGTAAACACTCTAGCATTACCCTCCAATGGATCAAAGGTCACAGCAACTCACGCGGGAACGATGCCGCGGATGTGTTAGCGAGACAGGGGTCGGACATGGTTGCCGTGGGCCCAGAGCCCATTGTACCCATGCCTTACGCCTGGCTACGCACACAGATACGACTCCGCACACGCGGATTACAATACTCCAGCTGGGCTAACACCTCTGACTGCAGACAGGCCAGAGAGGCATTGCCAATGGCAAACCCTCGTCTGACCAGGAAACTTCTTAGGCTAACAAGAAACCAGCTGCGAACGGTGACAGGAGTAATAACCGGTCACGGTCCTTTTAACAGACAACTATTTTTAATAGGTGTCACCGACAGTCCTCTGTGCAGAGCCTGCATGGGGACAGACGAAACAGCCGCTCATGTCCTGCTGGAATGCAGGGAGCTGGCAAAATACCGGGCTACCCACCTCGGTTCGCCGGGGTCGCTCCCCGAAGTGCTCCAGAACATCCGTGGACTGCTGGACTTTCTGGAGGAGCTGGGTTGGCAAGGATGAAAAATCCCACCAGACGCAAAATAGGCGCAAGTAGAGACGTCGAGTTGCGGAAAACAGCCCGTTTTACCATTACCATTACCATTACCAACTTTATCTATCCCACTCTACGTCGAGGGAGATACATAATAAACCCCCATACTTCCCAGGCAATTCTTATGCTAAGCTTCCTGGTATCTTACACGGGCGATACCTAATCTAAACAAAACATATTTTATCATAAATGTATTGTTTAGATTAGGGCACACACACACAGACAGACACACAGACAGGCACACCCTCATAAACACATAAACAGACACACACACAAAGCTATCAAACTTATGACACCCCTCTTTGTTGGTCGGGGGTTAAAAAAACCTTCCTTTTGAGTTTTCCTCCACAGTCGAATTTAAATTAAATTTCAAATGTGTAAAAACGCATACGAAGTCGCGGGCACAACTAGTGGTTAAATAAAGAAGAGGGTTTTCGATAATGGATCGGCTTCGCATTTGCATAGCAACGAATATTCATCGATAAGCCTCAGAAACGCATTATTATTTGATGCCTCCTGTTTATTACTACCACGTGTAGGTACACGATGATATAACGACAGTCGTATACCTACTTAGCCGCGCGTTTTTTTTATGAACGTAATGACATTATATTGATAGGATGTCACTTTATTGATCTAGTCAGACGATAATGTAAAAAGGTGCATACAAAAACAATACCAGCTAGGGGAGCACATGTCACGATAAAATTTTTATCCGTTTATCGGCTATCGCCATCTTGCTTTATTTCACGGCGTAAAGCGAGATGCCGCTACCCGATAGTGGGATAAAACGTTTATCTTGAAGTTGTGCTTCCCCTGCAGCAGCATTATACTTTTTGTATGCACCTTTTTTAATACAGATAGCAAGTGCTTGAATTTGCATCTGTACGAAAGATCGCCGCACCGCAACCGATAAAGCAATGTGTATTGCGACAACCCCTGATACGCAAATACCTACTTATAATGTGAAATTGTACAAACAGACAAGGTTACACACAAGGTTCCTCAATTCGTTAGGCAAACTTGGGTTTGGATCAGTGCAGTAGTACACAATCAAATATATTATGGAGGGAGCTGCTGTATATTTTTGCGCCGATTTTATTAGCCCCAGTAGGTATGTATTGATAAGTAAAAGACCCCTCAAAGTCTGATAAATAAAATTCACCCTGTATAGCGAATTGGCGCTGACTGCATCCTCTACGCACGGCAGCAGCGGAAGCAGCGAGCTAGCTTGACTCAGCACTGTTTGCAGAGTGGTGGTGGTGCGGTTCGTGCTACGAATACATTAAAGGTCTTCTGACAGATAGCACATAGTGACCTAGATCAACGTCGCTCTCTAATACGTTATCGATTCTCTATCCATCAGTGTTTGCTCTTGTATTTTAGAACCAACGTGGTGCCAACGCACTGACTAATAATGAAGCCATTTTTCATATCAAAGCTTCATTGGACAGCTCGTAGAAACTTTACTGTTATTGGTCGCTTTAGTTTTGGGAACACAATAAAGCAATTTCAACATAAATTGGACAATGTTTCTTGAACCAAGGAGATATTTTCGACAAGCTTACGACAGAGGTATTTTTAAAATTCGGCGAATTTTCCTGGGACGAGACAGAAATGTGAATCCGTAGCCGTATTTCTCCTTGATAAACCTAAGTAACTTTAATTTTACAAGATCTAACAAAAGGTCCTAACTCTTTTTATAAGGTAATAGCACCCGGTGATAGGGATCGGATACCGATATTTTTTTTGCTCTATGGCGTATATGGCCCACTGCTGGGTGTAGGCCTTTTTCTCCTCACGCCACCTGTCACGGTCCCTCGCCATCCGCATCCATGGACAATTGGACACTCCGCCGACACAACGTTGTCGTCCGACCATCGGGCTGCTGGTTTGCCCACCGACCGTCGTCCAGGGCCCTTAGCCTGTAACACAATGGCGTATCAATGGCGTCCTAGGTAAAAGGACAAAACCGGGATTTTTTCGTTGTTCTCCTACAACCAGCGAACTAATCCTCTAGGATTAGACTCTTAATATTCTTTGCTGTACTACAATAACATTAAAATGACCGACACTGGACTGACATCATCAATAAATCGTAATTAAAATCGTCAACCGGAAGCCCATTTTGGCACCATTGTGTTACAGGCTAAGGGCCCAGTTCTTGGACGCCACTCTGTTGCTACCCTTGTCCACCGGCCATCTTCCCGCCTCGCCAGGTGTCCTCCCCATTTCAGTAGGTTACACCCTGCAAAAAGAGTTAGGACCTTTCGTAAAACGTTGTATTATAAACCATTATTATTATTATTATTATTTTTTATTTATTTATTCAATGCATATACATTTACAGCTTATTAAAAAATATCATTTAGCTGAAACCTTAAAAAGTTTTGTCTGCTCAGTTTGAGTCGCTTATAGTTGGCTAATTACATATTATTTTTATAACGCTTAGGATAATTTGGTACGTACATAAGGTATTATATTATGTGTTTATACATGTTAGGCATGATAAACCATTCTGATAGGATATCAAATCGTTCTTATATAAATAATGCCTATCCTAATTTAATTTAGGCACTTGAGGCACTTTAGTTAAAATCTGCTTATGGACGCACTATCATAGACTTTACTAATACAATATTTGTTCTGTGTAATCATCGAATGCTTCAATATTATTTAACATCATGGGCTTGTGTTTAAATTCTCTTTGACCATATCATATTAATTGAACAAGCGAGCAAAGCGGGCGAAGTTCTCCGAGTCTACTGGAACAATCCGGCGCTTGTATGTATACAAACAAACATACATACATACAAAGATATATACATACAAACATACAAACGCCGGATTGTGTTCCAGTAGACTCGGAGAACTTCGCTCGCTTCGCTCGCTCATTCAATACGTATCGTTCAATCGTTCCGAGATACGTATTTTTGTACGGATAAACATACAAAATATGGTCAGTGTTCAGCCTATAGAGCCCCAGTTGAATGTACCTAAGTACAACATGTGCTCAGACGTAGCATTTAATAAAGGCATTTTTATATAAACAAAGCGGAGGCATATTAAAACATTCTTGATTCTTACGAGCCTGTACAAACAGTAACACGGCAGAGGTAGCCTTTGTCAGATTCCAGCGCGGAGTTAGAAAAATATCTTTACAAGTATTGGGTTATGAAAATGTAAAGGCAATTTTTTTATATAAATTCAAATTGTTTCCGAACTTTTGTATCATTTCGAAATTACTCAGACTGTATTTTCATTCATTCTGTTAAAATATAAAAAGAAAATGTTTTCTCTGTTCTCTGTTTAGAATGGAACGTAGAAGTGGCGAAAAAATAAAAATCAAACGCGTGGGACCTAAGTTTAGGAGCATAGCTTGCGCTATTACGAGTATAATGACAAAACGGCGTTATTCAAGATCAAAAGAGTTCCACTTCTATACTACGAAATAGGTACACCCCTTATTCTGTGGTCTAAATAATTTAGAACCTGTGGTTTTGTTTGTTACATACGAGTAGGTCGTGCATTAAATTGCCCGCATGTGTAGGTTGGCAGGTGTCGAATGTAATGTTTTCTGTATAGTTACGTTTATACAGGCCCAAATAAAAAAAATAAAAAAATAGGAAATTTTAATTATTAATATTATAATTATTATTATTAGACTGTAAAGTACAACAAGATGCCACTTTAAAAAGGATTCGAAAATTTATTTGTATGGGAATGATGTGTGCCTTCGTAGCGTTCGTGTTTCGTAGCCTTGCTACGGTGGCTGTCTTCGTAGACTTCGTGCTTCGTAGCCTTGCTACGGCGGCTGTATCTTCGTAGCATTCGTACTGCGTAGCCTAGCCACGGCGGCTGTCTTCGTAGGCTTCGTGCTTCGTCGTCTTGCTACGGCGGCTGTATCTTCGTAGCATTCGTACTGCGTAGCCTAGCCACGGCGGCTGTCTTCGTAGGCTTCGTGCTTCGTAGCCTTGCTACGGCGGCTGTATCTTCATAGACTTCGTGCTTCGTAGCCTTGCTACGGCGGCTGTATCTTCATAGACTTCGTGCTTCGTAGCTTTGCTACGGCGGCTGTATCTTCGTAGCCTTCGTACTGCGTAGCCTTGCCACGGCGGCTGTATCTTCGTAGACTTTATCCGTAGCCTTGCTACGGTGGCTGTATCTTCGTAGACTTCGTGCTTCGTAGCCATGCAACGGCGGCTGTCTTCGTAGCCTTCGTGCTTCGTAGCCTTGCTACGGCGGCTGTCTTCGTAGCTTTCGTGCTTCGTAGCCCGTGTTTCGTAGCCTTGCTACGGCGGCTTTATTTTGGTAGCCTTAGTGTTTCGTAGCCGGTGTTTTATAGCCTTGCTATGGCGGCTTTATCTTCGTAGCCTTCTTGCTTCGTAACCTTGCTACGGTAGCTTTATCTTCGTGCTGTTTGTCTTCGTAACCTTTATTTGTAGCCTTACTACGGCCGTAGAGTCTACGAGCGCTTGTACACATGTACGTATAACAACAACGTAACAACAAAAGGGTGAAAAGTAAAAGTCCCGATTAGCTTCTTCTTATAGTTTAAGGGTGGTATTCTAGAATGATACTTAAACTGAGTTTAAACAGAGTTCAGACTGTCGATTAAACAGTGCATGTTTTGATATGAAGGGAGGGATATTCAAATCAAAACATGCACTGTTTTATCGATCGACACTACTAAACTCTACTTAAACTGAGTTTAAACAGAGTTCAAGTCGCATTCTAGTTTGAACTGAGTTTAAACACAGTTTAAGCAGCGTTCTAGTTTGAACTGAGTTTAAGTAGCGTTCTAGAATACCACCCTAAGTATGTGTTTAGTAATCTTAGCAGATTTATTTATTGAACGAAACGCATACGCAATAGTTTGCAATTTTATTTTAATGATAGGTTCAGCGAGAGGTATTTTGCTACTACAAATTCACAAAGGTACGTAACTTTGAAATAAATTAAAGTCATAGGTACATGCCCGCACCGGGAATCGAACCTAGGTCTCTCGCTTCCGAGTCGATTGTTTTACCCACTAGGCCCCCACCGCTTTAACTCAGCTTTGATTTTGCTTTGATTGTTTCAGCTTTGTTTAAGCTCGAACTCTCTCTCTGAGAAAAGGCATTTGCCCAGCTAGTAGGACATGTACAATCTGTACAGGCTAAATCTTAGTTTTTTCTTAGAGGTAGATAGGTTCAGATTCTGAAAAAGCAATAATGTTGATTTGGTTACAATAGGCTATTGATTGTTCATCTATACTTATAATAAAACTCTAGCGAAGTCAATTCTGTACATTGAATATTTTTAGAAAAAAACTATCAGGGGTTACTAAGTAAACTATTCTGAATACAAAAATGCAAAAAAATCGGTCTATGTCTGTCTGTCTGTCTGTCTGTCTGTCTGTCTGTCTGTCTGTCTGTCTGTCTGTCTGTGTGTTACCTCATCACGCGAATACCGCTGAACAGTTTTCAGTCAAATTTAGGACCGTGATAAGTCCTGGTTCTGGGAACAATCTAGGCTATCCGATGTTCAGAATACATTGCGGGTTGCAATTTTAACTTCGTTTTTTGTAAGAAATATTCATAATTTTGATATAGCTTCTTGAGAAGATATGTTAATAACGTGAAACAGAACACATTTCCGAAAAAAAAATTGCATTTCCGGAAAAAAAAATCCGACTTGGAACCTCATTATCTCGGAAACCGTTGATTTCCTAGGCATAGTTCCTTGGGCAAAAATGATCGTTATGATGAGGACTATACAGGGTGTTAAAAGACCGCCAACAGACCCGAAAGCCACTAGACACCAAAACAAAGTACTTTTTCGATAAATTATTGTTGGGAAATTATTTTGGTTTTTTAGGTTATAATTTTGAAAAATATTTTTTACGCAAGGGACGTACGCACAGAAGTCATATTGCGCAAGCGTAGGTATCAGATTATGTTACTTAAGCTTGAAGTGCCGATGTTTAGAATACATTGCGGGTTGCAACTTTAACGTCGTTTTTTGTAAGAAATATTCATAATTTTGATATGGCTTCTTGAAAAAGTATGTTAAGAATCCCCTGAAGCTCTGCAGCCCTCTCGCTCGCACTTTTGAACATTTGAATTTATTGTAAGAGAATGATTCAACTTTGGACGATAAAATATAGTTGCAGACATAGATAATAAAGCTATCGACATGTAGACACACTTTAAATTTCACATTTATAGTTTAAAAAATAAATTACTGAACTACTACTTTTAACCGAAGTTCAGTGATATTTTTTTTTATTAGTAGGAATATGAAATCAAAAGTGTGTTCACATGTCGATAGCTTTATCTATGTCTGCAACTATATTTTATCGTCCAAAGTTTAATCATTCTCTTACAATCAATTAAAATGTTGAAAAGTGCGAGCGAGAGGGCTGCAGAGCTTCAGGGGATTCTTAAGAACTAGATACTGAAAACATTTCTGCAAAAAAAAAAGTTTTGAAAAATCCGACTTTGAACCTCATTATCTCGGAAACCGTTGATTTCCCAGGCATAGTTCCTTGGGCAAAAATGTTCCTTATGATGAGGAAAATACGTGGTTTCCCGCTTTGTTGGCGGTCTTTTAACACCGCTCGGTATTCAATACAAGCACTCGCCGCAAACAATAATTTTGCATTCTTGCATAACAAATAACTATTGTTTACTGTTGAGCTGGATAGACAGAGTTATTAGCCGTATGCTTTGCTTGCTGGCTTAGCATGAGAATGAGTAAGACCTTATCTATGGGCTTATAACTTTATCTATCCCACTCTACGTCGAGGGAGATACATATTATAAACCCTTTTACTTCCTAATCAATTCTTATGCTAAGCTTCCTGGTATCTTATCACGGGCGATACCTTAATGTAAACAATACATATTTATTATTAAATTTATAAATGTATTGTTTAGATTAGGGTTTTTATTCTATTGCTTTCTTTTGAGCCCTGCTACCGCAAGTTAAGAAATAATAACTATTAAAATACCCCCGACATTTTAGCTTCGAATAAGCATATTTAATAAATTGCTGAACCAATTTTGACAAAACATAACTAAGAACATTCGCTAGAAAACTGCTTTCAAATTAAAAAAAAAACGTAAAGCTTCCAAATCGTTCACCCATTTAAGAGCTACGGTGCCACAGACAGACACACCCTCATAAACACTTATACAGACACACTCACAAAGCTGTCAAACTTATAACACCCCTCTTTTTTGGTCGGGGGTTAAAAAAAACCTTCCTTTTGAGTTTTCCTCCACAGTCGAATTTAAATTAAATGTCAAATGTGTAAAAACGCATACGAAGTCGCGGGCACAACTAGTGTATGAATATTTTTCGTGATGTAGTGTCAACGTCGGGCCCAAACCCTTTAAGCTACAACTATGTAATTGAAACTGCAGTAGCGTTTTGTAGCAAAACTACCCACCATGAAGAAAAAAATATAATTTTAACCCTTCAAATGCCCAAACCGGAGTTCAAAGTTTGTATGAAATAAACATTTTTTTTGGACCGATTTACTTGAAACTTAGTATTTGTATATTAAATAAGAAACAAATAAATACGTGTTTCAGCGTTTTTCAAAATTCTGCCCACTAAAGGTTTAAAAGGGGTAGAAAAGTTTGAAGATTTTTCCTGATTTAGTATCAATGCCAGGCCTAAACCATTAAAGCTACAACTGTGAAATTGAAACTGCAGTAGTGTTTTGTGGCAAAACTACCTACCATGAAGAATAAAATATAATTTTAACCCTTCAAATGCCCAAACCGGGGTTCAAAGTTTGTATGAACTAAAATTTTTTTTTGGTCTGATTTACTTGAAACTAAGTATTCGTATACTACATCAGAAATAATCAAACACGTGTTTCAGCGTTTTTCTCATTTCAGCCAATGAAGGGTTAAAATGGGTGGAAACGTTGAAGTTTTTTCCCTGATGTAGTAGAAATGCTGGGCCCAAACCATTGAAGCTACAACTTTGAAATTAAATGTGCAGTTGCATTTTATAGCATTACTACCCTGCATCAAGAAAAAAATAAAATTTTAACCCTTCTAATGCCCAAACCGGGGTTCAAAGTTTGTATGAAATAAAAATTTTTTTTGGTCCGATTTACTTGAAACTTAGTATTTGTATATTAAATAAGAAACAATTAAACACGTGTTTCAGCGTATTTCAAATTTATGTCCACAAAAGGGTTAAAAGGGGTAGAAAAGTTTGAAGATTTTTCCTGATGTAGTATCAATGCCAGGCCTAAACCATTAAAGCTACAACTATGAAATTGAAACTGCAGTAGTGTTTTGTGTCAAATCTACCTATCATGAAGAAAAAAATATAATGTTAACCCTTCAAATGCCCAAACCGGGGTTCAAAGTTTGTATGAAATAAATTTTTTTTTGGTCCGATTTACTTGAAACTAATAATTCGTAAACTACATTAGAAATAATCAAACACGTGTTTCAGCGTTTTTCTCATTTCAGCCAATGAAGGGTTAAAATGGGTGGAAACGTTGAAGTTTTTTCCCTGATGTAGTAGCAATGCTGGGCCCAAACCATTGAAGCTACAACTTTGAAATTGAATATACAGTTGTATTTTATAGCATTACTACACACCATCAAGAAAAAAATATAATTTTAACCCTTCAAACCCAAACCGGAGTTCAATGTTTGTATGAAATAAAAAAAAAATTTTGGACCGATTTACTTGAAACTAAGTATTCGTATACTAAATCAGAAATAATCAAACACGTGTTTCAGCGTTTTTCTCATTTCAGCCAATGAAGGGTTAAAATGGGTGGAAACATTGAAGTTTTTTCCCTGATGTAGTAGCAATGCTGGGCCCAAACCATTGAAGCTACAACTTTGAAATTGAGTGAATTGAAATTGAATTTAATTTAATCGAATGTGCAGCTACATTTCATAGTATTACTACCCACTATCAAGAAAAAAAATCTAATTTTAACCCTTCAAATGCCCAAACCGGGGTTCAAAGTTTGTAAGAAATAATTTTTTTTTGGTCCGATTTACTTGAAACTAAGTATTCGTATATTAAATCAGAAATAATCAAACACGTGTTTCAGCGTTTTTCTCATTTCAGCCAATGAAGGGTTAAAATGGGTGGAAACGTTGAATTTTTTTCCCTGATGTAGTAGCAATGCTGGGCCCAAACAATTGAAGCTACAACTTTGAAATTGAATGTGCAGTTGCATTTTATAGCATAACTACCCACCATGAAGAAAAAATATATAATTTTAACCCTTCAACCGGCCAAACTTGGGTTCAAAGTTTGTATGAAATATTTTTTTTGTGTCTGATTTACTTTAAACCCAGTATTCGTACACTAAATCAGAAATAATCAAATACGTGTTTCAGTATTTTTCTTATTTCAGTCAGTGAAGTGTTAAAATGGCTGGAAATGTTGAAGATTTTTCCCTGATGTAGTAGCAATACTGGGCCCAATTTATAGCAAAACTACCAAACATGAAGAAAAAAGTAATAACTCTAATATTAAGCCTAAAACGGGGTTCAAAATTTTTATGAAATTATTATTTTATTATTATATTCACTTGAAACTAAATGTAGTCGTATAATAAATCAGTTTTTTTCTCATTTTGGCCACAAAAGGGTTAAAGAGGGCGAAAATTTTTGAAGAGTTTTCTTTATGTAGTATTGATCAATTCCGGAACCGTTAAAGCTATAACTATGAAATTATTACTACAGTTGTGTTGTATAGCAAAACTACCAACCATGAAGAAAAAGTAACGATAACCTTAAAACGGCCAAACGGTTTAAAGTTTGTTTTTTTATTAATTTTTTTGTTGGATTCACTTGATACTTGACCAATTTGGTCACAAACACACACACACTTCCACGCTGAAACTGCTTGACGGATTAGGATGAGATTTGGAATAGCTTACACACCCATTACTCTATTCATGCTAATTTGATAATGGTGAATGATGTAGGCAACTACTTATTTAAGTCTGCGCGGACGAAGTCGCGGGCGGAAAGCTAGTTTACGATAAATTGCAAATATCAACCCTTGAGATGTGAAAGTATGACGCTGCCTATCGTAGTACCACCGGTATCTAAGGAAGGTTTATAAGGTTAATCCCGATCGTTACCGGTTGCAAGATTTTTCCTCATATTTCAATCTTAGTTTTTTACAATTTTATACCGCCATCCGTCATTTCCGTCATCGATTCTGGTTATTAATGGATGCAATGATTCTCTGATGCATATACCGTAGCTAATGAACTTAATTAAGTAGGTACTAGTATAATTACAGAATTTATCATTTGCAGTAAATACTACCTACTCTCCAGCTGCATCAATCCAATTAATGACGTCATTTCGTAACTGTATTATAACTGTAGCGGCAACTATTTAGGTAGGTGTACTCTAACTAAACATACCTACTCACTATTCGAAGAACTAAAAGAAAAGTTTTCGTTGCTGGATCGAGATAAACAAACAATCTCTTATGTATTTCCTGCGATTATTTTCGACCAGTTATTGTGGGATGTGAAATTTTGTTAGGAAAATTGCTTTCGTCTGTCGCGCCATAGAAGTAGCAAAGTTGGTAAATGATGTTAAGGTGCTGGGGCTCCCGGATATTACAGAGGCACGGGGACTCTTTTTGTGCGATATCTCGGGAGAGAGATGGAAAAGAAATAGATGGGTAGGTACCTCCTCTAATTCGTGGTTGGTCAAAGAAGTAAAGTTGAGGTACCTATCGCGTTGCCGGCATTATTTTAAGTGCCTCTTCATGCGTGAACGTACAAAAGTCTTGAAACAAAGGATATTCCTGAAACTCAGAGGAAATTATTATGGAAAGTAGTCACCCGACAAATACTTTTTACATTATTGCACTCTCTCAAGCAGAACAATCTTTCCGGGAACGAAAATTTAAGGCGACGTTGAGATTCTAAGGGTGGCATTAATAGTCGTCGACTCGAGATTGAGCTCAAAAAGGTGATCACAGACGACTATTAATACCACCCTAAGATGTCTCGTTGGTTGTGCACTTCTTGCAAAGTAATTTAAAAGAGAGTAACTAATTAATTCCGTTTTATTTTATTTAGTTCATCGCAAGTTGCAGAAAAAAATTACAGCAAGTTGTTGGTTTTCTAGGGAATCCTCCTAGGTTTATTAATCACATAGCTAAGGAAATTATGTATGTCAATACGTCTAAAAATGTCGTGAGCCAATTTTTCATTTGTCGGCACAATTTTAATTCGCACCTACACAAAAATATCAGATACCGTATACGGTACCACGTATAATACGTATACGGGACTAATACACAAAATAAAACTGGCAAAAAAAAGTTATTTTGACGGCCTATCTGATATTTTTTCTATTTTCAACATAATTTTTCAGGCCTTTGGCCAGATTCGGTATCAAATTACGTAGGTTGTCCATCTCATTATCCCTTTTTGTAAAAAAACATAAATGGGATAGGATCACAACGCCCACGTTCAGTTTATCAAGTCGCGAAAGTTTCGTCATTAGACGAGTCAGTCTAGAAGGGAACGCTCAGCAAAAAGTTTATCTTGGGCAGGTCATAACAACATAATACGAGTATAACACAACTCGAAACTACGGGTAATATGTACGCACAAACAAAACTGCCGAGTTTGCTTCTTCCGGCAAGAATGTTTTACCTAGGGGCATAGTTTCATGACGCACTTTTCCAACTCCGCTGGGAATTCTTGTACGGAAAGAAGAAAAAATAGAGAGCGTTGCCGCGTCAGTGTAGTGACTACACTACTGCGATATTTCAACGGTTTCAGTAGAGCAGTAAATATGTCGGACCGTCGCGTGCCGGGACCAATCTATGGGGATTCAGCAGACAATCCCTGATTCCATCATTGTCGTAAGATGCAACTCTATCAAACGGCCGTGTTTGTTTTATTTTCCATTTGTTTACAGAAAAATATCAAACCTTAACTAACTTACCCTTCCTGTAATGACATGGGTTAACTCCGAGAAGATAATATTTAGACGTAATCCCATATTTATATAGGTATAAGCTAGGTATAAGTTAGCAAGGTAAACGCAAAGGCAAACAAAGCTTATTTTCTAGGAATGAGTTTTACATTACTGAAGGCCTAAAGGAGCTAAGGCCCTTCGTCTATTAGAGGCTGAAATTCTTAAGTAGCATCGAGAAAATTGCGTTTTCAAGGATTCGCATACTGATCATATCAAGTGTTAATTCTTTTAAGCGGCTTGCATACTTGCATCACGTATGTAATTTCGTATCCGTCGAAATGTTTGCAAATAATGGTATCAATTAATTTTAAGTAACGCAATGGACAAAGGGCTTAGTTGACCCATTCATTTATGTTAACGGTGACCTTTGGCTACAGAGGAGTATTTGGTATTTGGTTAGGAGTATTTTATTCAAAGATTTTGTGCGAGTTGACTACGATAATGAATAACGAAATAACGAAGGCACGTTGTTTCAGAGGCAATGCGAGAGAAGGCGCAGTGAGGCGGAAGGATGGAGGCGGGCGAGTCGTACTGCGTGCCCGGCGGGCAGCAGTTTCAGGGCGTCTACGTGAAGGTGCATGGTTACATCGCGCTCATTCTGTGCGTGCTGGGCTCCGCCGCCAACTCGCTCAACATCGCCGTGCTGTCGCGCCGCGAGATGGCCTCCTCCACCAACTCCATCCTCACGGCGCTGGCCGTCGCCGACCTGCTCGTCATGCTCGACTACATCCCTTTCGCGCTACACATCTACACCGACCTCAGCCCCGATCTCAATCGCAACTCCTACGGCTGGGCGGTCTTTGTTTATTTCCACTCTATATTCAGTCAGACTTTCCACACGGTCTCTATCTGGTTAACGATAACATTGGCCGTCTGGCGGTTCATCGCGATCAAGTTCCCGCAGAAGAACAGGACGCTGTGCAGCAAACAGAATACCAACATCGCCATCACTATGGCGTATATCGTCTGCCCCGTCCTCTGTCTTCCTATTTACTTCGCTATGAACATATTAGAAGTGAACCCCGCAGCTGGTGCCAACACCACGCTCAGTGACACTGTCACGAACAGAACTTTAGACAACGAAACGAACCAAGAACTAGTTTACGCAATCACCATGACTGATAATAAAGATTTGTTGACTGCAATATTTTGGGTGTACAGTGTATTTATCAAGTTGATTCCGTGTATAGTGTTATCGATTCTAAGTGTGTGTTTGATAATGAAAATGAAATCAAGTGATCGGCGGAGAATACAGCTGCTGAAAAAATCTGTCATCACCACGAACGAGGTATTTTAATGTTACCCCATCATCTATTGCGTTTCTATAGTTTCAGATCTAAATTGGCGCAGCATCCAAGGTTGTGCTAGGTTTTTGTTGATAGAAATCATGAACGGTACAAACGGTCTCAAAATTATTTTCATCTGAAACTTTAGTGATGCAGCAGGAGAAGGGCAAAGAGTTATTTATTCCATTCGTTTAATTTTTAACGCTATCGACTGCAAAGCTGGCGCTGCAACGCCTGCTAGGTTAAGTAATAATGAGTTCGTCATGCATGACTGTGCGCCTAAGAAATTGTGCGTCCTTAAGGCAGGAAGATAGCAGCGTGGCGGGAAATTCAAAATTTTCACAGTTTTTTACATTTTGTAGCTAAACTGAGCTATTTTTGTTCAGCGAATTTTCGCTCGCGGCTATAACATAGTATTCTTTTCATTATTGTAAACAACAGAACAACAATAATTCAGCCGATTATGTGTTCTGGTCTACGACAAGTTTTTTGGGCACTTCATTGACCAGAGCACGTAATCGGCTGAATTATTGTTGTTCTGTTGTTTACAATAATGAAAAGAATACTGTTTTATTGCCGCGAACGAAAAATCGCTGAACAAAAATAGCTCAGTTTAGCTACGAAATGTAAAAAACTGTGAAAATTTTGAATTTCCCGCCACGCTGCTATTGTCCACCCATAATGAGGAATTTGTGAGAGCGGGTGACACAGATATTCGGACTATTCCAATCATATGTACACACGACACCACGTCAAACTGTGCACTTTTGTTGTAAAGTCGCCCGTAACGTAACCGAGTAGAGTGCTAGCGTGTAAGGGTCAACGTGCTGTGGTGTGTACCTATTCATCTTTGTAGGTATCGCCGAAAAAGGATGTAGGAAAGGATGAACTTCATCATCGCCTATAGGTTTCCTATTTCTCGGAAATATAATGGACACTTGAATGAAAAGCTAGATTCAATAATTATGTTATTCAAATATTGTCAGCAACAACATTGGATGAAAATCGATTTTCATCGGCAAGTAGTACTAGAACAATGAATAGGGACATTGCGGTTTGAATTGTTCAGCAGGTACTCGCCAAACAACAAGTTTATAAACCGCAGAAGCTGGCATTGTCCCGATACTAGAAACTAAGGACCTTTCACAATTTCAGTTGGACCTCCGTAATTTATTCAGAAAACCTATTGAACCGATGAATTAGGGCCAGCATTAATGCTGAATGAGATATTTAAATATTAATGTAGTTTGGTGATTCTAAATTGCGAAACACTCAATATACTCGTAGACCTCAGACTGGGTAGATTAATAGTTTAGTCAGTGTCAGGCATGTCAAACTAAAAGTCTTTGGTGGATTTGGTTTGGATTAGGTTTCTTTGAAGATTGTACAACATAGACTGCAAAGCACACAAAAAAAACATCGAATCATAACGGTCGATATAGTGGTGGTCATCGTTAATAGGTAAATTTTATTTTTTATTTTTATTAATTTAGTTAGATGGATAGACGATTCTTGATTGTACACCAAAAGTAATTTACATAAAATAGTACAAAAAAAACTATCTTCCCGGAAAGACATATATTTGTGGTTTCTATTGTTTTTAATGGATCGTAGGCAAACGCGTGGGGGCGGCTCGCGGGCCACGAGTTTACCATAGGTGTAACCTAATGTGTGTGATTTCCCGGGTCAGGGAGCGAAGGCCCGGCTGAATGATGAGGGCGGCCGCCGGGGCGGTGGAGGCGGCGGGGGCGGACGCACCGACCGCACCACCCGCATGCTGCTGGCGCTGCTGGGACTGTTCTTGGCCACGGAGCTGCCCCAGGCCCTCTTCGGTCTGCTCACGGCGCTGGCTCCGCACCTCTTCCAGATATGCTACTACTCTTTCGGTACGTATTCATCAATGGAATTCGGTACGCAAAGTTTTTTGTTCGAAAGTCCGTTATTGGCTTAATCTTATCTTTAGACAATATTGAGAAACTAATTTCAATATTTTTTATTTTGGTTCAGTAGTTTGGATTTTACAACGTTTCAAAGATACGATTTTATGACCTTCACGCGACGGTCTGCATACTGTTGGCGGTCATAGGAACAAAACATTTTAGCGAATAAAAACAAAACTACTGGACAAAAATAAAAAATATTTAAATTAGTTTCTCAATATTGTCTAAAGATAAGTTTAAGCCAATAACGGACTTACGAACAAAAAACTTTGTGTACCGAATTGGTTGGTTTTTTCTTATAGTTTTGGTTCACCATACGGTCGAGCGATACCGAAACTGTCTACGTAACCGTGTTGCACTTATAAGTACCTACAATATGCATTGATACAGATTTTTATTGATGACCTTTTATAATGAATGCATGAATAACATAAAGTTTTTTTTATTTTTATTAAATGCATTTTTATTAATTCATTGCTCTTTTAAAATATTCAAAACATGATTACATTTCGTGACTGGTTTGATTATTTAATTTTTGTGACATGCATTAGCTATTGATTTTTGATTATTTGTGTGTACTTAGCATAAACTTTTACATTACATTTGTACGCCGGAAGGAAAAATGTGGAGAGCTATGAAACATTTTTACATCGACCTTGTCACCAACCGGTTATCCGAACACCCATGTACCCCAATCAGTTCGGATAATCGACGCTCTACTGTATTCCGAGAAATGCGAGTAGCGTTTCAAAGCCTATGATGAAATTCTCTAATCGTCGAGGTAACCATAAATCGATAAATCCGGTAGATAACTAATAACTGGCTAACATAGACTTTTATTGCGCTCATAAAAAGCGAAGACCGTGTCGAAGGAGCAACAAAAAATTACAAAGTGAGAGCGCATATTACGTCAAATTAGAAAAATCGGTAGAGCCAATCTCGAGTTGTGCGCACATCCAAGATAACGGATGCTGCCGAAAAGTGCCGGCATTAACAAGAGAAGAAGCTGAAATGTCCAAAGTCTGTGGTCCTAGTCTAAAGCCGTGTTTTCACTATGATGTCATCATGATATCATAGTGAAACTATTTTAATACGAATATAGGAAAGGTAAAAAGTAACATTTCCATTCTGATTACAAAGTAGGAAGGAAAAGGTTGTAACGGAGGCATTAGTTAATTATGTAAACTCGTTGACTCGTTAAACAACCCGTTCAAATTTGCCTTGATAACACACGTTACACGTCGCGAAGGTAAATAGGCATTATGCCACCGAACGAATAAATTTTTGGTTAAAGAATTTAATTGGTGGGTGCTTAATAGAGCGTTCAAATAATTTTATGTAGGTTCTTAAGAAAACTCTCCGGATATAACATTATCCAGGGAGGGTATGTCCGAAAACCTAATTTTCTTTTCTATCGTCGTAAAAAAGACCGTCATGAAACCTGCCGTCCTCAGTCCTGATTGAATTTCGCGGCTTTTACGAGCAGTTTGCTCACTAGTTGAGCTGCTGTTGCTGTCTTGAGAGGCTGTCGCCCCGGTTCGAGACAAGCTCTTAAACGACCGAACGATTTTGTGACCAGTCGTTGATGGAGGGTTTATGGTTAAATTTATGTTTGACAAAGAAATAAACACACGTAAATTACGGTCAACATCATAAGCATTCGAAACATACCTATTTAACTAGGTATGGATTGGATGGAAAACTGAAGTTCTGTCGGTATGAAACTTACCCGCCGCCGTCTCTCACTCTCGAAGGAAGCATCCCCGTGAAGCACCTATAATAGGCTATCTGATTTGCAAGCCATTGTCCATCCAATGGATTCCTAAATAACCAAGAGGTTGTCGTGTCGTGGGCCGAGGCCATTAAATTATCATCATGCCTAATTCACGAACCTAATGATGTTGTTAATTACCCGTTTATCTTAGTAGGTCCATTTACCTGAATCAAGTTTTCTAAACAATTCATATTGTTTAGTACAAGCATTATGTTTCATTCATTGAAGTAAATTACTCAAAACGTTCTGTCGATAGGTACCGGTCCGTCTGTACGTGCCGGCATTTTCATTTTGAGTGTAATTTATGCCGCTGATGTAATACTAAATAACCTTGACATAAAGATTCAGTGTTGTGTTTTGCGATAAGCGTCTGCTCCGCACCGACTCGTTGAAATACTAATTGGCTTTCTTTCCGTGTGCGGAATATAAACACGGGCACCAGTTGGTATTTTATACAAATCTCCATAAACACTAACGACTGACGGTATCGACGGCGACGCAACCTAAAACATGATTCAAAAGTTTCTCGATTAATATAGCAACTTTCCAACAAACTTAGATACTTCTTCCGATAAGTACCGAAATATAATGTAATTTATCAATGAACCTTAAATAAGCCGAAGTTTTTCGCTTCGCGCCGCTCGCTGACGTGAAGAGAAATCATAAACGACTCAAGGTTCGTTTGGAGCAACTCAGACATGCCGACAATGGATTGAGGTATTGAGAGATTCCTTTCTTACGAGTCTTGTGAATTTATTATTTCGGTATTTTAAACATGAGCGAGCGGGAGAAGTTTCGCGATCCCAATATTGTTAAAACAAAAGTTGCGATCTGTCTTTGCCTGCTATAAACCCAATTTATTTCACTTCGCAGCTGCGAATATGCATTCTGAATAATTGCGGAATATTCAGTTAGAAGCTTGGTTAGTGCGTGCTAAGCATCTTGCCTGTTTACTTAGGAATGCTACTTAGTTCCTCTCACAGGTTTATATTTATTTGTAGTCCGTCGCCCGCCCGCCCTCTCTATCTCTAATGTAGGTACAAGGAAATGTTATTTAGCCACGCCACAACGAAGGAAGGTTCTCATTATACAGAGTTTACTTACTTTCCCTACACCAGTCACTACCGACTTTGTGCTTGAAAATTGTGTTTCAACATATTTTGTTAGAGAAAAGTGTTGATGTTGCTAAAATGAAGAATAGAATCAGTGGCTTCAAGCTTATTTTTTTCAGCCTTCAAAACAAAGTAACTTTTGTTACAAAGAAGTGCGTACTTAATCTTTTAGAGAATAAAAGAGTCTGATATCGGCTCAGCACTTTCCGGGATTATTTTCAAGCAAACAAACTTTATCTCTTTGTAATATCGGCTAAGGGCAAATTGGGCCAGTTCGAAAGTTTTGGTAGCAGTGAGGGGGAAATCAAAAGATTTAGGGGTAGTTTGAAACCCTAACTATAAATCTTCCCGTCTTTATAGTGCAATCGTATTCACAGAAGTTCCTGAAGGACTAGCTTCACTCGAATTTTCCGTCCAAACACGGCTATTTTATGAATAAAAAAAAACTACTTAAGAAAGGACTCTTCAATAGATAATTAAAATAATCTCAACAAGTTGCCTACCCATTATAATTAATGTAAACACAGCCTTACAAAACAGCGATGTAACTGGATTGTACACTTTTTTAAAGGACCACCCTCTATTATTTTAAATTCTCGATAATTGTCGTTGATTGTATTGTTATTTAACTATTGTTTAATAGCTGTTGTTTAATAAGTGAATGTTCTTTTATTATTCTTTATATATACAAGGTGTTACAAAAGTACCTAACTCTTTTTACAGGGTAATAGCACCCGGTGATAGGGATCACAACCTAAATATTTTTTTCATCTCCCATGCTCGGAAAGTTTGCTGTTACTAGCAACTTACAACCGTGTAAAACCCGAATTTAACCAATCTGCATTTTTGTGCGCTTCGATATTTAAACGCCCTTGTTCTGCACGCCCCATGATGTAGAAAAAGAAAAAACACTGGCCGTTTCACTAGATGCCATATAATTTCATAAAAGCTTCAGAAAGAAGAGCCTCGTTTAGACGCGACTCTCCACGACAGTGCCCATTTTCTATACAAAACTGCTAATGCAAATGAGGCATAGACATCTAAAGTCACGGAATAGAACATTCAGAAACGCGGTTTCTTCTTACAGTCTTTTTAATATTTTGTACACTATATTTGTTTTTAATTACAGTACATTAAAAAAATGCTCCTCTTCTGTTTTATCAATTACATAATTATGGGTTGGTTTGTTAAATACATATTTTCAACCGATATAATTGAATTTACTTTTTACCTCTAGAAATTTTAATTTTATATGGTAAAATAATAATAAATAATAATAATAAAAATCTTTATTCATGAAAGTGGATGACAATTAGTGACTGAGTACAGTCAGCCCAATCAATTATTCAAATAGAAAAATAATAGGCTTAGGGCACTCTGTGAAGGTGTCTGCTGCCATAGCTAGGCTATGAAATAGCCTGTATTAATGGCTCGCAGGCCCGAACCTCGTCCGAGGTGAGATTGAAACAGGAGTGGTGACAAGGTGATAAAATATTGTAAGTACTTATGAAATATTTACTAGTCTAACATGCTGTGTATGTGTATGTATGAATGAGGGTGTGTGTGTGTGTGTGTGAGAGGGTGTGTGTGAGTGTGTGTGTGTGTGTGTGTGTGAATGTGTGAGGGTGAGTGTGTGTGAGTGTGGGTGTGTGAGTGTGAGTGTGTGTATGACTGGTTTGGGTGAATTTACACGCTACTCGTTGTAGCAAAGTTGTTATCCATTGTAACAAGTAGATTCTCAGTGTCATCATAAGAGAGGGATTTAAGGTACTCTGTTACTTTTCTTTTACATTCGTAGGAGGCAAGATGGAAAAAGGGGAATATTTTATTTATTTTGTTGTAAAGGTAGGGACCTAGGAACATATTGTGACGTTTTGTGAAGACAAGGTTAGTGGTAGGTATGGTACAAATTAAGTCTTTGCGACGCTTCAAGATGGGGTTGTACGGTGTGAGATGATGTTGGAGTACAATTGTGTTTAGAACAAAGAGTTGCCTGACGGTGAGGACGCCACAGAGCTTGTAAAGTTCGATGGTGGAGAAGAGTATTGGACGTTTTGTAGCTACTTTAAGAACTCCTCGTTGGGCAATTTCCAGGGACATCAGGTGTGTTTTTGCTGCTCCACCCCAACAGGGGATGCAATAGGTTAGAATAGATTGAACGAGTGCTAAGTAAGTCATTTTAATTATGTGGGGTGTGGCGACGTTTCGTATAGATTTAAAAACATACATAAGTTTACGTAGCCTGGTGGTAAGTATATCAATGTGACTTTTGTATTTTAAATGGCTGTCGAGAGTAATACCTAGATATTTGATGGTATCTGTCGGTTCGATAAGAGGGCACGAACAATCGGATGGATTGTCGCAAGTGTGTGCTTTAATAATTATATTTGATGTGGGTTGGCTTATGGGGGAGACAGAGAAGGGGATATAATTTGTTTTTGTGGTATTTAGAGTTAGAGAGTTTGCTAGAAGCCAATTGAATACATGATTGAAGCCTGTCTGGGCAATTGATTGAAGCTCTATCCATGTGTTGGCGTTAAAGAGTAAGACCGTATCATCAGCATAGGTGGTAATGGAGCCGTTTACCAGAGATAAGTTGCATAAATCGTTAATGAAAATGAGGAAAAGAGTGGGTCCTAAAATACTACCCTGTGGTACTCCGTAGTATCGGATAAAAGTTCAGAATGCACCCGAAAAAAAAAACATTCTTTTAATTTTCATTATTTTTGTGTCTGGATAAATTAACTTCAGGAAATTATCAATAAAACGAATGGTTTTAATACCAACGAAGCTGAAAACTTTAGTGCGGCAGCCGTAACTACAGTAAATTATGCTTTTAAAAGGAACTTATTTGACTCACCTGTTTTGACTGTAAGTAGTTGTCTACTTTGTTTGTCCCGCTTGGCTAACAAAATGATTTCCTCGCTTCTGTAAGATGAAAAGTTTTGTGTTTCGCACGAATGCAATATTATTTGCGTCTCGTGCTTCTGAATACCTCGCTACGCTCAGGTTTCTTTTTTTGAACCACTCGCTACGCTCGTGGCTCAATTTTAGAAACCTTCGCTAGCTCGGTATTCAATACAAGCACTCGCCGCAAACAATAATTTTGCATTCTTGCATAACAAATAACTATTTTTGCTTTATGGTGTTCCGTTGATTTTTAAATTAATAAAATGTGAACGCTGTGGTGGGAGAAAAGTATATTTTAAATATTGTTTTCATTGACTTTTACAATGTTTTAACAACTCAAAGATATGTAAATGCACCTACACACACAAACATATTTAAAAATTTGAGCTAATAACAAAAACAAAAAAGTTATGTTTTTTTTTCATTTTTGAGGTTATGAAATAAAAATTGATTTTTTCAACCTTTTTTTTACTGATTTGACATTCTGTTGACCACCAGGTTACACCCTGTAAAAAGAGTTAGGATGTTTTGTAACACGTTGTCTTCTTAAACGTTAAATTCCAATCTAAAATTAAATGTAGAGCCAGGAAGGTAAGGTTATCAGTTAATTGTCTGTCAGTTAATTGTCTGTCAGTCAAGCTAGTAGGTATTACTGTTGACAAACTTCTTGATGCGATCTTCAATTTATTTCCTTCATTTCGGTTAAGGTTGTACAATTAGTCAGGAAACGAAACTTTGGGAAGCGTTCATGGAAAAGTTCATTTCATTACACCTTCAGCAGACTACAATCAATAGATTACGGGATAAAATGGATAGAAAGAAGGAAATGAAATCTATCCGATGAATAGGAGAGAAGAGATTTAAGTTAGGGAAAATCTTTACCATCCTGTTTCAGAGACATGAAGAAATACTTGTGAATGTTGAGAGTACTCGAGAGCACGAACCTTTGTTGAAAACACAATTTGTTCGCGTTCGATTGAGAAGTTTGCTATAGGACACTTCGCATTGAACCTAAGCCGTTATTGCCTACTAAATTAACCTTGTCTGTAAAGTTTACGATCCCATTTTATAAGTACTTTATAAAAAAGCTAGAATTCAGCGTGAGTAAGTAGTCTTCTGGCAGAAGGCGGAAATAGGCACAAATAAGCACAGATTAAAGTTCCAATGTTAAACTTGATTCGAATTTCAATTTTAAAATTAACCTTGACTCCAATTGAATTTATTAGTGCAGGTGTAAAGTGTAAGTGTTAAGTAAAAGTAAAATCTCTACCAAGTACTTGCACCAATCAATCAGGTGAAGCTGTGGGAGACTATTATAATTGGTAGAACAATAGACTCGAAAGCGAGAGACCCAGATTCCTGGTGCCAGCATTTACACCCGACAGCACGTCAGAGTGTAGGTACACTTTTGTTGTAAAGTCGCTCGTAACGTAACCGAGTAGAGTGCTAGCGTGTAAGCGTCTAGGTGCTGTCGTGTGAACTCGTGTGTACCTACCTATATGACTTTATTTTAAAGTAACTTACATTTGTGAATTTGTAGTAGCAATATCACTCGCTAACGGTGAAGGAAAAGTCGTGAGGAGTCTGAAGCATGATGGGAACAGCATGATGTGACACGAAAATCGCCAATCTACAGTGAGCGCGCGTGGTGATGATGCCCGAACTCTCTTTCTGAGAGAAGGCATTTGCCCACCTATTGACACGTACAATTCGGAACCCAAAGTTTTTTGTTCGAAAGTCCGTTATTGGCTTAATCTTATCTTTAGACAATATTGAGAAACTTATATAAAATATTTTTTATTTTGGTCCAGTTGTTTTGTTTTTACAACGTTTCAAAGATACAGTTTTATGACGTCACGCGACGGTCTGCATACTGTTGGCGGTCATAGGAACAAAACATTTTAGCGCATAAAAACAAAACTACTGGACCAAAATAAAAAATATTTAAATTAGTTTCTCAATATTGTCTAAAGATAAGATTAAGCCAATAACGGACTTTCGAACAAAAAACTTTGCCTTCCGAATTGCACAGACAAGTGCTATGTAACTAACCTTCGACAACTCTTCGCAGGCGAGGTGATGGACCTAATGGCGCTGGTGGGGTCGGCGGTGAACTTCGTGCTCTACTGCAGTATGAGCCGGCAGTTCCGCTGCACGTTCACGCGGCTGGCGCGCAAGGTGCTCCCTCTGGCGGCGCCCAAGGACCCGGCCTCCGGCCCGCTCACGGAGCTGTCCCGGACGTAGCGCGAGCCCGCGCCCCTCCGCGCGCGAGCCCCACCCGTGCAGCTGTGAGAGGTAACAAGGTGCTCCCTCTGGCGGCGCCCAAGGACCCGGCCTCCGCCCCGCTCACGGAGCTGTCCCGGACGTAGCGCGAGCCCGCGCCCCTCCGCGCGCGAGCCCCGCCCGTGCAGCTGTGAGAGGTAACAAGGTGCTCCCTCTGGCAGCGCCCAAGGACCCGGGCTCCGCCCCGCTCACGGAGCTGTCCCGGACGTAGCGCGAGCCCGCGCCCCTCCGCGCGCGAGCCCCGCCCGTGCAGCTGTGAGAGGTAACAAGGTGCTCCCTCTGGCGGCGCCCAAGGACCCGGCCTCCGCCCCGCTCACGGAGCTGTCCCGGACGTAGCGCGAGCCCGCGCCCCTCCGCGCGCGAGCCCCGCCCGTGCAGCTGTGAGAGGTAACAAGGTGCTACCTCGGATATTGTTTTAAAAGTTCCCATGAAGAAAATAGGTCGTTTAACCGAATAAGCACAATAAAGGCATCGTTACTTGCATTAGCCATTTGTGATGTGATGATAAGGCTCAAAGGCTCTTACTTGGGGACACGCAAAAGAGCCACTGTAACAGCATGATTAAAGTTTTGCGTGAGGCCAGCTCTGTTCTTACTTAAATTACTCCTCCGAGTACTAAGTAGCCCGATCCTAAGAAAAACTTTAACGATAGCTTGTCCTGGATCGCCAGCTCGATGATAAATGTTTTCAAAGTTCTTTTAAACTCTGGGTGGTCTGGCGGCTAAGTGCACTTCTTTACCGCGACTTATTATAAAAAAGTTTCAAATTGAAATTGCAGCTAAAGTTAACTTTTATTGCAGGTCCAGTGTTCTTTTGTTCCAAGAAGAATCCCAAGGAAGGTGCTTTGTTAAGTAGGTATAAGTAGTTTATATAAATAGTTATTACCTTATTTATTTGTAGATACATAATGTATACCTAACATAAAATATGCTTATAGACAATTTACAAGGTTTAGCGTTAATTGCTCAGATATTTTCTGTGGATCATTTGTATAGAAAAACAATGTAAGTTTATCGTTATTTCACTAAATATCGTTCCAGCAAGCGTAGCATAAGGCTGGGTTAGGCAGTACATAAGGGGTTTATAACTATATTATGTCTCACACTCTTTTGTTTGACGTACAGTGGGATAGCTAGAGTTATAGACCCATGGATATGCTCTAATCTAACCCAGCCTTATGCTACGCTTGCTGGTAGCTAATAAGCGGTCTTACTTCAGTAACATAAACATTTGCTGAGCATCTGGTCATGTAGCTGCTAAATAGGTCTTAACCTAAATTATCTTTCTCTGACTTGGCTTGACTAAGTTGATTTTGATGCTGATTTTGGGGCCAATTAATCCTCAGATCCGATTTTAACGAAATTAAAACTAAACACAAATTGAGCTACTGAAGTATTTAGAGAATTTAGAGCAAATTCAAGTATTATATTATACACGAGGCACAACAAATATATATAAAACGTCCAAGACTCTTTTTATTTCCCAGAAGGAATTTCCTTCAATATAAACCCATATTTCGCTTAAACACTCTCTCACTGACTCTGGTGGGTTTCGTCTTAAAAAAAGAGAAAAAGCTTTTACAGATATTTACCCAACTAAAGCCCGACCGCACTTGTAGATTCGATAGGCATCGGTAGATGATAAGAATAAGAATAAGAATAAGAATAATTTATTTTAGCAAAATGCATGCACAATATACATTAGTATTATGAATCAAATAAGAGGAATTACAGAGAAAAAGGTATAGTTAGGTACATTGCAGATCTACTTCATGATGATTAAAATGCATGTTGTTAATGGTGATCCCCACACTAGGCCTAGCCTGTATCGTGGGAACCATAAAAACGCTTACAAGAAAAAGTTTTAGCCGTTGACTTACTGAGGTAAGCAAGTACCTTATCTATAATGGTGAGTAAGTATATTATAAAAATTTCAAATAAACATTCAATGTAATACCTACCCACTTGAACAAAGTAATTCAATATTGAAAATGTACATGGTTAAGCTAAACAATTAGAACCTTTTGCCAACTCTGAAACAAAACGGAAGAACAAAAAGGTTTTCATTTACCTTCGTCAGGAGTTAGTGACGTAAATTAGGCATGGTGTATTCCGAACAATTAGGTACTTTGTTTAAACGTTTATTTGGACAATACGAAACAATGCAGCCTCGAATAATTTAGAAAGAAATACTACAGCCATCCGTTCCGTTTGGCTTGGTAAATAACTTAACTTACGGTACAATAAGTTTGGTCGGCACCTATTAGCTACTTAGTTAATTCATACATGGAACATTGATTTTGTTCGTTCGTGATAATAATAACAACGACAATACTCCTGACATAATTTTACGATAAAAACACCACTATGTAATAAACGGACTCATGGCAAATTGTCCACATAGGTACGTAAATACGTTTCGTATAAATATGTATCTCTACATCTTCTTCTTTTTCTTCGTCGTTCTTGTCGGAGTGGTCGTGGTCCACATGTCGTATTATCTTACGATGCCACGCCATTTTTCTCGGTCGGAGGTTTCTCGGGTTCACACAGTGTTTTGCCCACAGTGGTTTTGATTTGGTTAGTCCATTGCATCAGTGGTTTTCCTCGAGTTCTAGTGCCCTCCACCCTTTCCTGCATTACAATGCGATGGAGTTGTTGTCTTTTCGGGATACATGGGCAAAATCTACGTACTATAGTTGTATGTTTTACTTTATCTATTTAAAATTCAGCCTACCACAGTCGGGTGGTTTGTCTTATGATGAGCTTTGCAAACTTGTTTTTCTGTCTTTCCGGTCACGTTCGCTTTGTGTGCCGTAATAATCAAATATGGAGTCCCCAAACTTTGTGTGTCAAGCGTTATACATATCTCTTACTTGTGTTTCGGTGTCAAGTAGGTAGGTAAATGCCAAACGAGCAATATCTTAGCAAAGTGCTCAAAGATTAGTTTTCCCTAAAGTTAAACTTGAGTTCGTCAGTTTTAGAAGTATTAAATTATTCATAGCGAAGACAATCCAATCATTCTCAGAGTTTGAATAGGAACGAGACGCGAATTAATAGATAAATATCGTAGACAATGTAAAAGATAATGATAATTTATTGCATTTGTATCCTTGGCTTGTAATTGGTTTCACCGCGCTCTAAAAGCGTTTATTTGTAAACATCAAGATTAGCTCCGTCTATTCTATCCAGAGCCTATTGTCAAGCAAAGTGTCAAACCCGAAACGTCTAATCCGAGGGTAACAAATGGGACCCAATTTCCCTTCAATGGTGGGCATTGACCATAGACGTAGTGTAGCGTTACTGGGCCCTTAGCCTGTAACACAATGGCGTATCAATGGCGTCCTAGGTAGAAGGACAAAACCGGGATTTTTTCGTTGTTCTCCTACAACCAGCGAACTAATCCTCTAGGATTAGACTCTTAATATTCTTTGCTGTTCTACAATAACATTAAAAGGACCGACACTGGACTGACATCATCAATAAATCGTAATTAAAATCGTCAACCGGAAGCCCATTTTGGCACCATTGTGTTACAGGCTAAGGGCCCTGGATATGTTATGTGGATAGGTTTACCTACCTACTCAGTTGAATTGCAGTTCAACATTAATCTAGTTAGGTTGTTGTTGAGTGCTACTTTGAAATAAATCAGGTTTTCCATGGAGGCTTGGCACAATAATTTGTACATATTATTTAGGTAGATATATACGACAGCACGTAGACGCTTAAGGCAGGGTGGATAGTGAAACTCCTGCGGCAGAAGTATAGCAATGACGCATCTCTTATTTGCATTCGCATGCAAGATACACTAAAGAAATCGAAAATATTGCCATATCAAACCCTAGAATTAGGTAAGAGTTATCTTTTAAGGCAAGTTTCGTGTTGATGTTCGTAATAGATTTGAAGAAATTTTCATTCAAAAACTGAGGAAGTTAGTACTGGGAATTTGTTTTTTTCAACGAAAATATTTTGCAAACTGTCATGATTTACAACATGAAAAATGGTGTGTTTGATAGCACTTACCTAATTCTAGGGTTTGATATGTGAATATTTCGCGATTTTAGTGTATTTACGATTTTGATGTTGTAAATGTGCTATTCTTTTCTCGCAGGCGTTGAATACATTGTTTACTTAGTCAATTTGACAGTTCGTCCGTACCGGGGATCGACGTTCATCCAAACAAAGTGAATCACGTGCCAAACTGTCAAAACTTAGTTTGGTATTCTGATTTTTTTTTTTTAGTTGGTTGTTGCTTGATTGAATTATTAATAATGCTTGCAGATCTTGCAATAGGTAGATATTTTGGATAACAGACGAAGAGCGTGAGTCGTGGGCAGCTGCGGCGTCTGAAGATTCTCTTTCGATCTTTGTATCCAACTGTTGCTTGCTAGTTCAACGCGCGATAGGTACACACGACAGCATGTCAGACTGTACACTTTTGTTGTAAAGTCGCCCGTAACGTAACCGAGTAGAGTGCTAGCATGTAAGGGTCGACGTGATGTCGTGTGTACACACGACAGCACGTCAGACTGTACACCTCTGTTGTAAAGTTGCCCGTAACGTAACCGAGTAGAATGCTAGTATGTAAAGGTCGACGTGCTGTCGTGTGTACTTACTAGGTGCACACGACAGCACGTCAGAGTGTACACTTTTGTTGTAAAGTCGCCGTAACGTAACCGAGTAGAGTGCTAGCATGTAAGGGTCGACGTGCTGTCGTGTGTAGGTACATACCTACCTATTACTTACCTAATTTGGTAGTCATCAAGATCGCAGAGTACCTACCTACCTATCCCTTTTTGTCATACGCCGCACGCGACGGCTACCTACCACGGATTTGCCTTACCTACGCCGCGCGTGACGGCTAAAGTCCGTTCGCTATCATAGTGTCACTTTGATATTTGCCGCCTTGGCGCGCGGCGGCTTTTCACAAAAGAAATTAAAGGAAGCCGACGCGGCGCAAACACGCCAGTGAATTTGGCTCGCCGCTCGTCAAAGAAGCGTCGTATTGAGAGGTTGTGCTTGTGACTTAGTATTTTGTATTGAGTGTCGATCGCTGCGTGAAGATAAAATGTTTTTTCGTCCGTGGGAGGACAGCGAGGTGCCTCTAGACGCAACTTCGAATGACCCAAAAATTAAAAGACGAAGGTTTTGTAAAACATTTTAGCAAATTCTAGTTAGGTAATGTCCATCAGCATTGTGTTGAAATGAATATGTCTGCGCCCATCACAGATACTTCGAAAATAGTTGGTATCCCAAGAACCAAGATTGCCGTCGTATGTCACTATGATAGCGAACGGACTTTACCTACCACAGATTTGCCTTCATCGAGTCCTATCAAATATAACGTGTTAGTTACAAAAGATCTTAACTCTTTTTGCAGGGTTTACCTACTGCCTACTGATCAACAAGATCACTACCTACTGAAAAAAAAAAAATATTTTATAACCTCAAACAAAAATGAAAAAATCTAGTTACCTACCTTTTTTTATTTAGGCCTAGTTCAAATTAAAACATGATTGTGTGCGTAAGTGCATTGGCATATTTTTAAGCTGATAAATAAAACACGGTAAGAATCAGTGAAAACCATATTATTCTCCTGCCACAGCGGTTACATTTTATTAATAAAAAATCAACGGAACTTCATAGACCAAAAAATCCCTATCACCGGGTCCTATTCTATTACCCTGTAAAAAGAGATAGTTATCTACCTACATCTTTATTTATACAATGTATAGTATTGTATAAAAACATACAAAGGAATCCTAAAGTTAGTAATAGGCTGAATTTTATAAAAACCAAAAACCATTTGGCAAAACATACTTTATTATCATAACCATGTATGTACGGTCGGCCACAGACACAGGTACCCCATAGCAGCTCTTACCGCGTGCGGCATAAGGGCGCCAATCGAACAAAAAGGGGTATCCTAGCATGTGGCCGACTGTCTGTCGATCTGTCTTGCCCCGCCAGCTACATTCCTCGGTCTTGCATCGCCACACACCCATGTAGAAGGTTATCTAAAAAGAAAATGATAATTATGTTATACAATAATAATTAAAATACATACCTATAGCATTCCTTAGACGTGAAGAAAAACAAAAAAAGATTTAGGGTAAACAAACAGAGTCGTAGTTAAAAAAATACATGCACCTCATAATTTGTTGTTAACTTGTTAATTTCAGTAAGGCTCATAGCTTTTCCAAATTACAATTTGCACGTGTTTTGTAATAAAGTTGTACTTCTTATAGTTTTGTATGGGAATAACATTTAATTTTCCTAGCCTTGCATGAGGACTATTTACTTTGACTAATACTACTTTTATGGACTTTCAAAAGTTTTCCATCATTTCGAGACCTTTGCAAGGCTGTTGCACACCCGTGGTGACAGTAAAGTTGTCTTGAATGCCTACTTACATCTTGCTTTCAGCACCACAAGCGTGGAGCCCATGTTGTGCCCAAAACCATAACATGGAGCTGGGAGGCACGGACTCATTGTTTAGTCAGCGGTTCTGTTGCTTGCTACCGGATGGTAGGTGGCCTTTGGTTTGTCATCTGAACTTTGGTTGCGAGCAGGCAGCTGCAAAGAAGTAATAGGAGGAGTTTAGTTTATGGAAGGTACCTACTTTAGTAAAATAAGTGCTAGTCCCTTTGAATACCTAATTTGGACTTGAATTATGAAGAACTTTTAGCGAGCTGTATTGCTACTAGAAACTCACAAATGTAGGTACATAACTTTTAAGACAAAAACATAGCTAGGTCATAGACATAGCTACATACCTGCACCGCTAACTAACAGTGAAAGAAAATATCATGAGGAAACCCGCAGCTTAGTTAGCTCATCAGATAAGTAAGATTGACGTATTGACCTCTTTCCTGGGGGCCAGGCCGACGATGGTAGTTACTACATTCACTACATTCAGTCCGCATCCGCAATGAATGAAACACTAAACACTGTTTATTTATTTATCACAGGCACTTTTGCAATCACACAGGTTGTAGTAGCTGTAGGTAATCTGTGGTGGGGAAGAGAAGGAAGTGACAGATATTTTTTTATGTTGTGCCACTGCGTTTCGTTGCATAAAACGTTGAGTTTTTTTATTCAAACAACTAGGTAATGCATAGGTACTAAAATTTAATTTTGATAAGTCATAAATATAAATAACATGGAATGAACATTTGTTATTAGTGATTATTATTTTGCTAAAGAATATATTATTTTATTGCACATGAAAAGTCAATCTCGAAAAATGAAAATTTGTTTTACGACGAATTCGAGTTCGCGATCTGGGGTCACGGCAGTGCCCCCGCCAAGTCGAGCGCGAAGCAAACACTGCCGTATTTTCAGGTCCCTATTTAAGAACCTCTGGATAAGACCAAGGGGCTGATTCTCGGGAATCTCGCATTCGACACAATATCTCGAAGGAAAAATCTCATTTTGCGGCAAATGTCACATCTCCTATTCTGACGAAGTCATCCTCGACATAGGGCACGAGATATCGGTGAGATGTTTGCCTTTTTCGCTCGACATGACTTGCGTGGTCGGGAGCAGTCGAGATCGCAATGACATGAGATTTTTCGAGATTTATCGAATACGAGATTCCCGAAATTTTCGTCATCCAGTAAGCTATAATCACATACCTACTTAAAATCCAAAATTTCAAGTCTGTCGGTCATTTAGTTAAGCGAAGTTAAGCGAAAGCAAAGTTTCGCATTTATGACACTCACTCACTCATGATCATTAGAATAGAACTAGTACTTCCCATAAACTCAGAGAGCTGAAATTTGGTACAGAGTTAGGGTTTAATGACCACATAGAGGGAAAACTATAAAAACTAGGATAATCGAAGATCTGGAGTACCTGGTGACCCTGATTAGAAAACACAAGAGCCCAACCAATTAGAGATCGACATACCGCCTTTACAAAAAATATTCAACTTGGTGGGCCGCTTCATTTGATGTCAAAAATCGAAGGTCTGAAGTATCTGATGAAGAACCCTCAGCTGGTCTCAGCTGTATTAGAAATAAGGTAATGCCCCCTTCTACTATTGGTATGTACATAAAAAAATCGACTGTCATTGCAAAAATCCAGCGTAGTGGAACACATTTTCTAATTTAATCTAGCCTACAGGTTGTTAAAAGACCGCCGACAGACCCGAAAGGCATGCATACTAGACACCAAAACTTTTTCGATAAATTATTGCTGGAAAGTGATTTTGGTTTTTTAGGTTATAATTTTGAAAAAAATTTTATCACGCAATGGACGTGTAACGCACATAAGTCTTATAGCGCAAGCTTTGGCATAAGTGTATGGTGCCGATGTTTAGAATACATTGCGGGTTCATTTTTTGTAAGAAATATTCAAAATTTTGATCCATATCAGCCATCTTCTTGACAAGAAATGTTAAGTACTTGATACCTTTCCTAAAAAAAAAAGTTTTGAAAAGTCCGACTTTGAACCTCAAATCTCGGAAACCGTTGATTTACCAGCATCAAGATTACCAGGCATCCTGAGCAAAAAATTAAATGTTCGTTATGATGAGGACAATACGGGGTTTCTCGCTTTGTTGGCGGTCTTTTAACACCCTGTATAGCGTCCCACTGCTGGGCGAATGCCTCCCCTTTTGCTTCTAATACGCATATAAATAAAATTAAAGGAAAACTCTGGATAAGACTAGACTGGCTTTTATACTTATACTTACTAGTGGTTCGCCCCGAACTTTGAACTCGCGACCCCATATCTCAGCAACCCCTCGACCGATTTGGCTCATGTTCGAACTTAAAAATTCTCTTTACCTTATTTACCTGCCTACCAAATTTCATAACTATCCGACCAAATTTACTCAAGTTATCGTCGAACGAACATTCATACATACAAACATACAAACATACAAACATACAAACATACAAACATACATACATACATACATACATACATACATACAAACGCCGGATTGTTCCAGTAGACTCGGAGAACTTCGCTCGCTTCGCTCGCTCGTTCAACAAGTGTAGAAGAAGAAATAGTCGAACGATTAACTTTATTCTACTCGAACATTACACAAATAAACTAGTGGTTCGCCCCGAACTGTGAACTCGCGACCCCATATAAACTTAACAACCCCATATCTCGGCAACCCCTCAACCGATTTGGCTCATGATTGAACTCAAAAATTATTTTAATTTAATTTACCCGCCTACCAAATTTCATAAAGATCCGACCAAATTTACTCAAGTTATCGTCGAACGAACATACATTCAACATACATACATACAAACATACAAACGCCGGATTGTTCTAGTAGACTCGGAGAACTTCGCTCGCTCGTTCAATAAACAAATTACACTAAAATATTAATTTCGCTTAAAATTTGGTCAAAATATAATGAAGCCCGGGCGTGTTTACAAAAATATGAAGATGATGCGTCGATGACTGCTGGACTGGAAGAAACTATAATCATTAAAGAAGGAGCTAAAGTAATGCTTAGGAGAAACATTGATGTTAGTTTAGGTTTAGTGAATGGGTCGATAGGCGTTGCACAAAAAGTGAGGTTGGACCCGGAAGACCAAACAAAACCTCAACAGTTGGTAGTAAAATTCGCTAATAATTTGATTCACGAATTATTGCTTATTAAGTCAAATTTGAGATCATACCCCGGGCCTGTAATACGTGTACAAAGAACAAATTCCCAATCTGTGTGGCGTATGCCCTAACAATTCACAAGAGCCAAGGTCTAAGTCTAAAAAATGCCCTCATGGACATTGGCATCTCTATATTCTCTTGTGGCCAAGCCTACCTACGAGGCGCTTTCACGAGTTACCAATCTTCATGGGGTGCACCTCATAAATGTTGACTTCAAGAGTATAAAAGCTCAAGCTTCAGCGATCACCGAATAAAACCGGCTTATACCGCGCCGATCTTTCAGAAATTAAACCGTCTAAAAGAATAAATAACTAGTGGTTCGCCCCGAACTGTGAACTCGCAACCCCATATAAAATTACTGACCCCATATCTCGGCAACCCCTCGACCGATTTGTCTCATGTTCAAACTTAAAAATTCTTTTAATTTTATTTACCCGCCTACCAAATTTCATAACGATCCGACCAAATTTACTCAAGTTATCGTCGAACGAACATTCATACATACATACAAACATACATACATACAAACATACAAACGCCGGATTGTTCAAGTAGACTCGGACTCGAACGCGAATGGGCAATACGAAAAACTGTTGCTACTGTACAAGAATCAGAACGGAAGAAAGAAAATAAAGATTTGTAATAATAAAAAAACTACTCCTAAAAAGAAAAAAAACTGTTTCAAATAAGAAAATCTAATAAAATAAATCAATATTCCTACGTTTCTATAAAAAGAAGTGAAATCCCACCAAAAACATTCTGTAAAAAACTAGCCAAGTCTCGATGGAACTGCTTGTTTATCTCTAAAAAGTAATGAAATCTAGACAAAGTCGTGCCAAGTCTGAGGTTTCTTACTGCGATTGTGACTTGGCCGTTGAAGGGTACACAATAGGCTGGGCCGTCGAACTTTTTTTTCGAATTTGATTATAAAAGGGGTGTCAAAAGTTGCTTTTTAAGACGTACTTACCGTAAAAAATATAAAAAAAATATTCCATACTATTTTGCCCTCTACCAGACACCAAACATTTCAAAATTACAGCGTTTTTATCAGTTTCTTCATTTAAGTTTGAAATCGTTTCAATAATAATGTATACCTAGTCTAGAAGAGGTTTAAACTACCCTAACTATGTTAAACTAACTATGTTAAAACTCTAACTCTGCAAATTCTATTATATAAAATGGAACGCTGAATGATATTTAAATAAATATGAATAACTTTTATGCTTGGTTTTTACATATTTATTCTTTTATTAATATGATTTTAGTATCCGTTATAATTGTGAGCTTGCCTTCTACCTATTGCGATGAAATTTTCATTTATTAATTTAATAAAAAAACGACAAAATCCAAACTTTAAGTTCCGGTAGAGGGCCAAAAGTAGTTGTGTATCTGTAAATAAAAAATGAGGTTATATTAGTTATAGTGCTACGCAACTTTTAAGACCCCTTTCACTTATATATCTTGAAATTTTTTTTTTGTCATTTATAGACAGCCCAGCCTAGACACAAGGGTACAAAACCAGGTGCTCCATGACACCATTGCACCAATCTGTCGCCAGAGCCGCTACTCATTGACGATGGAAAATTGCCACTTGGAAAATATTGATTCAATAACCAGTCAATTGGTAGGCTTGATAAAGCTGCGTATTTCAATAATACCTATATTTGGTTTCAGGCTCGCCTATACATAGGTAAGTATTATTGAAATACGCAGCTTTATCACTGGTTATTGAATCAACGTTTTCCAAGTGGCAATTTTCCATCGTCAATGGGTAGCGGTTCTGGCGACAGATTGGGGCAATGGTGTCATGGAGCACCTGGTTTTGTACCCTTTAACGGCTAAGTCACAATCGCAGTAAGGAACCTTAGACTTCGCACGACTTTGTCTAGATTTCATTACTTTTTAGAGATAAACAAGCAGCTCCATCGAGACTTGGCTGGTTTTTTACAAAATGTTTTTAGTGGGCTTTTTTTCTCTAAAATCTGGTAAGAGCTTTACGACTGTCTTCCCATTCGGTTTGCGATGCATTCGACCGGGCAAGACTGTCAAATTTTAGTTAGCCAATAAGCGATCTACCAAAAAACTTTAGGAGAACTGCACTAGGTAGGGCAGAATGGAAAATTCGATCTTTGTATCCAACTGTTGCTTGCTAGTTCAATGCGCGATAGGTACACACGACAGCACGTCAGAGTGTAAACTTTTGTTGTAAAGTCGCCCGTAACGTAACCGAGTAGAGTGCTAGCATGTAAAGGTCGACGTGCTGTCGTGTGTACTTACTAGGTACACACGACAGCACGTCAGAGTGTTCACTTTTGTTGTAAAGTCGCCCGTAACGTAACCGAATAGAGTGCTAGGGTGTAAAGGTCGACGTGCTGTCGTGTGTACTTACTAGGTACACACGACAGAACGTCAGACTGTACACTTTTGTTGTAAAGTCGCCCGTAATGTAACCAAGTGGAGTGCTAGCGTGTAAAGGCTGACGTGCTGTCGTGTGTACTTACTAGGTACACACGACAGCACGTCAGCCTGTACACTTTTGTTGTAAAGTCACCCGTAACGTAACCGAGTAGAGTGTAAAGTTCGACGGGCTGTTGTGTGTACCTAGTAAGTACACACGATAGCACGTCGACCTTAACACGCTAGCATTCTACTCGGTTATGTTACGGGCGACTTTACAACAAAAGTGTACAGTCTGACGTGCTGTCGTGTTTACCTATCGCGCGTTGAACTAGCAAGCAACAGTAAAGTTGGATACAAAGATCCAAAGAGAATCTGCAGACGCCGCAGCTGCCCACGACTCACGCTCTTCGTCTGCTAGCCAAAATATCTATTGCAAGATCTGCAAGCATTATTATTATTCAATCAATCATTATCCAACTAAAAAAAACAGAAAAAAAGCTAAGAGGTACCCATAATAATTGTTCAACATAATTGCCGCGGCGGTGGATCAAAGTGTCATGGTGACGTCCGTCTAAGTTCCGAACGTTACTATGGCAGGATTCCGATCTGTTATTTTTGTAATCTGTACAGCGCCCCGCAGAGGGCGTGGCTTCCCACCCCGTCACTTCTCTGCTTCATACCCCTCAAATACCTAAATATCGTCTATGAAGAGCGCCTTAAGTACACGAGTACACTCTATTCACTTACGTTACGGGCAACTATGCAACGAAAGTGTAAGGGTCTACGTTCTGTCATGTGTACCTGCTTTCAAGTAGTAGGTATGTCACTTATTTATACGTGGGCCAAATAAATTCTTCCGATAGAGTACCTATGTAAGTAGCTTCGAAATTCGATAACAAACGTTAAGCAGGCAAAAAAATACATTTGCTGTTCCATACATTTGGTACACTGCCTCTACATTATGTATTGCACAGCAGATTTATTTTTTTATCCGTTCTTTGGCCCCATAGTACTTAAATGTTGTTTGTATTGATCAGTATAAATAAAGCTAGAAAGCATTCAGCTATCGAATTCCATTGCAGCCCTGTTTACCCACTCTTAACATACAACTTTTATACTTTCTGACCCTTGGATGCTTTTCATACACAATCAGTGGCAGTGGCAGCATCCAATATAAACCAATCAAATTAATGGACGTTTGGAGAGTATCTGGTATTTTCGTTTTTGCATATGGGCCATTCTGCTATACAAGGTGTTACAAAAGATCCTAACTCTTTTACAGGGAAATAGCACCCGGTGATAGGGATCACAACATAAATTATTTTTTTGCTCTATGACGTTCCGTTGATTTTTAAATAAATAAAATATAAATGCTGTGGCGGAAGAAAAGTAATTTAAAAAAATTGTTTCCATTGACTTTCACAATGTTTTAACAACTCAAGGCTATGCAAATGCACCTACACAGATAATCACATTTTCAACTTTTTTTTTACAGAATTGACATCCTGTTGACCAGTAGTAAAAAGAGTTAGGATGTTTTGTAACACGTTGTATTTGATCAAATATCTATGTAATTAAGTAAACACACTAACGCTCAACATACGTTTTATTTGAAAATAGCTAGGTACAAACCAACTGAATGAATGGCTACAAAGTACATTATGTACAATATGATATATGTAACTGTAATAAATAAGTACCTAAAAGAAACTTACATAAAATTGCATTTGAATTATACTTTTGTAAAATTATACTCATCTTCTTTTGTAAATAAGGATCAGAAAAGACGCATAGTGAAACAAATAATTGTACTGTTTAAATATTTAACTTGTCTTTTGTACCTAATATAGGTATTTTGGCGTTTTCCAACAGGAAATGATTTACTAAGACGATTATTTATCACTGGAATACGCGAAATTCGCAACTAACGGCTAGTTCTTATTTTTTTATATGTTGTTTAGTAGCGTATATCCAAGTTCGCAGCTTTGAAAGACCTGTGCTAACTTTGCAGCACTCGAAAAATCTGCCGTTCAGCCGCCAGCAAGTACTTACCTAGCCGTTTGTTTGCGATTTTAGATTTCGATATAACCGTAGGTACAGCAGGATCTTTCAATAGGGACGCTCGAAAATAAATTGCTGAAGAATACCATCAACTTTTGATTTTTACCTTACCATACACTCTATTAAAAATGGAAACATTGGGTGAAAATTTTTTTTTATCCGTCTTATAGTTCTCGAGATATTTAATTTTAAACTAGCTGTGCGACGGGCGCGCGGTCGTCGGTCGCTGTGACGTCACAACTCAACACGCACCCGACACATACACCGTAACACTCATTCAAATGGCAGTATCATTGGAAGCCAGCGTTGGAAGCGTACTAGGTAGCCAGTTGAAATTTTCAGAGATTATGTTTTATTATGGTTGATTACCAAAAACATAATAAAAATTTAAAAATATTAAAAAATAAGAGGGGTCCCCATACAAAAAAACGTTGTTTTATACTTTTTGCTCTATAGAAAAAACGGTAAGACATACAAGCAACAAACTTGGTATGTTTATAGGGCTTACTCCATAGTATAACAAAATAATATAAAAACTGGCCAAGTGCGAGTCGGACTCGCGCACGAATGGTTCCTTACCAGATGGCAAAAAATCACGTTTGTTGTGTGGGAGCCCCCTTAAATGTTTATTTTATTCTGTTTTTTAGTATTTGTTGTTATAGCGGCAATAGAAATACATCATCTGTGTAAATTTCAACTGTCTAACTATCACGGTTCATGAGATACATGGTTACAGACAGGGTTTTATTGTATGGCGGTAGGGAACTCTCAGTGCGCGAGTTCTACTCGCACTTGGCCAGTTTTTTTAAAGCCAGTTTTTTTCAGTTGGCCAGTTTTTTTCATTTTTAAAGCCGTCATAGAACAAACCCGTGCTAGGGAATATTTTAAACAGAGCTTGCGGCTTTAAAACCTGTCCCTAGCGAATATTTAACGTTATAAATAAGTAATATTATATTAAAACACTACTAAACACACAAAAAAACTGGCCAAGTGCGAGTCAAACTCGCGCACTGAGAGTTCCGTACCACCATACAATAAAAAAACTATACGGACCCTCGGCGCGTTAGTCCGAGTTGAGCTTGACCGTTTTTTATATTTTTTTGTTATACTATGGAGTAAGCCCTATAATCATACCAAGTTTGATGCTTGTATGTCTTACCGTTTTTTCTATAGAGCAAAAAGTATAAAACAACGTTTTTTGTATGGGGACCCCTCTTATTTTTTAATATTTTTTATTTTTATTATTTCTTGGGTAATCCACCACAATAAAACATAATCTCTGAAAATTTCAACGATTCCATACATACCTATTGCCATAAATAATAGTTATTTGTTTTGCAAGAATGCAATATTATTTGCGTTTCGTGCTTCTGAATACCTCGCTACGCTCAGGTTTCTTTTTTTGAACCACTCGCTACGCTCGTGGCTCAATTTTAGAAACCTTCGCTAGCTCGGTATTCAATACAAGCACTCGCCGCAAACAATAATTTTGCATTCTTGCATAACAAATAACTATTATTTATGGCAATAGGTATGTATGGAATCGTTTGAATGTCTGCCTGGCTTTGGTGGTGGCACGTTTTCTGCAGATCTAAGGTACGATGATTTCTGCTGGTTGGCATTTCTGTTGACTTTAAGAGCATTGTGTATGTGTTTTTTTTTTCGTATTTAGCGTACAAATAACCAGTTGGTCAGACCTCGGGCAACAGCTTGCTGTATAGTTGAGTAATTGATGTGCGTCAAATAGTTATTAAGCGTTTTTACTTATAATTATGTTTGCTGTTTATTGGCTGAAAAAAGTTTAGTACGATCTTGCTGGCCAGTTCACTTCGCCGCCACGCGATATAACAAAATATATGATTTTGCACATGTTGGTCGACGCTCTACAACTTTCCATGGTAGTTTGCCAGACTGTTGAACGATTTACAAGTTTACAATCGACTATGACTGATTAAAGTTCGTCCCTATTGAAAGACCCTTTGCATAATATACCGGCAGCAACACATTGGAATGTACTAATTAACGTAACATATTTTAGATACTTGGGTACTGTAGATTAGAAGAAACATTCTTTAAAAAAAATATACCGGTGTACTTAATAAGGATATACAAGGTGTTACAAAAGATGCTAACTCTTTTAACAGGGTCATGCATGGTACCTACCTGATGATAGGGATCACAACCAAAATATTTGTTTGGCTCTATGACGTTCCGTTGATTTTTAAAAAATTAATATGTAAGCGCTGTGACGGGAGAAAAGTATTTTTAAAATACTGTTTCCATAGACTTTCACTATGTTTTAACAGCCTGAAGCTATTAAAATACAGCTAAGCAAACAACCATATTTTTTTATTGGAGCTAAATCCAACTTTTTTTTGCAGATTTGTCATTATGTTGACCAGCAGGTTACACCCTGTAAAAAGAGTTAGTATCTTTTGTAACACGTTGTATTTAAGGCTAATAAAATAATTCTACTTAAAGTCTAGTCATATACCTATGTATAGTATAAGGTTAAAAGCTCTGTGTTTTTTTAATCATCCCAGCGTGCGCAGCATGCAGTAGATCCGTCTCATCGATATCATGATACGTAGAACCTATTATGTAGATAATAGTAGCCAGCGAACTGGAAACTTCTGCTCGCTGATAGTAGCCCAATGCCCAATACAATTATGAAGGATTCAGGAGATAGTGCTGATGTTATATTATGTTGTAATTATGTTATGTAAAGAATATAATAAAGGTGGCAATCAATTATGCTATTATTGACTTTGTTTTAGTTGTTTTAGTTAGACGGAGTAGGTCCCAGGCACCGCAGCGCCGAGGGTCTCTTCACCCATCTAGTGTGAGTTAAGGTGCCTCTGGATGCTGTATAAATCATCTAATTACGTACGGTCGGCCACAGTCACAGATACCCCTTGGCAGCTCTTACCGCGTGCCGCGTAAGGGCGTCAATGAAAGTGCTTATTCTGTAAAAAAAATCTAGTCATCAAAATCGGATTATTCGATTTCTTTCAGGCAACCCTTGGATGAGACCGGACTATAAAATAAAATTATTTATTATACGGCCTACATATTGGTCCGTTTAGTTGGTCGGAATGAAACAAGGTATTTAAAACTTTCAAACCGACCTAAACCGACCTAAAGCGACAAAGTGGAAAACTTGACAGTGTCAAACATTTTCCCGGTGTTGCATTTTCCCTTATGCTTTATTTTTCCTTCGTAACCGGATCAGATTTTTATACTCCAACGTTTATAATTTCGTGGAACACGTTACATAGGTATTCATTTAGGCCTATTTTGTCTCCCTATACCCGGAAGTAAACATCGAAGCAGAAGATGGGAAACTTATAATTTATTCCTGCCATTATATTTGTCGGTTTATTCACCGGATTCCGAGGGTCCCGCAGGCCGTTCCATTCTATGTTTTGTGTACCAACGGACTTCTTAAAACATTCTTTTGCTTTCGTTGTAAGAGCTCCTCGGGATGAGCTGGGTAGGTATTCAAGTATTTCTCACATAAAGTACGATAAGCTCTAAAGAGTTTTGTTTTGTTTGACTCAATGAACTTAAATACAAAGAAAGAGAGAGAGAGAGAGAGAGAGATAGAGAGAGAGAACGTCTTCTAAATAAAATGTTTAGCAAAACCGATATGAAAGGCGAAAGAAATGGGATAACTAGGTAAACCAACCAATGAACCCTAAAATTTGCGAGAAAAACACAAAGTTGAACAACCAAAATGTGATGAACCCTGATGAGTTTACGTACGTAGGATACGTACCTATGATAAGAAAAAAATAGGAGCATGTGTTGCTGTTTTCACGCAGGTAGGTAAAAGAAAGTATAACATTAAAGACGCAGGTGAGGAAGACATCCTTTCTCTTACCTGCCAAAAGATATATCGCCTTTACCGTGGAAAAATAAAGACATATTTTGTTTGTTATATTTGGGGGATGCGCATCATATCCGAGGTTACCTTGAAATACGTCGAGAAAAGATAAAAAAAAAACGAGGGACGTGTTATTTTACGCAATAAGTAAATACCCTAATTTCCATACCAATGAATTAAACAATACATATGTACTTAGTTACTTTCATATAAAAAAATGTTTAGATTTGTATGACTAGAAGATAACTAGAGCTCTAGGTTGGTTTAATACTCGTAAAACTCATTTTCCTTCCGGACTATTAGGTTGAATTCTCAAAATGTTGAATTCTTTTAATGTTGAACTTTCACTTAGTTGAATCCCAGAATGTTGAATTCTCATAATGTTGAATATGCAAAATGTTGAATGACAGATTCAAATTCTTATTATGTTGAATTCTCGTTATGTTGAACCTCTTTAGTAAGGTGATTGGACACTTTTGATAAAAAATAACTATGTCCAACTGACATTTGACCTAAAGTCATTTTTCAAGTCATTTTCTGAAAGAAATGTGACTGTGTGTAGGTAGAGTTTTTAGATATAGATACATTGTACACAGCGTGTTACAACATAGGGGCAACGTCCACTGAAATTTCAAAAAAGTATCGCATCCGTTCTATCCTATAAAAACGGACCAAGTGCGAGTCGAACTCTCGCACTAAGGGTCCCGTACCGGCAAACAATTTAAAAAAATCTGGTTACGGCCACTTACGGCCCCTCAGTGCGTGAGTCCGACTCCCGCTGGACCGTTTTTTTATTATATTGTTGATACAGTATAAAATATAATAAGGCCCCGTTTGGCACCCTTGGAGTACGGATCCCTAAAAAATAATTTCCTGTATATGATATTATTGCACCAAAATTTTATCAATTTCAGTGTTTCAGTATAATATTAGTTGTTACTGCAGTTGTTCGCCCATCGGTCCACAACGGGCAAGACCGAATAGAAAGAAGAATGGTGAGTGAAGTGCAAACGTGAATTTGTACCAAGTATTCTGTATGTGGTCCATTTAAAGAAAATTATGATTATTAATGTTATACCAAATGTTATAATATGGTCAGAATAAAGACTTTTTTATTTTATTTTATGTATTTGTTTTTTTGGCTTGCGTGTCTCAGATTGCGTCGCTGTCTGCTGGATGTAGCCTCAGCCTGACAGACATGACCTTTTTGTAGCATCCTGTATCTAGATGAAGCAACCACCCAAGTGGCAGATTACGTACACATGGAACCTATACTCTATAGGTATACGCGCCCATGAGCCATAACTCATAAAATTCACGGACAACGTCTTCGTAAATCAAGCGAAAGTAAGCTTCCTAAAATAAGAACTAGGAATATCACGTCATACTTACAATACCTAGATATAAATAGCCACACAGTAAACTTACAGGAACTGAGTGTTTTGTATACTTACTTACCAAAGGATATAAATAAATAGTTAAATAGGCACTGCTACCAAAATTTGGTAGCAGTGCCTATTTAACTATTTATTTCGATATATTTGATATTTAATATCAACCCAACTAAATACTACGTAATACGTAGATAATAATGTCGTCAGAGGAAGGGATTAGGTACAATTTTCCTACCCGAAATTGGTAACATACAAATCATTATAGCACTATGCTATGATTATGTTGGCAGTTGGTGGGTATAACCCAATTTAATCAGGGAAAAATCCCGATTAATGTTACTTTTTACCCGACTACGCGAAGCAAAAAGGAGGGTTATGATTTTAGCAGTGTATGTATGTATGTATGTATGTATGTATGTGTGTATGTATGTGGGTATGTATGTATGTATGTTTGTGTGTTCATCTGTTCCCTCGCAGAGCCTAAGCTATTAAGACGATTTCAACAAATGAGGTGTTGTTGGATTCGTCTTAATCGCCCAGGTAACATAGGATAGTTTAATTTTGAAAAAAAACCAAGATGGCCTCTGTGCTGCGCCCTAAAGTGCTGGACCTAAAAATAAAAATTATCGAATAACATCGTCATGGATATCAAATGAAAGGGCTTTAAAAAACCTTTTCAAAAATTTGTAACACATGTAGCGCCAACATAACAAATAGAACAAAAAATACCAAAATGTGTTTTTTTTTGCTGTTCTTGGTTCTATTCTGGATGATCGTCCAAAATAATTTACTAAAAAGCTCAAAAAAAAAAAAAAGTTAAAAACTAAAACCCGACTACTAAAAGGCTTAAAAGAAGACCTGCTTATCCTTAAAATAGACTCATAGATAATTAATCGTAGTCGGAGGACACCACATTAGTATTTGATATAGGTACCGATGGCCTCCGACTACGATTAATTATCTATGAGTCTATTTTAAGGATAAGCAGGTCTTGTTTTAAGCCTTTTAGTAGTCGGGTTTTAGTTTTTAACTTTTTGGAGGTAAGCATATACCTACAGTCAGCCACACGCTAGTATACCTACCCCTTTTTGTTCGATTGGCGCCATTATGCCGCAGGCGGTAAGAGCTACCATGGGGTATTCTAGACTGTGGCCGACCTTACCAGACCGATACTTTTGTATTGATATAAATAAAAGACGTTTTCATCTCCCACGCTCGGAAAGTTTGCTGTTACTAGTAACTTACGATCGTGTAAAGGCCGGATTTAAACTATCTGAACTTTTGTGCGCTTCGAAATTTGAACGCGACGCCGGGACAGTCTTTCCCGCGCCCTATGGTTTTGAAAAAGAAAAAAACACTGGCCGTTTAAGTAGATGCCAGATCCCGATGGAAAATAAAACCTCATTCATAGTTCGTTTAAACGCGTATTTCAGCGAAAGCGATTGTTCGTGCCCATTCTCTATACAAAACTGTGAATGTAAATGGTGCATAAGCATCTTTTAAAAAGGTAAAGTCACGGAATAGAACATTCAGAAACGCAGTTTCTTCTTATAGTCTTTTCAATATTTTGTACACATATTTATTTTTAAATACCAGTAAATAAAAAAAATGCTGCGCTTCTGTTTTATCAAATAGATAATTATGTTTTGGTTTGTTAAATTCATTTTTTCAAACGATATTACTAATTTCATTTTTTATCTCCTAGAAATTTCTAATTTATATGGTAAAAGTTCAGAATGCACCCGGAAAAAAAAACATTCTTTTATTTACATTATTTTTGTGTCTGGATAAATAAACTTCAGGAAATTATTAATAAAACGAATGGTTTTAATACCAACGAAGATCAAAACTTTAGTGCGGCAGCCGTAACTACAGTAAAATATGCTTATAAAAGGAACTTATTTGACTCACCTGTTTTGCCTGTAAGTAGTTGTCTATAGAGTTTGTCCCGCTTGGCTAACAAAGTCATTTCCTCGCTTCTGTGAGATGAAAAGTTTTGTGTTTCGCACGAATGCAATATTATTTGCGTCTCGTGCTTCTGAATACCTCGCTACGCTCAGGTTTCTTTTTTTGAACCACTCGCTACGCTCGTGGCTCAATTTTAGAAACCTTCGCTAGCTCGGTTTTCAATACAAGCACTCGCCGCAAACAATAATTTTGCATTCTTGCATAACAAATAACTATTTTTTACTTAAACTTTCCGAAGCACTGCACAAGTAGAAAAGTGAAAGCGTTACAAAATATATAATACATTTGCTATCTATTTCAGGTTACTTGTTCCTACGAGTACAGATGGCAGTTATGTATAGTTGAAATATGGTTCCTTTCTTTTTACATTCCGTAGATAGCTCATTAGTTTGAAAATGATCTCTACATTTATACTAGTACAGAGAATAGATAGTTGAAAAATCTGTTGCCGTCTCGCGTGCACTCTACCCCTCAAACACTGAGCGAAAGGGACAGCCTGAAGAAAATCTACAAAATTGAGGTTTCGTATTCCCTATTTTACTTATGTCAAACCGTCTTGTTTTTAAGGTTCCGTACCTCAAAAGGGTAAAACGGAACCATTATAGGATCACTTTGTTGTCTGTCTGTTGGTCTGTCTGTCTGTCAAGACCCTTTTCTTTAGAACGCGTGGAGGTATCAGGTTGAAATTGATATCAAAATACTCAAGTCTACATTCCCTTGGAGCCCGCAAAAAATCAAGCTTCTAAGTTAACGGAATCAAAGGTCCGGCCGTTTATACAGCATATTTCATTTCAGCATATTTTGACCCTCGAAAGGGTATAAAATTTTATATGCCTATATTATGAACTGTATGTGATCGAAGGCATGCAACACGACGTAGTCCTAGGATCAGATTTCCTGCAGGAAAATTGTGCATCCATTTATTTTTTGTGGTTGGAAAACTGTCACGTCAAGTTTGTCCAGAGACAGACAGCTGACAGGATGTCAAATTGTGGCATCGACAATGGCAGAAAAAAGGGTCGAATCCAAAGAGGATTCAAAGGAGGTATAATTAAATGAGATATTGACGAATGGAGGATGTATTGACAAAATCAAATGGGTCGAAAGTAGAAGGGAAAAATATTGACAGGAGGTGTTGGTGGAAAATATGGTTGGCGTAAAACAGAAAATGATTGTCGAGTTGCATCGAGAATGCAATGCGCGACGGGTGAATAAGAAGCCCACTATGACAGAGAAGATGAAGGGCTGGAGGTCGAAATGTAAGAAGTCACGCTTGAGTCCGACACGCACTTGGCCATTTTTTTTTTCTTCCAAATAAATTCATAGAATGTTGGTACGGAACCCTCGGTGCGCGTGTCCCACTCGCACTTGGCCGTTTTTTTTTAATTATTTTATTTGTTAAATGAGTTTACTGGACGTCTTTGTAGCTACTTTTAAATACAAATTTCTATGGGCCGACACTCCAAGGGTACAATGGATATGTAGGCTCTAGTGCCATTATCCAGGATTTCCAGGAAGGAAATCGGGGACCACGTTTGTGTAGAGAAAACACTAACTACTGTTAGAAAAAAAAAATTAAAGCAGGACTTCAAGTTTTATTGAATGAGTACCAAGTTGCCGGTTGAAAGAGTCACCTTGTTAGTTCTATTCACATTCAAACTAGGGCACACTCCCAGGAGGGTCAATTACCGACTCGTTATTTGTCATCGAGGGATCTCTAGTTATTACGGTATCTTGTAGCGAACAAATAACTATATAGGTATACATAATGGCCGGAACGTTTCGTTGCTGATAACAATAAAAAAGTACTAAGAATTCAAAGAGCGTTCGGTATGGAAATCGGGTGAGCGTCAGCACCGCAGTCAACAGATGCCATTATTATTATAATAAATAGTCGTAAATCTTCCACGAGAGAGTGAGGCGCTTTAAGGCGCCGTGCATAGGGAATTAGCCCGCGCGCAAAGAAACATGTACAATTCCTTTATCAGATAAACAAACGAATTAAAAAAAGTTCACGTATAGAACACTAGAATTAGGTGAGAGCTATCTAACACAGCAAGTTTAATGTTGATATCCTAACAGCTAGCAAGATAATTTCGCTGAAAAAAAGCGCGCCGCCTATTTTTTTCAGCGAAAATATCTTCGTTTTTGAATGGCAACACGAAACTGGCTGTGTTAGATAGCTCTCACCTAATTCGGTACGCAAAGTTTTTTGTTCGAAAGTCCGTTATTGGCTTTTTAAATATTTTTTATTTTGGTCCAGTAGTTTTGTTTTTATGCGCTAAAATGTTTTGTTCCTATGACCGCCAACAGTATGCAGACCGTCGCGTGACGTCATAAAACCGTATCTTTGAAACGTTGTAAAATCCAAACTACTGAACCAAAATAAAAAATATTGAAATTAGTTTCTCAATATTGTCTACAGATAAGATTAAGCGAATAACGGACTTTCGAAAAAAAAACTTTGCGTACCGAATTCTAGTGTTTTAAGGTGACGTGTACTTTTTAGATTCGTTTAGTATATCTGATACAGGAATAAACTTTGTAAATTTTTCATTGCGCGCGTACTATTTACTATGCACGGCGCCTTAAGGCTCGGGGCCAGCACAAGGACACTATATCGAGGCATAAAACTGTGCTTTTGTCTTTTTCATAATTTAATCCCGAGACTGCAAAAGAAACATGAGTGATGTAAGTATATGCAATGTAGAGCAAATGGGATCTACTTATAAAAAAGGTGCACTGAAAGTTTAAACTTTCCAAAGTATATTTAATCTGCAAGTGCTACGAGTTTAACTGTGAAGCCATTTAACTTTAAAAGCACTTGCTCACTTTAAGGCCAGTCAGTTTTTTAATGGCCCAAATGGGCTAACTATAATAATATAGATATTTGTCAACAATATTACTGACCTTTAAGCTCAAATTTCATAAAAAATATATCTTCTTAATATACTATCTGATAGTGGTAGGTAGTGTACCTACGATAATGTAGCGACTAGCGTATTATGACTTTACGCTACATGTTTACCTCATCTTCATGATTAAATACAGTGATGTTTTTGTACGGATTAGAGTTCAGTCTGTTCATTTACAGCCTGAACTAAGTTAAACAAATGAAGTGTCGTTGCATTTGCCTTGCCACTGCACATGACGTAGAGGTAAGACAAATGACGACCAAAAAATTATATTATGCGATAGGTATGTACGGTCGGCCACAATCTCAGATACCTCATGGCAGCTCTTATCGCGCGCGGCATAAGGGCGCCAATCGAACAAAAAGGGGTATCTGAGACTGTGGCCGACTGTACCTTCTTCTCGATACTAATTAGGTATCTCTCTCCATGAAAATCAACAGAGTTTATGGGAGAGCTCTGTATCGCGTGTTATCGAGCTTGGCATGTGCTACAGGCATAGTATGAACACCACATGGTGCTCATAGAGATATCAATCTATGTAGATATCTACATGGATTGATATCTCTTATACTCGTATACTCCCATGTTGCCGCTTAGCTCAACTGTATTGGATCGAGCTGGATTTGGGGGTTCATGCTAGACGTGCTGCCATTTGTTCTAGCTCAGCCTTTCCCAAACTTTTTCAACCCCCTAGGTAACCCCCTGGGGCGCCACCCTACCGTGACCCGCGGACACCTCGTTTTTTTTGTGCTTTAAAAGGTAAGCCACAAAATATCAATAAGTCCGAATGCAATGTTTTTGTGGGTGAAATTTTTGCCAGGACATTCCTGCCTGAAACTCAAAAAGTTTGTAACTGTGCGGGCATCGCTACAAATTAAATTCCTCGAACGTCGGTATTTTCAAATTTAATTTAATTTATTTGTATTGGTAGTATTTTGTTCGCGGGCCCCAGGTTGGGAAATTGGTTGGTATCCATGGGTTTATAATCCATTCCATTTTACGTCGATCAAAAGAGTAAGATACATACAACGTGTTACAAAACATCCTAACTCTTTTTACAGGGTGTAACTTACTGGTGTGAATGTGAATGAACAGGATGTGAATTCTGTGAAAATAAGTTGAAAAAAAATTTTTTTTGGTTCCGTACCCAAAGGGTAAAGAACCCTATTACTAAGACTCCGCTGTCCGTCCGTCTGTCTGTCCATCTGCTATCAGACTGTATCTCATGAACCGTGATATCAGATGATGTATTTCTGTTGCCGCTACAACAACAAATACAAAAAAACTGAATAAAATAAATATTTAAGCGGGCTCCCATACAACAAACGTGTTTTTTGCTTATTTTATAGATAATGGTACGGAAACCGTCGTGCGCGAGTCCGAATCGCACTTGGACGGTTTTTTTATAACCTCTAAATTGAATTATTTTCATAACTTTTTTGTTTTTGGTAGGTCCTAGCTCTACATACAAGATGTTACAAAAGTACCTAACTCTTTTTACAGGGTAATAGCACCCGGTGATAAGGATCACAACCTAAATATTTTTTTTGCTCTATGACGTTCCGTTGATTTTTAAATTAATAAAATGTGAACGCTGTGGCGGAAGAAAAGTATTTTTTAAATAATGTTTTCATTGACTTTCAAAATGTTTTAACAACTCAAAGCTATGTAAATGCACCTATACACACAATCATATTAAAAAATTTGAGCTAATACCAAAAACAAAAAAGTTATGATTTTTTTTCAATTTTGAGGTTATAAAATAAAAATTGATTTTTTCAACTTTTTTTTTACAGATTTTACATCCTGTTGACCACTAGGTTACACCCTGTAAAAAGAGTTAGGATGTTTTGTAACACGTTGTATAAAAATGTGTTGTATGTGTAGGTGCATTCGCATAGCTTTGAGTTGTTAAAACATCAATGAAGTCAATGAAAACATTATTAAAAAAATACTTTTCTCCCGCCACAGCGTTAAAATTTTATTAATAAAAAAATCAACGAAAAGACAGAGCAAAAAAAATAATAATTTGGTTTTGATCCCTATCACCGGGTGCTATTATCCTGTAAAAAGAGTTAGGATCTTTTGTAACACCTTGTATAGTTAAATACTGCCTAAATTATTCTTGTGCTAGGAGGCCAGCAGGCTAGCTAGACGAATCTTTCGTGCGGCGCGGCAGCGCGGTGGTGGCTCGACGCTCATTGTCCACGTCAGCCTTGTGTCTTGCTTTATAATGTAATGATTTGCGCCAAATCGGGTCACGCTCACGCACTCCACTACGGTTATTCTCACAACGTTATTTATTGTGTCACGCACGTGTGTTATGGTCTTTGTCTTATTTGGTGGATGAGTTCGTTACTTTTTTAATTTTTTTTACATATACGTTTATACCGGTGATTAAATTTCGACCAAGTATTTGATTTTTTGCAATCGAACTAGGTAACTGATTCTTCAGATATTTCATTTTACGGGTCCTATTATATGAGAACGAGCGAGCGCCCAGTGTAAAAGGGGTCGTCCGTTAATTACGTGAGGGCTTTAGGGGAGGGGGTCGAGCCAAATCTCACCCAATCTCACGTGGGGAGAGGGAAGGGGGGGGGAGTGTACCTGCAAATATCAAAATATCACGTGTTGGGAAAGAAAAATTGTTGGTTTGTTGGTCGGTTTAGTTGGTCAGAATGGACGAAGGGGTATTATGGTCGGTTTAGTTGGCCGGTGGGCGGCTTAACAATCGATGGGAGATTTTGAAAAATCTCTCGTGAGATTAGTGGGGGAGAGAGTGGGTCGAGTCAAATCTCACGACAACTCAACAGGGAGGCGGTGTAGTCGAAAAATCGCCAAAGCGGCAAATGGACGCCCTTCAACGGCCAAGTCACACAACATTAACTATAATAATAAAGAAATCGCAGTAAGGAACCTTAGACTTGGCACGACTTTGTCTAGATTTCATTACTTTTTAGAGATAAACAAGCAGCTCCATCGAGACATGGCTAGTTTTTTACAGAATGTTTTTGGTGGGATTCGGGTTTTACCCGATCGTAAGTTACTAGTAACAGCAAACTTTCCGAGCGTGGGAGATGAAAACAACATTTTCATATTCATTAGGTGCGTTATCTAGGTATAATTTGATAGCCTGCTAAGCTTATTTGCCTAGGCAGGTAACTATTATGTTCTCTATTACGAGTAGGTATAGTCATCACATCGACTGGATTTGAAAACCGATGGTTCTGAATACTAATGGAAATTATTGCGTTACCGCAACAGGGTCCAAAAGCGAGTCACTTTGGAAACAAAGTAACAGCCCCACCGAAGCGCCTAATCAAATTGTTTTCCTTTTCCTTTCCACGCGCCGCAGCGCCAGACGTCCATTTCACGTGGAACATTACTTCACTCAAAGTGTAAAAATATTACAGACTAGCTTTTGCCCGCGACTTCGCCCGCGTGGACTACAGAAAAAGGATATATGCTTTACTTTGCCCCTAAGTGTAAAAGCGTGATAATATGTAGCCTATGTGTTATTCTGATATCTAAGCTATCTCTATTCCAAATTTCATCCAAATCCGTTCGGCCGTTTCAGCGTGAAAGAGTAACAAACATCCATACTCACAAACTTTCGCATTTATAATATAAGTAGGATAGGATAGTAGGAAGGACGTTAGATTACGCTATAAATAGGACGGTCATAAGCTCATAACTTATCTGACAACGGCTAATTATTATTTTCAGGGTTCCGTACCCGAAGGGTGCCAAGCGGGACCCTTCGGACTGGGCCTACGCTGTCTGTCGTGTCTTTGGAACTGTAACAGGTAGCGCCAGTTGAAACTTTCACAGATTATTTGTATTATTATGGCGGATTAACCAACAAATAAATAGTAAAAATTCAATTTGATAATAATAACAATAAGGGAGGCACAAGGGAGGTCCCCATACAACAAACGCGTTTTTATACTTTTTGCTCTATCTCAAAAACGGTAAAACATACCTACAACCATCAAACTTGGTATGATTGTGGCTTACTTTATATTATACTTAAAATAAAAAAACGGTCAAGCACGAGTCTAACTCACGCATGAAGGGTCCGTACAACCCGATTTTTTCAAATAGTATTTAGGAGGAGCGGGTAATCGTGCTCCTCAACTTTAAAGAGAAATTTCCCGCCAAGCAGATGTTATGCTTGGGGACAGGCCGGGTCCAACTGAACATAGTTGGACGTTCTATATATACTCAGCTACGAAAGATATTTTGCTTGCGCGATGCAGGATTGTAGCGAGTAGCGATTTGACAGCTCGAGTATGTAGCAGTTTCCTGAGCGCCCGACAGGGGTCGCTACAGTACTCCCCCCCAAGACCTTTAGTCTTAAAGGCCTTGACATCGAAGTCTGTGCTAGGTAGCTTGCACGTGGCAGTAAGGCTGAGTCAGTGAGTCGACTAGCGGTTGATGCTTCTCCGGCTAACAGAATCGCATCGCCGGCGACAATACCTCAGTGAGTCGGGTAGGAACCGGGGATGGCTGCTATACCACTGGCAGGAAGATGCTGGCGACTATACCACGGTGAGTCGGGTAGGAACCAGTGCACCTGCTGTGTGGCTGCCGTTGCCGAATATTGCTGAGAAGTGATCACCATCAGGACCAGTAGCATGTTACGTCGGCTGTAGTGGAACTGATAGGGTGAGAATGAAGCTGGCGTGCTTGAGACTGTTGAGGTCTGAGGGTGCTCGAGAGCGAAAGAAGGTTGACAAGCTCTGTCAGGGGTCACCACTTTAGGAGGAGCGGGTGATCATGCTCCTCACTATAAAGGGAAATTTCCCGCCAAGCAGATGTTATGCTTGGGGACCGGCCGGGTCCAACTGAACATAGTTGGACGTTCTATATATACACAGCTACGAAAGATATTTTGCTGGCGCGATGCAGGATTGTAGCGAGTAGCGATTTGACAGCTCGAGTATGTAGCAGTTTCCTGAGCGCCCGACATACGGAACCCTCAGTGCGCGAGTCCGAATCACACTTGGCCGGTTTTTAGGGTTCCGTACCCAAAGGGTAAAACTGGACCCTATTATTAAGACTCCGCTGTCCATCCTGTCCTGTCTGTCTGTCTGTCCGTCTGTCACCAGCCCCTCTAACCAACCTTGACGCATTTTTCCAATACGGCCGCAATATGGCGAGATTTACAAAATTTAATATTTTATTACAGATTAAGACAGCCTTAACTTTGAATTACAAAGTATTTAAAATCAAAGCATTACTATGCGAATTCAAAGAGAATTTTATTTAAAAACTTTTTCAATTTGATCGCAATAGCGTCAAGGGCTGTATCTCTATTACCTAGATAGTTGAATTTTTCACAGATGATGTATTTCTGTTGCTGCTATTACAACAAATACAAAGAAATAGAATAAAATACATATTTAAGGGGGGTACCATACAACAAACGTGATTTTTTTGCCATCCTAAAACGAATGTTTTAACGTCTAAAATTGCGCCATTAGGAAATATTTCGGGTGAAATTTCAGAAAAAAAACGAGTCAATAAAGTTTAAAATTTGATCTCGTACCAAATCAACGTACAGAAGTTTCCTGGGAAATTGGCTAGGTGGAGGTGGTGCTATGTTGTCGTGAATTTTTCAAGACTCGGTCCCGCAGATGCATCTTCCTTCGCTGCGGGAACTTATTACGGTAATCAGAAGCAGAGAGCTATTTAGTCTAGTGATACTCCTGAAGCTAGGTATAATAGTTATTTGTTATGCAAGAATGCAAAATTATTGTTTGCGGCGAGTGCTTGTATTGGATACCGAGCTAGCGAAGGTTTCTAAAATTGAGCCACGAGCGTAGCGAGTGGTTCAAAAAAAGAAACCTGAGCGTAGCGAGGTATTCAGAAGCACGAAACGCAAATAATATTGCATTCGTGCGAAACACAAAACTTTTCATCTCACAGAAGCGAGGAAATGATTTTGTTAGCCAAGCGGGAAAAACTCAATAGACAACTACTTACAGGCAAAACAGCTGAGTCGAATAAGTTCCTTTTAAAAGCATATTTTACTGTAGTTATGGCTGCTGCACTAAAGTTTTCAGCTTCGTTGGTATTAAAACCATACGTTTTATTCATAATTTCCTGAAGTTTATTTATCCAGACACAAAAATAATGTAAATAAATAAAAGAATGTTTTTTTTTCCGGGTGCATTCTGAACTTTTACCTTAAAAATTAAAAATTTGTAGGAGATAAAAAATGAAATTAGTAATATCGTTTGAAAAAATGTATTTAACAAACCAAAACATAATTATCTATTTGATAAAACAGAAGCGAAGCATTTTTTTTATTTACTGGTACTAAAAATAAATATAGTGTACAAAATATTGAAAAAACCTGAAAGAAGAAACCGCGTTTCTGAATGTTCTATTCCGTGACTTTACCATTTTAAAAGATGCTTATGCCCCATTTACATTCACAGTTTTGTATAGAGAATGGGCACGAACAATCACTTTCGCTGAAATACGCGTTTAAACGAACTATGAATGAGGATCTTTTATGTCGGGATCTGGCATCTACTTAAACGGCCAGTGTTTTTTTCTTTTTCAACACCATAGGGCGCGGGAAAGACTTTCCCGGCGTCGCGTTCAAATTTCGAAGCGCACTAAAATGCAGATAGTTTAAATCCGGCCTTTACACGATCGTAAGTTACTAGTAACAGCAAACTTTCCGAGCGTGGGAGATGAAATAGTTATTTGTTATGCAAGAATGCAAAATTGTTGTTTGCGGCGAGTGCTTGTACTGAATACCGAGCTAGCGAAGGTTTCTAAAACTGAGCCACGAGCGTAGCGAGTGGTTCAAAAAAAGAAACCTGAGCGTAGCGAGGTATTCAGAAGCACGAAACGCAAATAATATTGCATTCGTGCGAAACACAAAACTTTTCATCTCACAGAAGCGAGGAAATGACTTTGTTAGCCAAGCGGGAAAAACTCTATAGACAAAATACTTACAGGCAAAACAGGTGAGTCAAATAAGTTCCTTTTAACAGCATATTTTACTGTAGTTACGGCTGCCGCACTAAAGTTTTGAGCTTTGTTGGTATTACAACCATTCGTTTTATTAATAATTTCCTGAAGTTTATTTATCCAGACACAAAAATAATGTAAATAAAAGAATGTTTTTTTTCCGGGTGCATTCTGAACTGAAATTAAATTTTCTAGAGATAAAAAATAAATTCAATTATATCGTTTGAAAAAATGTATTTAACAAACCAACCCATAATTATCTATTTTATAAAACAGAAGCGGAGCATTTTTTTTATTCACTGTTATTAAAAATAAATATAGTGTACAAAATATTAAAAAGACTGTAAGAAGAAACCGCGTTTCTGAATGTTCTATTCCGTGACTTTAGATGCCTATGCCTCATTTGCATTCACAGTTTTGTATAGAAAATGATGTGCACTTGCGTGGAGAGTCGCGTCTAAACGAGGCTCTACTTTCTGAAGCTTTTATGAACTTATAAGGCATCTAGTGAAACGGCCAGTGTTTTTTCTTTTTCTGCACCATGGGGCGTGGAAAAAAAGGGCGTTCAAATTTCGAAGTGCACAAAAATGCAGATTGGTTAAATTCGGGTTTTACACGGTTGTAAGTTGCTAGTAACAGCAAACTTTCCGAGCATGGGAGATGAAAACATTGTTTATGCACCTACCCCTACTCATGCATAGATATCTAGCTAGGTACACACACAAACGTGGCTTGAGGACTGCGGATCATAAAACAAACAAATAAGCACCTTGCTTATAGCTTATAATAATATGATTGTCTGTAAAAAGAGGGAACCGGTGTTTGGTTTCGTAAGTAGATATATTTCGACAGCAGTTTTATTTGCTCGCAGCAGGCCGTCGTAATATATTCCAACGTTGAAAAGTAACATTTTCGTCGGTGGAATATCAAACACTCTATCTGCCTATCTTTATTGGGACATTTCTCTTCACCTGCTCTGTATGTTATGTTACGAGTACAAGCATTCAGATTAAGCACCCGTTTACTGTAGTGAGTGTTAAGAGATCGTCGACAGAGCAGAAATACACAATTTCTAGGCATGTGTTCAGGAAAAAAGTCTGTGTAACTCATGGGCGTATTTACCTTAGAATATCCTCTTTGCCCGTACTTCCCCTACATATCTAGGAAAGTATTAAAGTGTGGGTTTCACTCAACTCTGGCAAAACTGAAACTAAATTATACTTCATTAAGGCCCGGTTTCTGAGTTGAGAATTTTACTAAGCACATACTTACGTATCGCTCTGTCACGCTCTTTTGTGAGAAATCTGCAGAGACAGGACGATACTTACCCATTTGCTTAGCAAAATTCTCAACTCAGAAACCGGGCCTATGAATAGGTACTATTGAAGACGACTGTCAATAGAGATGATTGAGAGGGGTGACCGGACAACACTAGGTACTAGGATTTCCGATAGGAATCCAAGGCCTGAATTTCTAATACATATTCAGTAACAAGCCAGGGAATTGAATGCGGGTCATCGAATTGAACGCAACTAAGTAAATGATGTGATTGTTCAATCGTGAATGTGGACGAACAAACTCATACGAATGCTTATCAGTTGCGTATATCGATGACAAAGGCAGGTGCTAATTAGGATATTTAAAGTTACCTAAGCAGAAACAAGGGTTATAATAACTTATAATAATACAGCAATAACATGCATCGGTCGATCGGATAAAACACAACCTTTGTACCGTGGTAATTCTTGTGTCCTCTGTGATTTCTAAAGGTTTATTGCCAAACATTACGTCTGAAATACCGAATCAGTGTTGGATAACGACGCAATTAAGACACTGAATCGCAGTCAAGAGCGATGGGCTAAGTAGAATTTGCCAAGGATTTCCACACAGAGCATAGAGCACCCAACCAGCAAATTGAATTCCGGATCCACATGGTATGCATTTGATTTTGTGCAGCACGGTCGGCGACTCGGCGGTGGTCAACAGCGGTCAGCTTATATCTTCTTCATACGCTTATAAAACGCGGTAGCCGCTGCTCCATACAAAAAGGGAGACCTGTTTCCTCCCTGTATAATTATTTTAGAAAAAAATATGTTTATGCCATTCAATTTATATGGACCTCTACCATGTCCCTATGTTTTCCTTTTTTTTTCTTATTTTAGTTATTTAATTAACTGTATTAAAATAATTTACGTTATTTTACGTCATACAAATGCGAACTTTTAAAGAATAAGAAACCTTCCATAAATAAAAAGTATCGAACAAATCGAAAAGTCGTAGAACAAAAGAGTTTTTGGAAGTTTTTGGAAAATTACATTTAGAAGTGGGCGTCTTTAAAGAATAAAGCCATTTAAAAATAATCCTGTATTTTGGTGACTACTTATACAGGGTGTTAAAAGACCGCCAACAAAGCGGGAAACCACGTATTGTCCTCATCATAAGGATCATTTTTGCCCTAGGAACTATGCCTGGGAAATCAGCGGTTTCCGAGATAATGACGTTCAAAGTCAGACTTTTCAATTTTTTTATTTTGCAGAAATGTGTTCAGTATACAGGGCGTCCCACGGCTATGCCACATGGAGGGAAAGTACCTTAAATATTGTAGATAGAACATTTTACTGAAAGAAGACATTATTTTAATTTTAAAAACAATTTAAACTGCATTCATAGATATTGAAATAATTACATGGTTGAACCGGGAATCGAACCCGTAACATGAGAAAAATTATTACCCTGTAGTTTTATCATACCGTTCGAAAGGCTTCATGATAAGGATTATTTTTTGTTAAATAACATAGTGTCAGAAATAAAAGGAAGAACATGAATTTTAACATTTACCTGGTAGGATGCAACAAATCGAGCCGTATCCTGAGCCGAAAGACGCGTAAAATTTTGTCCATCGCAATGCAGCTGACTGATTATAAAGAAATAATTCAAAAATGTGTTTCATTTTTATACTTTTAATCTTTTGTTATTGTGATTTTCATTGAAAAATGATTAATGTTGTATTAAAAATGTTAAAATTCATGGTCTTCCTTTTATTTCTGACACTATGTTATTTAGCAAAAAATAATCCTTATGATGAAGCCTTTCGATCGGTATGATAAAACTACAGGGTAATAATTTTTCTCATGTTACGGGTTCGATTCCCGGTTCAACCATGTAATTATTTCAATATCTATGAATGCAGTTTAAATTGTTTTTAAAATTAAAATAATGTCTTCTTTCAGTAAAATGTTCTATCTACAATATTTAAGGTACTTTCCCTCCATGTGGCATAGCCGTGGGACGCCCTGTATAGTCCTTAACATTTCTTCTCAAGGAAACATAAAAATTTTGAATATTTCTTACAAAAAACGAAGCTGAAATTGCAACCCGCAATGTATTCTAAACATCAGCACCTCGAGCGTTAGTAACCTAAGTTTATGTCAACGCTTGCGCAATATGAATTGTCTGAGTTACACTTCCATTACGCGATAAAATATTTTCCAAAATGATAACCTAAATAACCAAAATTATTTCCCAGCAATAATTTATAGAAAAAGTACTTTGTTTTGGTGTCTAGTATGCGTACCTTTCGGCTCTTTCGGCGGTCTTTTAACACCCTGTATATATCTGGAAGCAAAAATACGAGGCTCCTCAAAAGTCGATGACATAAATCAATTGATCAGAGTCTTCCATGCAACGGAGCCCTATGTCCCTCCTGAAGTGCTGAGGGATAGGTAACAGGATTCAAATAAAGTCAAGTCATGCAACTGCGAGTCCGAAAAAAAAAAAAAAAACCTTTGCATAAAGCGGAAAAATGTCCCAAACTGTAGGTATTATTTGCTCCTTAAGCCTGCCGAGCCTGTGCCTACCTATTCAGTTTTCCTATTAAAAGGTTCAAGTGTCTAACTAAGAGTCAATATTGATTCTATTTGTTACAAATAATTAAATTTCCAAGAGCTCTTGTAACTTACTTAGGCAGTTGCTATTGGATTCTTGTTCTATTTGTTGAAATTGCATTTTCATTTACCTACAATTGCCGAATATAATGATGACCGGATCGAGGCTTCCCTTCAAGATTTAGAAAATGTATTTAGCTAGATAAAAAATAAGAAGAAGACGATGTAACGTTACGTTTTTAATTTAGGAAATTATTGCCAATTTCAACAATTACAGGATGACATTAGTTTAAACTTCCTTGTCAGAGGGTCGTAGTCACATTTTGGATCAATTTGTATCTTTTTCATGCTGAAGAAGTATACTATCAGCGAACTGGATCTTCCGCTCGCTGTATATGATGTTTTTGAGAACATTCTTAAGCAAGACCCAAGTAACATTTCATTTGGGCCTAGGTTGTAAAAATTGCCTCTAGGTTTTAGAAGGGTTGTACAAAGGTTAATGATTTGCTAGTTGGTTAAATTTAGTATTTGAGAATGATTACTAAGTCCTAAAACTAATAGTTTATTGTTAAAACCTTGAAGTTGCTGACAAGAGTTAACGTTAACGTTATTATGACTTGTGTTTCAAGAGCTTAAAGCCTCAGGATCTTATAGTTGTCGTAAGCTACTGATAAGGTTCTGGAAAGGCTGTCATTTAACTTATGTGTGATCTAAAGGTTAAATTTTTAACCTTGATATTACCATAAGGTTTTGAAAAGTTGAAATTGCTTATAAGTAGTTTCTAAAACCTACCTACAACTTTGAGGTTAGATCAGAGTTGTCTAGGCAAACAAATTAGGACTGTGTGGTGAAAAACAAAACCAATGAGCTGTTGTTTTGAGCTGAAGGCATGATTCAATTCCTACAGGAATATTTTAAAGCTTGAGAGGCATCCTCAAAACCCGACAGTTGTCTCCGCGACTTCAAAGAATAGGTATACATTGTAAGCATTACGCGTCTTGAAAAATGAACCGACACAGGGTGATACAAAAAAAGGAGTGGAAATTTAAAATTTAAAGCGTAAAGTGCGTAAAAATGTTATGAATGATTAATACAACGGTAAGTTTTATTATTTTTATTATTTACTAGTTGTAAACTTCTGTTCTCTGTAAACTTCGTATCAGTTCGATTTAGCTATTTATTTTTTTGTAATTTTCAGCTGTTCCTTTAAATCGATGAAGCCATTTTTTTTCATTTAGTGACACTAATGGAAAGCTGGGTATTCAAGATAATAAGTACACATTAAATTAATATGTTTTTTTTTTTTTATGAAATAGATGTTTTGGTGAAGGTTTTTTTGGAAAGTATTAAAACATTTTTCACACTAAAAAAAATACAAATACCAATTTTTACAGAATGTATGTGTAATAATGGAGGATACGACAACAAATAATAATGAAAAATAAGGGAGGACCATATACCACAAACGTGTTTTTATACTTTTAGAATACCACCCTTAGGCCCGGTTTCTGAATTGAGAATTTCACTAACCAAATGCTGAAGTATCGTTCTGTCACTGCAGATGTCACACAAGAGAATGTGACAGAACGATACTTAAGCATTTGGTTAGTGAAATTCTCAATTCAGAAACTGGGCCTTAGGGTGGTATTCATGAACGATACTTAAACTGAGATCCAAATTGAACTCAGTTTAAACTTAGTTTAAAGTGAGCTCAATCTTAAACTTACTTTAAACTGAGTTCAAAATTGATCTATGTTTAAACTTAGTTTAGTGAGATCAATCTTGAACTTACTTTAAACTGAGTTCTAAATTGATATTATTATTATTCGAATCGAATCGAATCCAACGGAATCTAATTGAATCGAATCGAATCGAATGTAATCGAATCGAATCGAATCGAATCGAAACGGATAGAATCGAATCGAATCAGCTATTGCTAGATTCATACTGATTCAAGTATCAAAATTTTAACTGCCCATAACTCCTAAACGGCTAATGCTAGACCCATGTTTATGGTACTCTGAAAAAAGGGCATGACGAGCTCTACCTGATATAAGAAAAAAATAAAAATAAAAAAGGAGTATCAAAACTTTAACTACCCATATCTCCTAAACGGCTAATGCTAGACCCATTTTTATGGTACTCAAAAAAAGGGTTCGACGAGCTCTACCTGATGAAAGCAACAAAAATAATAAAATGTTATTAACTAGTGGTTCACCCCGAAATTTAAACTCGCGACTAGTGATGGGATTCTTCCCGGGAATCAACCCATTTTGGGAAGAAACGCGGAAAGTTTCCGGGAAGATTCCCAAAATGGGTATTTATGTGGGTAGAAACGTTTTTCATTGCAGTTATTGAACAAAATGAATCCTTTTACAGTTGTGTGCACTTACAAACAATAGACTGCCAATAATTTTTACAATTCTTTTGTAAAACAGGCGTACTTTCGATTTTATGTGATGATTTCTTTAACTTCGCCGAAAATCGGAAATAAAATACGAATTCTTCACGAATTCTTCACGAATTCTTCATGAATTCTTCAATAATTCATAATCACAAGACTTATTACATCAAAATTATTTGAATTGCTACTAACTACAGGGTGCACTCTAAGTCGATAGCGGAACTTTAAGGAGGCTGTCTACTGATCACTACAAACAACTTGTGCTAGGTGGCGAAAAAAATGGAGCGAAAAAAATATCAGCTGTTTCATACATTTGGCGCAGTACTGAGTCGACCTTTTGTATGGAACAGCCGATTTTTTTTTCGCTCCATTTTTTTCGCCACCTAGTACAAGTTGTTTGTATTGATCAGTAGATAGCCCACTTAAAGTTCCGCTATCGACTTAGAGTGCACCCTGTAGAACATAAATTATACAAGGTGGCAACATGGAACTCTTTTTTTTGGGCTAATTCTCAAAGTGCCGTCCAAAAAAAAACATTTTTACATTCCGTTGGAGTACATAACCATTGCTAGCCAGTAATCGATCGGAAATTTTTGCATAAACTGGTAAAATCGCGTCTTTAACTTAACTTCTCAAAACAAAATACTGAGTAGGTAGGTATAGAAGCTTTAAAAAATCCGGAGAAGTGCAAGTTAAACTTGGAGAGGGTTTCGTACATTCGAAGTTCATTTACGCACAAATGTTGAGAAACCATACCAAACCATAGATGTAGGACTGTAGAACGCCAGAGTTGAGGAACTAATGCTACAAAAATAATATTAATATTTTACTTTGTCATAATTCATGTTCACATTCAAAGTTCACATTCACACCTCACACCAGTTCACTTGAGTTTCCTGACCTTACATTTTGTAATATCTTGGTTTTTCCAGAAGCTGAATCATAATAATGTAGGTAGATAGTTCTCATAGTTGTTCTAAACAATGTAATACGTAATGTTATATGTTAAATAAAATTAAATTGTGTTCTAACGATTATAATTATACTCTAACGGAATGTAAAAAAGTTTTTGTTCGGTAGCACTTTGAAAAGCAGCCCAAAAAAAGAGATCCATGGTGCCACCTTGTATAATTATTAATAATAAAGTTCTAGTTAGTAGCAAGTAGGAGGTAATAAGTCTTGTGATTATAAATTTTTGAAGAATTCATAAAGAATTCGTATGTTCTTTCCAATTTTCAGCGAAGTTAAAGAAATCATCACAAAGAAATAGAAATTTAACCTGTTTTACACAATTAAATAATTGTGGAAATTATTGGCTTTCTATTGTTTATAAGTTCTCATAACTGTAATCAACCCATCAATCAACCAATTTTGGAAAGAAACACGGAAATGCAGAAACGTTTTTCAATGTTTTTATTGAACAAAATGAATCCTTTTACAATTGTGTGCCAATATTTTTTACAATTCTTTTGTAAATCAGGCAGACTTTTGATTTATTTGTGACGATTTCTTTAAAATCGCCAAAACATTGAAAAATTTACTTACGATGTGAAAATTATTTGACTCGCTACTAACTAGAACATGAATTATAAATAATTATACAAGGTGGCACCATAGATCTCTTTTTGGCCTAATAGCTTAAATAACAGCGACAATTTAGTCCATACAAACAATATCCACATTAAGACATACAATTAAGATGTTTTACAAAATTTACAATTGTAAAAAATATTAGCAGTCTATTGTTTATAAGTGCATACAACTGTAAAAGGTTTCTTCCTGTTTGGCTACAGGCTAAATATTAATGAAATCTTAGACATGAATTGTATTAAATAATCAGAAAAATTAACACATCCTCAACATAATCAAACTAAAAGGCAACGTCTTAAATATTAATATTACATTAAAATCTCTATTTCTACTAACCACTCACGAAAGGCACTGATCCATAATTATGGTTATTCCTTTCATCCTGCTCAATCATAGTCAGACAGATCCTCCTCCTTGCGTCGGTTTCCTCATCACTGAGGGTCGTGGTCATTCAAACGGAGCAATTCGTGTCGTATGACGCGTTGCCAGTTGTTCCTATCTGCGGCTAAGTGTATGGATCGTATACTGAGGTGTTGAGTGTGGAGCGGATTTGGTCGGTCCAATGGGTCGGGCATCTTCCCCTACCCGTCGATCTTCGTAGTAAAAATCTGTTTTCCAGGTTGTCACTGTCTTTCCTGGTAATATGACCAAAGTATTTGAGGATCCTACATATGCAAATGGTTGCTCTTGCTTATCGCTCATCTAATGCTCATCCAATATCGACACGTTGGTACGGTGTTCAGGTCATTCAATATCGACACGTTGGTACGGCGTTCTGACCAATGTATGTCCAGCATCCTCCCCCGTTTTGTTAACTTTGCTTTTGAATGCTGTAGAATCGATCAATTGTTGAGGTTTGGCTATTAATTTTCTGTAGAATCAATAATATCTAACCTAAACAGATTATAGATAAGAAAAAGATAAAACATAATTTATTGCCAAAACCAAAACATGACACACAAAAAACACTATAACCGAAAACCGAAAGGTAGGTAGGGATAGGTTTTACAGGAAAACCTATAAAAAGTCCATGGTGTAGAAAATAACAAAGGAAAATATTAATATAATTTTTGTAGCATTAGTTCCTCAACTCTGGCGTTCTACAGTCCTACATCTATGTTTTTGTTTGGACGGCACTTTGAGAATCAGCCCAAAAAAAGAGTTCCATGTTGCCACCTTGTATAATTATTTATAATTTATGTTCTAGTTAGTAGCAATTCAAATAATTTTGATGTAATAAGTCTTGTGATTATGATTTTTTGAAGAATTCATGAAGAATTCGTGAAGAATTCGTATTTTATTTCCGATTTTCGGCGAAGTTAAAGAAATCATCACATAAAATCTAAAGTACGCCTGTTTTACAAAAGAATTGTAAAAAATAATGGCTGTCTATTGTTTATAAGTGCACACAACTGTAAAAGGATTCATTTTGATCAATAACTGCAATGAAAAACGTTTCTACCCACATAAATACCCATTTTGGGAATCTTCCCGGATATCTTCCCATTTTGGAAACTTTCCAGAAAGTTTCCGGCGGAAACTTTCCGCGCCGCCCATCTCTACTCGCGACCCCATATCTCAGCAACCCCTCGACCGATTTGGCTCATGTTTGAACTTAAAAATTCTCTTTACCTTATTTACCTGCCCACCTGACGATCCAACTAAATTTACTCAAGTTATCGTCGAACGAACATTCATACATACATACATACATCGATTGAATTGGATTTGATTTGATTTGATATTTATTTGATTCGATTCTATGCGATTCGAATCGAATCGAATCAATTTAAATTAAATTACTAATTTGGGTCTAGCATTGGCCGTTTAGGAGATACTAGTGGTTCGCCCTGAACTTTGAACTCGCGACCCTCTATCTCAGTAACCCCTCGACCGATTTGCCTCATTTACCCGCCTACCAAATTTCATGACGATCCGACTGTATTACTCAAGTTATCGTCGAACGAACATTCATACATACATACATACAAACGCCGGATTGTTCCAGTAGACTCGGAGAACTTCGCTCGCTCGTTCAAATATGGGCAGTTAAAGTTTTGATACTTCTTTTTTATTGAACGAGCGAGCGAAGCAAGCGAAGCGAGCGAAGTTCTCCGAGTCTGCTGGAACGATCCGGCGTTTGCATGTTTGTATGTATGTATGTATGTTTGTATGTATGTTCGTTCGACGATAACTTGAGTAAATTCGGTCGGATCATTATGAAATTTGGTAGGCGGGTAAATGAAATTAAAAGAATTTTTAAGTTCGAACATGAGCCAAATCGGTCGAGGGGTTGCCGAGGGTTGTTAAGTTTATATGGACAGTGATCTGCATTAGTATGTCAACCCACAAAAAATCATGAATTGAGTTATGAATGCAGTCTTATTCTTCAGAGCATAAGGCATCTAATTCTATCAAAGTTAAAAGAAAAAAATCGTGCTAATTGTTATAAGCAAAAAATGTTTTTATGAATCACCGAATCCCAGTAATCGTATTTAGCAAAAATGAGTTATGGGGTTGAACTATTATAGCGAAATAGGTCTAGTATGGCTTGACGCATTTATGCGATTTATCCCGGTGGGTTAACGTATTTTATGCATGTCGTTACAGTGGGATAACGCATTATTGCTAAACTTGTTTCGATCTTTGGCAATAAAAAAAGCAGTAGAAAAACAAATCAAGTGGCTGGTTGATTTGTTTACGCAAAACTGACGGCAAGCCACACCGCTATGAGGAGGCGATGGCTAAGTCAAAGGAGTTTCCTCTAGACGTTGATGGTTATCATTATATTGTTTTTAACCGACTTCAAAAAGGAGGAGGTTCTATGTTCAGCGGTGTGTATTTTTTTGATGTTGTAACTTGGTCAGGTTATTACAATACTGCAATATGCTGTCGCTAAGGAAATTGAAACAAAACAGGACCCTGGAACGCTGTCTCCAAACAGCAAACTGCAGCTGAATGTACTAGGCCTGCACACTGCACAGGTAACTACGAAATAAAACTGCGGATTGGAAGATATGAAGCTATCTCCTCAACATACAATGAAAATGCAAAGCGACCTTACGAAAATAATTGAACAGCAGTTTTATGAAGAAGAGTCCCCAAGACTTCTCATTGGCCAAGATAATTGGCACCTCATCGTTTCATCGGTGATCAGAAAAGGAAGAAAGGATCAGCCAGTCGCCTCACCCACTAAATTCGGGTGGGTGTGACCCGAGCACAGCACGCGTTAAGCAGTCTTTGCTATAACTTGGATGCGCCACTGAGACACATTTTTTTGGTGAAAGCGCTAGGGATACAACTGAAGAGACTTAGCACCGATATCGACATGCAAGCTTTGCAATTTGCAAAAGTTCTGGCAGTAAGTTTCGAGTAAGCTGAAAACCGAATCGACAAGACCGATAAATTTAAGAAGGAATACTTCTCTACAGCGATCAGGTGGCAGAGGTTTCCACAGAAGCCTCATAGCTGTACATTTGGTACCAGTCTCATTTTGCAGTGACTCATCCAGTAAAGATAAAAATTCGGATTGTTTTGATGCTGCCACCAAGATAGGACGAATGAGCTTTAACGACGCCTTACTGCTGGGACTGGATCTGCTCCACTCACTCTTCGGGGTATTACTGAGGTTCCGGCAGTTACCTATTGCCACCGTGGCAGATAAGAATAGCCTGAGTCTCTGCTGGAGGACATCGAAGAACAGACCCACCCACTGAATACAAGATAAAGGCGGTGATTTTCGATGCGGCGTCCTCACCAGTATTTTTTTATTTCTATTACCAACACCCAAATCCTATCATTAAACTAAAACTACATATACTACTTAACTTCATTGTACAGCTACGGCTACTTTACATAAACTTTTTTTTAATTGTATTTTTTTCATGACTGCACAAAACAAATATTTGAAAAATCTTATCCTAAACCTAGAATTCTGAACAAATGGTAAAATTATATTAAATTAATTTAAATTTCCAGTCAGTTTGTACCAAAACTATAGGTTTTTTCATATTGTGTACACCTATATCGCATTACGCAAAAACAGATTATCTGCACTTGACACATATTTGCTATTAGAAACGTGGTTGCGGTATTCTGCATAAACCATTTTTCTTAAATTACTAAATTTACACTTATTGTACGCAATTCAAAGTATACTCATCATTTGCTACAAGTTAAAACGCTCATTTCTCGTACACGCTCGTACACACGACTCGGTTACGTTACGGGCGATTTTACAACAACTGACGTGCTGTCGTGTGTTCCATGAATCTAGCAATAGCCGATTCGATTCGATTCGATTCGATTCGTTTCGTTTCGATTCGATTCGATTCGATTCGACTCGTTTTGTTTCGTTTCGTTTCGTTTCGATTCGATTCGATTTGATTCGATTCGATTTGATTCGATTCGATTCGATTCGAATAATAATAATATCAATTTTGAACTCAGTAATACCAGTTGGTTAAAGTAACTTCAAAATTGATCTCACTAAACTAAATATAAACAGAGATCAATTTTGAACTCAGTTTAAAGTTAGTTCAAAATTGATCTCACTTTATACTAAGTTAGAGCAGCCTGTAGCTGTTTGTTGAACGAAGGTCAAACGCATGTCCCCCTACAACCAAAACTTAAAAGCAACAAATTTAACTCAGTGGTGGTTTTCGCAACTGGTAAGTCTTGGACAACTCCTGGTAATAACCTTGAAGCGTTGAAAACAGCCTTGTCGTTTGAGGTAGCTCCGCGAGATTACCTTCAGCTCTTATTTTGGAAAACCTTAAGAGCTCTTAGCTGTTACAGTTCTGAAAAGGAAAAAAATAATGCTTTCAAGTAATTTCCTAACGTCAGCCATATTTAATATTAAAAAATGAAAAAAAAAACGAAACAAAACCAATATTTTAATTAAATAAAGCGTAATCAAATACCATGCGCTACACGATTTATAATATATATTTTTCATATGAATAGTAGTTTGATTTCTGATGTGACTTACCACCGATCACCAATTTATTTTATTTTATTTTATTAAAAAATATCCGAAATGTTTAACTTATGAAAGGCCCGTCTTGTATATAGCACTATTATCGTAAAGTTTCACGATGAAGTGCCAATCGCACTATATTTTGATTATTTCCTGACTTTACCAAGCTACTTATTATTTTTATAAACACTTTGCTTATCTAGCCATTTTGAAAGATGGCCGAACGAAAAAGGAATGACGCCATTGTAAATAAGTATTTGAATCTGTGTAAAAAATCTTAAACAGAAGCTATTTAAAACTTGTAAGTCCTGGAAAGGTATTTATTCATATGCATGAAAAAGGTTCTAAGTTGTCATAGAGTTACATCCAAGACTAATTTACAACTTATAAGTTGTCTTGCAAGGTTATAATAACGTTAAATTAAGGTTGTGAAGGTTATATTTAGGTTCTATGCAAGTAGTTCGAAAGGTTCTGGATTTGAGCTATAGGTTGTGCTGTAGCTCTCAGAAAGGTTCTAAAACCGGGGCCCTTTTGGCACTCAGAAGGTAATTACAAGGTTAATATAACTTTATTGAGAGTTATAAGACTTACGAGCAGATTTCCATACAAAGGTTCTAGAACCTGTTCAAAACCTTTCTACAACCTAAAATGTTACTTGGGGATAGGCATTGGCCCGGTTTCTGAGTTGAGAATTTTGCTAAGCAAATGGGTAAGTATCGTCCTGTCTCTGCAGATTTCTCATAAAAGAGCGCGACAGAGCGATACGTAAGTATTTGCTTAGTAAAATTATCAACTCGGAAACCGGGCCATTGTATAGTTGCTTTTTACTGACGCGCTAAAATTTTCAAGTCTAGAGAAAACTTTGCGGTGTTTGTTGCAACCTTTTGGTGTTACCGTGAAAGTTTCACCGTCCTTTTTCATGGCGTTAACAGAGGGGCCAGTTTTGATATCGCGTCTTTGGATAAGGTTAACGCTTGTGGCTTGGGCGGGTTTATTGTGTCGGGGGGTGCATTGTATGGCGATATGTCGCGCGACTGCACCGCGCTGCGGCTGATCTGGGTCCCGGCGGATCGATGTCGGTGCTCGTTAGAGTCTCGGCCTAGCGTGCTGCTTACCTCGAGCTGCGGCAGAGGAATCGCAGGGCTGAATTCATCACACGAGTCACGTTTCAACACACCGATAAGTTGATGGAACAAATCTGCCGAAGGATCACTCACTAGTTGACCGATTCCCCAAAAGTATCGAGCTATTGAAGAATCCATCATACATTGGTTTCAGGTTGAGTTTTTGACCGTAGCAAACACTTCGGCATCTTGTTTCTGCTGTTGTTGGAGAGGAAAGTGAACTTGCTCACTATGACAATTTGTTACTTATGACGCAACGACGGATTACAACGACATGTCAACGTGCCTATGGTACAAAAAGTATAATATGCTGAAATTACCTACAAAAAAAAAACCTTTTTGATGGTCTAATTTTTTCTGCCTCTACATGCACGCACCACGCGTTCTTGAGTCTTTAGAGTATCTTCCACCTAAGATACAGCACTTGTACAATAAGTAATTAAACTGTTCCCGAACTTGGAGTGGAAGTTTCCATCCCCGTCTGCAATATCTAATTAAAACAATGTTAATTGAAAATACATTTACGCAAGTAGAAGTACAAAGTTCCACTTGAGCAAACTGCAAACAATAATTTTATTATTAAGGCCAAAACTACCCTTCTGAACCTGTTACCGCCTAATTGCCAAAAGTTTCCTGTTGCCAGCGCCATTGTTTCCGGCTTTCTGGTCGACAATGGGGCTAAGTGAGCGCCGATGTTTCTGATTCTGTAGGAATGGGTAGATCGCGATCAGGAAATATAAAGACCACGAGACAGCAATCAATCTGTATCTAGTCTCACAAATGTGTCTTTAAGGGTAGACGATAGCAACGTGGCGGGAAATTCAAAAATTTCACAGTTTTTTACATTTTGTAGCTAAGCTGAGCTATTTTTGTTCAGCGATCTTTCGTTCGCGGCAATAACATAGTATTCTTTTCATTATTGTAAACAACAAAAAAACAATAATTCAGCCGATTAAGTGTTCTGGTCTACTACAAGTTATTTGGGCAGTGCCACTGCTTCGTAGACCAGAACACATAATCGGCTGAATTATTGTTGTTTTATTGTTTACAATAATGAAAATAATACCATGTTATTGCCGCGAACGAAAAATCACTGAACAAAAATAGCTCAGTTTATCTACAAAATGTAAAAACTGTGAAAATTTTGAATTTCCCGCCACGTTGCTATCGTCAAACCTTAAATGAACTATTGCTACTTTTGGGTTACTGCGCGACTCCGTAATTTCATCGCGCTTTCAATCTTTTATATTTATCTAAAGCCGGCTACACACGGCCCCTAAATCAGTGGCGATATCGGGACAAAAATCGTGAGCTCTCCCGAACTAATTTCTGTGTTGGTACGATTTGCCTACACACGAGGCGATCTAGGTAGCTATCTAGGGTGCTCCCCACCACTTCCCCGATATTGCCTCTGATTTTAGGGCCGTGTCTAGCCGGTTTAACTGTATCTCTATTAATAAGGGTGGATGTCAGTCGGCGATCGATCGACTAGCAAGCATGAACACATGAATCTAAGAGTTTTTGTGCCGAGCTAGAATAGAACTAAGTGTCAGTGCAAATGAAAATATAGGATAGATAAAAGATATACGAATCGCAGAACCAAAAGATACAAGATCTTAACGTCACAGAAACATTTAATTTTAGCGCAGGTCTAGATTTGAGCGCTTATTCACTCCCGAGATCCTTCCGCGGGATATTGTAATGCAAATTAAGGACTAGGTGTGTCAAAGCCACTTCACCTCCAGACTTCCTGAAAAGGCAGCGACTGTCTTGCAGATTAAACTTTATGGTAACAATTAATTTGCTAAGCTATTTGTATTGTAAATCGACTCGTTACTTACCCTTTATTCCGCGCTTTGTAAGAGCTACCGGGGCACCGCGCGTTAAATCTGGTAGAGCAGGGGGTTACCCTTGACGCCATTGCGTTCGTATTGACAAAGTTTAAAAAATAATTTCTCTTTTACATAGCATAGTCATCCTTTGATTTTATATACTTCGTAATGTTTATTCAAATATAATACTATTTTGTTTAATACCAATATAAAATGAGTCTTAATTCGTGAAATATTGAATTTTGCAAATTCCGCCATATTGAAAAGAATGCGTCAAGGGTAGAGGGGCTGGATTTATTGCTGACTTGTTTATGACGTTGGCCCAATGAATAATGCAAGTTTTTGACTTCGGGCGCTGACCGGAACCTGGTCAAAAATGAAAATAAAACATTTAGAATTCGATGTGTATCAGGAAAAAAGCTATTTGAAAATGGCCCTGTAATACGCAATTAAGTTTTATGCTCTAGCGCCCTCTTAGTTTTTATAATAAAAAAATAGCCTGAAAGAAATTAGAGCGATGCGTTTTTCGCGCCGAAAAAGGGGTTACTTTCAGCTGTTATTTACTTACATTATTACACTGTTTATTGGAGGTTAGGTAACTACCTTGGGAACATCAATAATGTGTTGTACTTGTCAGAAAAAAAAAGATTTTTGAAATACCTAATAAAATGTAGAAATGGCAGCTGAACTACGAAACATTTTGGGAAAATAGATCTATTACATTACAACTACAACTAGTAATACTCGCGAAATGACACGAACTCACGTAGACTCATGCAGCCGCATTGCCTCTCACTTTTCCCGCGCCCCGTCTCGCTCTGGGTGAAACAGCTATAGAAAACAGTGTTTCACGCGCTTGGCCGTCACTGAGTTCCCACGGTCCTGAAGGGGCCTCTTAAGACAGAGCAGCACAGACAGGTGCACTGAGCTGTAGGTAAATCTCCATATGGCCGGTCATGCTAAGCCAGCAAAATATACGGCAGTATACAAGGTGTTACAAAAGTACCTAACTCTTTTTACAGGGTATACCTACTGGTCAACAGGAGGTCAAATCTGTAAAAAAAGTTTAAAAAAACAATTTTATTTTATAAAATTCAAAATTGAAAAATTGTCATAACTTTTTTGTTTTTGTTATTAGCTCAAATTTAAAAATATGTTTGTGTGTGTAGGCGAATTTACATAGCTTTTAGTTAAAACATTGTGAAAGTCAATGAAAACAATATTTAAAAATACTTTTCTCCCGCCACATGGTTAACATTTTATCAATTTAAAAATTAACGGAACGTCATAGAGCAAAAAAAATATTTAGGTTGTGATCCCTATAACCGGGTGCTATGACCCTGTAAAAAGAGTTAGGTACTTTAGTAACACCTTGTATAATATTGAGATGTGAAAGCTGTGACAGTGGAATGGATCGAGTTATCGATGGTGTGTTATCAAGCCCGGGGAGATCTTGACTTTGTGCTCACGTCATGCCTCCAATGTTTATTAATTAAAATTGTAAAAAAAGATATAAAAGATAAAGGCAATGGATAATCACTTTCCTCTTTATTTTCCGACGGATGTGTAAGTCTATAAATAAAATGTAATTAAAGAAAGGATGACCTCCTTCGACCTATGTCGTCTGAGTTTCGCTTCGCAATGAGCCGTGTAACAAATAAAATGAATTCGACTCGAGCTGGGGGTAATAAATTTAACTCACAAAAAGTACCTAAACGAACATATCATGACTGTTATGTACACTCGATGCCTTTTGAACAGTGACGCAAAAGCGCTCGATCACTGAAAAAAAGCTGTCAGATATATAATGCCTATTCAAGAATGAAATAGCCGGTCAACCTACGAAAAAAGAAAACCATAGAATTCGCGCTTCGAACATATTTTGATTCTAAAACGGTACAAAAAAGATTACAGTCACTCAATTGATAGACACGTAACATTTAGCCAATTAAATTAGCACAAATCATAAAAGGCTCCTGATTGGTTCTCATTCAACACTGTGCCAGACCGTGATTGGCTGAAACACAGTGACATATACTTTAGTGCGTCACACCCACTCGTCGTTGGAGGTTTTCATGCGATAAGGAACCAGTCAAATTATACTTACGAAAATCCTGCTGATCTTCTCTAAGCTAAAAATATGTTTACGGTGGGACGATAGCAACGTGGCGGGAAATTCAAAAATTTCACAGTTTTTTTTACATTTTGTAGTTGAACTGAGATTTTAGTTTTTCAGCGATTTTTCGTTCGCGGCAATAACATAGTATTCTTTTCATTATTGTAAACAACAAAACCACAATATTTCAGCCGATTATGTGTTCTGGTGTACGAAGCAGTGGCGCTGCCCAAAAAGAATAAACTAGTTTCGCCTAGGCCAAACTAGTTTATTCGAACGTCGTAAGGATAAACCGGTTTGTCCTAGGCCAAACTAGTCTAGCCGAAGCTCGTAAGGAGAAACCAGTTTAGCCTAGGCCAATCTAGTCTGGCCTAGCAAGAATATGTAAGCTTCAGGATAAACTAGTATGGCCTAGTCCGAGCTGATATTGACGAATGATTAGGTATGAATGTTACCATATCTCGTAAACTAAGAGGTTTAGCGCAAAAATTACCCCTTAATAACCCCGGAACCAAGCCTTTTACTTCTATACGTGTTCTAAAAGCCGACATACAGGGTGTTAAACATACAGGGTATTCCTGAAAGTGTGACAGACAGTCGAAAAATATTGAAAACAAAGGTTAGGTCAGTACTGGTCAAACTGGTTTCTCCATATTTAAGTAGGGGTAATACAGATTCTACTTATTTATGCTAGCCTAGTACTTTTTCTTAAAATTAACAAACCCGCCGTAATTATCTGAACAGTAGGGAACGAATTTAGAGGCCGAATTTGAAAAAGTCTACATTCAAAAAGTCTACGGTATGTCCGGTTTTGTCCGGTTTAAATGACAATTCGTAAACAAAAAGAGGTATGTCAGTGTGTCGCCAACCAAACCTACTGACCTAGCCTTTGTTTTAAATATTTTTCGACTGTCTGTCACACTTTCAGGAATACCCTGTATGTTTAACACCCTGTATGTCGGTTTTTAGAACACGTATAGAAGTAAAAGGCTTGGTTCCGGGGTTAATAAGGGGTTCGAAAATTTCGTTATTTTTGCGCTAAACCTCATAGTTTACGAGATATGGTAACATTAATACCTAATAATTCGTCAATATCAGCTCGGGCTGGGCCATACTAGTTTATCCTGAAGCTTACATATTCTTGCTAGGCCAGACTAGATTGGCCTAGGCTAAACTGGTTTCTCCTTAAGAGCTTCGGCTAGACCAGTTTGGCCTAGGACATACCGGTTTATTCATACGACGTTCGGATAAACTAGTTTGGCAGCGAAACTAGTTTATCCTTAAATCGGGTTTGGCCGGTAACATATACATAGTTTAACACATCCAACTTTTCATTCGTCTGTCGATGTCATTCGTCTGTCGAAAATTGACAGACGAATGACATAATCGACAGACGAATGACATAGTCGACAGACGTATGACATAGTCGACAGACGTATGAAATAGAAGTAGAAAGGTAAAAAGTGACACTTCATAACAGATATCTACGAATGTCTATAACTACTAAATAACAATAATCTATCGATATCTGTGCTAAATTCTCTTTGGTTTGACCAGTATGTACTTAACACAACATCAACACAAAAACGTATGAAGTGACAGTTTTCAAACCTACTAAGAAATTCCTAAGGCGTCCCAACTAATTATTTTTATTTTTCTTAGTGGTTTGGGGTAATTACTTATAGTTTTGCACAACACAATCCAATGAAAATTAAAAGTGAAAATCAAATCTGTAAGTTGGAATAATAATATAATTTAATACAGTAAGTTATGTAGGTACATATCGTACCTGCTTCATTTGGCATAATACCATCCCTATAGACAAAATGTGATTATTATTTTTAAGGTTTTATTGAAGTTATCGGTGTACTTACACGTGAAAAGTGATTCCAGTATCTTTACGGCGACAATCTGTGTGATTTTTACACCACTTCACAACACATGAAGGCATTTTTACGAAAATCTTGTTCTAGAGAACTCGATCAGCTGTCCACGGTTGTCACGACCGAACTGAAACTGCTCTGTGGTACAGTTTTTATGCCCCGCCCGGGGGGACAGTTTTCATAGTGTCAGAAACGAGCATAAGTTATTATTCTATGGTTTTCTTTTTTCGTAGCGGTCAACATTAAAATTTATATGTAGCTACTACATTGATTACACAGCCCGCAAGCTTCGGTACAAATATTCATTACTTGTATTTTTTAAGATACACCTACGTGTATTAATACAGGGTGTTAAAAGACCGCCAACAGACCCGAAAGCCACGCATACTGGACACCAAAAGAAAGTACTTTTTCGATAAATTATTGCTGGGAAATGATTTTGGTTTTTTAGGTTATAATTTTGAAAAATATTTTATTACGCAATGGACGTGTAACGCACGGAAGTCATATTGCGCAAGCGTAGATATAAGTTTATGTTACTTAAGCTTGAAGTGTCGATGTTTAGAATACATTGCGGGTTGCAATTTTAACGTCGTTTTTTGTAAGAAATATTCATAATTTTGTTATGGCTTCTTGAGAAGGTATGTTAAGAACTAGATACTGAATACATTTCTGCAAAAAAAAAGTTTTGAAAAGTCCGACTTTGAACCTCATTATCTCGGAAACCGTTGATTTCCCAGGCATAGTTCCTTGGGCAAAAATGTTCATTATGACGAGGACAATACGTGGTTTCCCGCTTTGTTGGCGGTCTTTTAACACCCTGTATACAAGTGTATATTAATAACAAGCCAGGACATTTTTTTCCTTGCCGATTTTCTTCCTACCTTCTATAAAAGAACTCGAAGAAGAGGTTTTTAATTAGTGAAAGAGTAGACTAACGGGCCTTTGATAACGCTTATAAAAAAGTTTTGAAATAGAGACTGGGTTTCTTTCAAGGGGAACAATTATGTTTGCGAGTTTATTTATTCTGGGTGTCTCTTGGGAAGGGGTTTAGGTAAGATTTATGTAAGTGACCGCAGTATGGCTGAATTTTAATACAGTGTTACGACGTGGCAGAAACAAGGAGATTTCTTTGTCTGAATTCTAAGAATATTTTCACACTAAAGCTGGTTTTAAGAATAGGAATAATTTATTTTGCCATATAAGTTCGAATTTAGATCACAATTTTACTACACATTAAAAAATAAAAAAATCTCAGCAGAGAATGAATTCCGTTCTTGTTTGATTTTGACTGCTTTGTTCTTATTTTTAGAGAAGTGAGTGCCGACCCAGGGGTATGCGGGGTAGGTACGCGGGAACCTTCAGTGTTTTGTATTAACTTAATCAAGTCAATATTTGGGCCGATCTCCTTCTAATTGCCGATTCGTTCAAAGACTCTATTAATTTCAGTACCTTTTGTTTCCGAAATCCTTATAAATATACCTAGATATAATTTAGAATTAATATACCTAGATATGATTGAATTTTAAGCTTCGACGAAATTGCAATGAAGCGTAGTGCTCAGTTATACGGGCTTACCTACCTAACTCACAGCACGAGTTCCATTAATTGAAATTTCATATAACCGACGGGAAAATTAGGGGCCACATCTCACTTACAATAATAGAGGTGCTAAAATCTGTTCAATATGGAAGACGGGAGAGATCCCATCCGTCTCGTAATCTCGTCTATAAGCGATAGAAAGCCTCAGAATGATAGGGCTGCATTATTAGTGCGGGTGCCTAATACAAGGGCCCTGTTGCACGTACGCGACAAGTCGACTTATTTGTGGGAAATTGACTTATTTGTCGGATTGTCAAGTAAACGGTGTTGCACAAACATTACAAATAAGTCAGACTGCGACAGGTGAATTATTGACAAATTGTCAGGACTTGACAAGCGTTGCACAAAGCTCGACAATTGTAAAAAACCATGGTAGGATTCACCGACAATTGTATTCGACAAACTGGTCATAGTAAGTGACAAATTTGTCAGCTCTCGACATATGCATAGTCACCTGTCGGAATTGTCTGACAATTTCACAAATATGTCGAGTCGTCTTGACAATTTATGGTTGCACAAAGCAAATCCGACAAGTTTTTCACGACAATTTGTTACTTTTTGCCTGTCGCGTAAAATCTTTTGTGCAACAGAAATATGTCAAGTTGTCGCGACAATTCGACAAATTTGTCAATTTTCCACCAAGACTTATTTGTCGCTCGAAATCTTTGTGCAACAGAAACTTGTCAAATTGTCGGATTGTCACCTATCGCCTGTCACCTGTCGTTGTCACATTCATGCAACAGGGGCCTAAACTATATAAGAGGTGTGTTAAAGAACTATTCTGTGTTAATAATTGACAAGTCATGCAAAATAATGTAGGTGCTACGTAATAAATAACCCTAGATTATTTTCATTTACGTCGCAATAAATAGGTCAAACATAATATAATTTTGAGTATCTACCTACCTACTGCCTATCTATAAAAGTATCTAGATTTAACGCACGGTGCCCCATACATTCAAAATGAATTTTCCCAGGTTGGTAGCTCTTACAAAGCGCGGCATAAGAGGTAAATATCGAGTTATTAGGTAGATTGATTTTTACTTGCGCTAAGAGATGTATATGACACTGCCGGGTTACGTAATCAGAAGAAATGTTACTTTACTTATTTGTAAGTATATTTTTTCTTTCGAGTGGCCATTTAGTAGAAAGGGATATTTCTAGCTTTTCAGTTCTGGATTTTTATCTTTTCATTTCATTTTATCAAAGTCGCAGCTCACCACTTTTCTTGCGGGTGTCTGGGTTTATAGACACCAGTCAAACCTCTGGGTTGTAGACTCGCCAAGTGTGTGAACCAATGACAAGAAAACAAAAAGGTCTAGGCCTAGACAGAAAAGCAAAGCGGCTTCTTCAATATCAAACAACTCCGAATCATATCACTTCAGGGGCCTTAGCCTGTAACGCAATGGCGTATTGATGGCATCCCAGCAGAAGGACAAAACCGGAGTTTCATCGTTTTTCTCCTACACCCAGAGAACTAATCCTCTATAATTAGAATCAGAATATTCTTTGCTGTACTACAAAAACATTAAAAGGACCGACATCATTAATAAATCGTTATTGAAGTTGTCAACTGGGAGCCCATTTTGGCACCGTTGCGTTACATACTAAGGCCCCAGAGCATATCACCAATCACCATTGACTACACGTCACATCATGAGTCCAATATTGGTGAAGATTTCATACGACGCGAGTGTGTTTTCCATTTCACTGTGTTTGTGGAGCAACACGTATCGTCTCGTTGATAAAAATAAACATCTTATAGCGGCCAGTCGGAGAATATATTTTCGTGTAATCTGACAACGTGTATAGAGAAAAACAAAGTGTCAGAACGAATGAGAGGTGGCCGCTAGCCGACCAAGCAGTAAATTGAGTCATTGATAACGCGAGCCTACCGATCGTTTGAGCCGATATTGAGTCATGGCCCGATATATGAAAATGCTGCTACGAAAAGAGGGGAGCCTAAATGTCACAAGTCACAACATAAACTTCTTGGCTATAGGCGTCCCTAAATGTAGGCGAACTTACCTTAGTTCTATAGTATTTGGTATTTAGTAGAACTGAGCAGAAATGAAATTCGGGAAATGGCAGACTATACATATACAATGGTTCTGTCTGTACCATATTTTCTCATGATTTGGTTCATCTTTTTTTTTGAAGCACTAATAGTAGAGGCGATCTAAGCAAAAAACTGGTGTTACCTGGAAATACTTCCTACAAATACGGGGATTGTTTTTTTAGTTCTTTGTTAGTCCCTGTATGACATACTTAAAGTCTAGAAAAATCACTCAATAGCCACACACTCAATCAACACACTTAATTGCCGCTCCGCAGCGTCTATTTTTATTTTAACAATATTAACACAGTTTTCATAGAACAAGATAGGAACGACTTTGACAGTGTACTAGGTAGGTACTACTCCATTGATCACCCACCAGGATCCACCCGTCAGCGACATCAGCCCCTTGTAAACAGTTTGAAATGAATATTCGATGTAGAGACAAACAGAATGATTCAATACTAATAACTAGTAGAGATGGAAACGAGATTGAAACGAAATTCGCAAAGTTCGATGTTGTGATTGAGCATCCATTCAAACATTCGAGCCTGCGAATTTAATTTTCCATGAGTTTCGCGGTTAGTTCGTTAGGGTGTGTAAACAGAGGCATTTTTCCATTTCATGTCACGGATTTTCGCTTTATTCGTTTTTGCTTTCAAACTTACACTCAAATACATTTTTTTTCAACGTTACATGAAAAATATTATAATACTTGATTGCACAAGTAAGCACAAGCATCATATATTTTTAAATCCATATTCAGTTTTTTACCCGACTACGCGAAGCAAAAAGGAGGGTTATGATTTTAGCAGCGTATGTATGTATGTATGTATGTGTGTATGTATGTGGGTATGTATGTGTTGTGGGTATGTTTGTGTGTTCATCTGTTCCCTCGCAGAGCCTAAGCTACTAGGACGATTTGAAAAAAAAAACCAAGATGGCCGCTGTGCTGCGCCCTAAAGTGGTGGACCTAAAAATAAAAATTATCGAATAACATCGTCATGGATATCAAATGAAAGGGCTTTAAAAGATAATTAATCGTAGTCGGAGGACACCACATTCGTATTTGATATAGGTAACGATGGCCTCCGACTACGATTAATTATCTATGAGTCTATTTTATGGATAAGCAGGTCTTGTTTTAAGCCTTTTAGGTGTCGGGTTTTAGTTTTTAACTTTTATTTTTTTTTACATTAACAACTTAGGACTTAGGCCTTTGTAACACCTTCACTCACACTAGATGGGTGAAGTGACCACTTTAAGCATTAAGTAACTAATGTTTTTTATTGGTTAACTGCCGATTTCTGAATTGAGAAATTCGCTAAGCAAGCACTTCAATATCGTTCTGTCTATGCTGATTTCTCACAAAAGAACATGGCACAACGATATTTAAGTATTTATTCAGAAACCGGGCCAGTATTTCAAGGACGATAATTAAATGAAAACTATGCTAACGGGATAAAATAACTTTAGTAACTTTTAATGATTCGCAATATTCACACATAATTTACCAAAAAGGTAATAAACATGACGATCCGACTTTTACCTACTAAACGTATCGCGATTCGACCCATTTCAAACCAAAATAAACCTTGATTCTCTGTTATTTTTGATAATTTTGTAATAATAAAACCAATGGAGGAAGGTTCTTTGAGTGCTTCGAGTGGAATACTAACAATGCTCTGGCACGAGACAAGTATGAATTAGCCGTGCCCACTTGTATCGCATCAGGGAATAATTACGAATTCCGAGTGTACGCTAAGTCCCCTTAATGTTATTCAGCAGAGAGCCCAAGTTAATCATATAATTTGTGAGGGACAGAAATAATTAAGACTGTAACTCAATCTTGTACGGTAGGTGGGTCCGTCGTGATGTGCGTGGCGTAGTTTACTTGTCTAAGTATTGTACTGGCGGGCGCCTAGCTTGACGGACTGACAGGGGATATTGTACTCTTGAAAGTGTTCGTGAACCCTACTAGCATTTTCATGTTAACTCTAGTGGATATAGGACTACATAGGTGCTTGTCAAGTGCTTTCTAGAAAAAAACACGTAAGTACTTTGCTTTTAATAAAGTATCAAGTTACCAAAAGGTATCCAAAACAGAGTAGGTACCTACTTACCCACACGTCTACGATCTCGATTGTTAATGTTTCAGAGAATCAAAACACGTTTATTTTCGTCTTCAAAGTAAATCACTTTTCATCGAGATTCAAATTAGGCTTCTCGGAGTTTAAGAGGTGTTGTATTTTCTGTGAAACGTTTAAATACACCGGGTATTAGCTCGGATTACCTACCTACTCAGTAAACATATTCTTGTTAAATTATGTAAGTCTAGGTACCTTATACTCAATGTTGCCAGGCCTCCATAAATTTAAGGTCCAACGATAGCAGCGTGGCTGGAAAGCAGTTTTTTAAATTTTGAAGCTAAATTGAGCTATTTTTGTTCACCGATTTTGTTTGACGGCAGCAATTTTCATTATTGTAAGTAAACAAAAGAACAACATTTTGTATTTCGTAAACGGTTAAACTTACTTGTAATATGTCGGTGTAGCCGACTAGTTAAAAGTTTAAGAAGTTTAACAGAACAACAATAATTTAATTAAGGTTGGACGATAGTAGCGTGGCGGAAAATTCAAAATTTTCACAGTTTTTTAAATTTTGAAACTAAACTGAGCAGCTACATAGAGTGCTTACTGTCACTGTCACTGAAAGCGATAAGTTGAATAAACAACCTTACTACTATAGTATTAGGATACATGACAGACGTCCGGCAGACGTCCGGGACAGCTTATTCGCACTCGTGGTAGCTACTCAGAGCTATTTTTGTTCAGCGATTTTTCGTTCGCGGCAATATATTATGGTATGGAATATGGCTGGGATACAAATCGTTCGTTGCAAACTTTACTTTGTATCTACAGGGTGCACTCTAAGTCGATAGCGGAACTTTAAGTAGGCTGTCTACTGATCAATACAAACAACTTGTACTAGGTGGCGACAAAAATGGAGCGAAAAAAATATCAGCTGTTTCATACTTTTGGCGCAGTACTGAGTCGACCTTTTGTATGGAACAGCTGATATTTTTTTCACTCCATTTTTTTCGCTACCTAGTACAAGTTGTTTGTATTGATCAGTAGATAGCCTACTTAAAGTTTCGCTATCAACTTAGAGTGCACCCTGTAGGTAAAAGTTCTCACGATGTTATGAATTTTCACGATCTCCCGACCCCCAAGTCTCTACCTATCGCATAATAATATTGAAAATCAAGAAGTGCACCTGTTTCGTATCCTGTAATAAGTAGTAGTTCTTCTATTTTACCTTTACTCATGATTACGTAATTTCAGCTTATTTTATACTACAAAAGCTACCTAAGTCAGTAGAGTTTATCTCGAATGTAAAAGTTAGACATTGATGGATTTGTTGAGAATGTTTGAGGCAGTTACTGTTCTCTACTGATAGTTTACTTAAACCGACCGCCGTGGCCTAATATCTCAAGTGTCGATAGGAGGGTTGGGTATGAGTGGGGAACTCGGGATGCTTGGCATGCCAGAAAAAAAGGTTTTTTTAACTCGGACCCTTCGACGCGCCCCGGTTTTCACGTCGGCAATTTGACGTTGAAATACCTTATAAAATAAACCTTTATTTAAAGGATAGTACTTCCCTACCATGCTTATTGTAATAAAAGAGTGATGCTGACGTAACTAGTCGAACATCTACACACTAGGGGGTACGGTAGATACATTATCGCAACACAACTTTCCTTTACAGCTGATAATGTATGCCAGTCGGGAACGTTCGATGTGCGGTTGTGGATCTACAATTTGCCGAAATTGGGTTACCCGAGTTTGGGAGTTGTATCCACCGATCCCGGGATCAGATGGATGTCTCCACGGATCCCACCGAGTTGACTCCACCGATCCCGGGATCAGTGGAAACATCAAAATTAAGTTAATGTTTGTATCCTGTGATCCCGGGATCGGTGGAGACAACAAAATAAATATATTTTTGTGGAAACTGATCACGCTGTACAGAAAGAAAAAAGATCACGGATGGAAAAAATTTCTTCCGCGAGTTTTTTCCGGAGTTTTACAAGAAAACATATTTGATGGAAAACTACACACGTCAGCACTGAACATACACTTTGGTTGTAAAGTGTCGCCCGTAACGTAACCGATACTAGGTCTACATAAAGTCGTAGGTGCCTTAGGCTCGATGCCTCAGGGTTCACATCATATGATGTGAGAGGTTGCCTTGCTTTGCCAATAATGGTGCCGAACTGCATGCCGAGTCCGACCTACTCAGCGGCGACCTACGGCGCGCGCCGTGCGCGTGCTGGCTGCGGGTGAGGCGGCCGAAGACAATGACAACTGAACCTTCTTTTGTTTTTTTGCTGAACCTTCTACTGGAAACATGCATCCACGAGCCACTCGCAGAGTACCGAAGCACAAGCTAAGGCGGCAAGACCTACCGCACATAGGTCCCGGCACTCGGTTTCGATCGTTTGTTGGACTTAGTGTGCCCTTTTCATGACCTAAGCTGTCGGTAAAAGGGCCACTATAATAAAAAAGGTAGTCTGGAGAGGGAAGTGAACCTTCTACTGTTTTTGTTTTCTGATTTGGAATGTAAATAAAGAAATACATCGAACCAATAGTTATTTGTCATGCAGGAATGCAAAATTATTGTTCGCGGCGAGTGCTTGAATTGAATACCGAGCTAGCGAAGGTTTCTAAAATTGAACCACGAGCGTAGCAAGTGATTCAAAAAAGATACCTGTGCATAGCAAGGTATTCAGAAGCCGAGACGCAATTCATATTGCATTCGTGCGAAACACAAAACTTTTCATCTCACAGAAGCAAGGAAATGATTTTGTTAGCCATGCGAGACAACTAATAGACATAGGTACCTACATAGAGGTTAGTGAAATGAGTTTCCTACTTCTTTGCTTCTTTATAAAGGAGAATGTGGCGTTGCCTAGCAACGGGTTGTTGATTACAAATCGTGTCTTCTTGAAATGTCATAAAATCAACAACCCGTTGCTAGGCAACGCTACAAGTTGAAGGAGTTTCTCTTTTTTTTTTATTAGAACGTCGAGTTCAAATATTTAAGCGCACAAAAAAAAGTATTTTCTACTATCGCATGTTTAAAGTAACAGCGTACTTTCCGAGCATGGGAGATCAAAAATATATTTCTCGTGACAGATGGATATGATGCGTACTACATGAGTTAGAAAATAGCACTATTACTGTTGGACGCTGCAGCGCGCTGCCTCGAAAAATTTAGAAAATAAGTAGTTAGATTATGTACACGATCTTGATGAAGTTTTGTTTTAATTTTAATTTTGTATGTAATTTTTGTTCGCCTACCTATAAATCTTCGATTCCCATGGTCCACACTTAATTTTGATATTAAGCTAAAAAGAACAAGGCCTACCTACATAAAGACGTAGGTGCCTACACTGCTCACATTATACCATTGGGCTGTGGTTGGTTATTTCTAAGAAATGAATGATACGAAATGAATGAATGACGTAAACGCCTACGAATTTATGCAAGCCTAGTACTTTTCCATCAAATATCTTTTCTTGCGAAACTCGGGAAAAAACTCGCAGAAGAAAATTTGTTCATCCGTGTTTTTTTTTCTTTCTGTACAGCGTGATCAGTTTCCACAAAAATATATTTATTTTGTTGTCTCCACCGATCCCGGGATCACAGGATACAAACATTAACTTAAATTTGATGTTTCCACTGATCCCGGGATCGGTGGAGACAACTCGGCGGGATCCGTGGAGACATCCATCTGATCCCGGGATCGGTGGATACAACTCCCGAGTTTGAGATTAAGTATTTTTAGCTTCGACACAGTGTAGAGTTCGTCGTGCTAGTTCAAACACAATTAGGTGGCGCCTAGCTACGGCGGCGGCGACAGTCAGCTGAATTAATTTGGTGAAGGCAAGACTGGACAGAACTTAGTGCACTTGTGTTTATATCCTTCGTTAGAGTTCTCTTCGCTTTGGGCGCCTTGCCCCGATAGCTCAACATCCGCATAGATCTCCTCGACCACTGTCCCACTCTTATCTAGTAGTTGAACGTAGTGGGGCCTTGATTACGTATCTTGCAGTTAGTAAGCTAGAAGCAATTTTCGCTATCAAACCGATAAGAGGCAGCCTTTATGCTTATATTATGGATGTTTAAGTATTTTTCTAGCGATAGGCCGATTTTAACCAAGGTATGATTGGATTTGTCGTAGAACATCAACTGTTTATAATCTCTGGGATCTTTGGAGGAATTAAATTAATTTTATTGTAAGTGACGTTAAAGCTACCTTAATCATAGGTAGGAATTAGGTCTTCACATAAAGATAAGTTGATGAGTGGCAGATCGGGTAATGTGACCGCGTGGTCCCAGAAAATTGTTCGCCCGTAGTCATTAGCTTTTTACATTAGCATAGAAAACTCATTTATATGTTAAATTGAGATTTATTTTTGGGGTTAGTACGCCAGACAACTTAAACGATAATTACGAGAAGTAATAACATACATTTGAACAAATTATGTTTATCCACCTACGTAGGTATTAGGTAGATATTCATACTAAAGTAGAGTCATCATTCGCTGTCCATCCGTCCGTGTATCTGTCACCTTTGTTGTTTTGTGAAATTGTACACATGACAGCACGTCAGAGTGTACACAATTGTTGCAAAGTGGCCCGTAGCCGTAACGTAACCGAGAAGAGTGCTAGCGTGTAAAGGTGGACATGCTGTCGTGTGTACTGTATGTAACATTTTATAGAAATTAGGTACTTTAAAAATAATAATATGGACGAATATCGATATGGATAACATATTATGGATAAAACTAATAGTTCCTTGTAAGACTGCGGAACTCTAAAATGAAATAGAGTTAATAAATCTATGATTGTTGCAAATTATAGAGATTATCTAAAAACTAAGCACTGATTAAAGCAAACAAATAATACGAGAGTAAGATGTTTTTCTTTCTTCTAATAAGTCCTTTTTATGGTAGATCCAGCAAGATTGACTAAAACAGGTAGTAAGGTTAGTACACCTATTCAGAGATTGTAAAAATCCGCGAAATGTTTTTTTTTCGGCAAGCAGAAATAGGATGAGATGCCGTTAGCAGCAGTGTTGTGAGCGTTTCAATAAACAGTTTACGCTATGTGAGCGATTATACGTCAAGGCTCATTGCTGGCTGTTTGATTACCTATCGTAATTTATGATGCTGATGCAGATTTATAAAATGTTATAATGCAGTTTTCAGATTGATTTTTCAATCAAACCTCATAGTAGCAATAAATCAACCTCCCTTACATTTTAATATTCATTCGTAGGTATTCATCGGCTGATTTGACTCGTCACTTTTAGATTATTAGCGCTTCGTTGAGCCATTCCGTCTGTATGAGCACTTGATTCTTTAGACACTCCTGTCACTCTATTATTAGACAACTTACTTAGTGACAAAGTTGTAGGAATAACTCAGACTGACTATTGTCTGTCTCTGGAGGATAAAGCTCTAACCCTGCAGGGCTCAAACCTGCATCATATTGGATAGGTACCTACCTACTAAACTTACCGCGATTCGACCCGTTGCAAACCAAACTTATTATATTGGATGATCACAAATTAGCAAATAGGAAGTCGATATAGCAGAGCAGCCCCTCTACTCTTGACATATTTTTTCAATACGGCCGCAATAAGGCGCAATTTTCAAATTTTAATATTTTACAAATTAAGACGCATTTTTGTTTTTATTGAATAAACAGCCTTACCTTTGAATAAACATTACAAAGTATTTAAAATCAAAGCATTAATATGCGAATTCAAAGAGAAATTAATTTTAAAACTTTTTCAATTTGATCGCAATAGCGTCAAGGGTAACCCCTTGCTGTCAAGCAGTACCACTGGCACTAGAATAGTTTTCGATTGCTTTTTAGCGCTACTTTCTATGAGAAGGAAGGTAATTAGTAACCACATAATATTAGGAATTATTTTCCATAGCAGGAAGCCCAGTCCCATGCTGAGCAGAGCAGCTACGCAGAGCAGAGATCGGGGTCCTTACTGTCACTGTCACTGAAAGTGATAAGTTGGATAAACAACCTTACTACTATAGTATTAGGATACATGACAGACGTTCGGCAGACGTCCGGCACAGCTTTTTCGCACTCGTGGTAGCTACTCTGGGCTTACCTAGGACATCTATTGGACATCCAGTACGCGTATTTCCGTTCCCGTGTTGAATTCGTCCCCTCGGCGTGACCAAATCAATACGGTTATGAAAATTTATTTATGTCCCGTGAGCGTATCGATTTCGTCCCCTCGGGTTGACGAATTCAATATGGTTATGGGCATTCTTAAATGCAAACGTTTCTTTGCAACGATGTATTTCACATTGACAAAAGCCTATGCTACTTATCTATGACATGTAAGTTAATATTTAATTTCAAATGATATAACGTTCATTTTTCTTCAACAAGGCAAAATAAGTTAGGAGAGGACAAGATCGATACGTTTAAGGACGAGCAAAACTATACAGGGTGTTAAAAGACCGCCAACAAAGCGGGAAACCACGTATTGTCCTCATCATAAGGAACATTTTTGCTCAAGGAACTATGCCTGGGAAATCAACGGTTTCCGAGATAATGAGGTTCAAAGTCGGACTTTTCAAAACTTTTTTTTCGCAGAAATGTATTCAGTATCAAGTTCTTAACATACCTCCTCAAGAAGCCATATCAAAATTATGAATATTTCTTACAAAAAACGACGTTAAAATTGCAACCCGCAATGTATTCTAAACATCGGCACTTCAAGCTTATGTAACATAAACTTATACCTACGTTTGCGCAATATGACTTCTGTGCGTTACTCGTCCATTGCGTGATAAAATATTTTTCAAAATTGTAACCTCAAAAATCAAAATCATTTCCCAGCAATAATTTATTGAAAAAGTACTTTGTTTCGGTGTCTAGTATGCGTGGCTTTCGGGTCTGTTGGCGGTCTTTTAACACCCTGTATAAAGAACACCATGAGCATATTGAATTCGTCCCCACCTGATGACGATTTCAATATGGTTACGGCGATTATTATGTATGACAATATTTACAGCATAACCCTATTGATTTCGTCAACCCGAGGGCACGAAATCGATACGCTCACGGGACATAAATTAATTTTCATAACCGTATTGATTTGGTCACGCCGAGGGGACGAATTCAACACGGGAACGGAAATACGCATCCAGTACTATTAGTCGCGGCATGAAAACAACAGTCTTTCAAAAGGGTGCAAAGCACAAAGGTATTGGAAATTGTAAATAAGGTTTTGGTTGCGCTTGAGGCACTTGAAATATGGACACGATTTATCATCGGCTCTGATAGCCAGCTATAAATCCACAACGTGCCTCCCCAACGAACGGATTTATTTTGCCACTCGGACATAATTAAATTATTAGATAACAAAATAAGTAAGTAGGTAATTTAATTGACTATTTGAGATTTATTACGAGAGAATTTGTCACTGGCCGTAATACAATCGGAGTAATTCGGTTTGCTTGCAACAAATCAATTGCATTAGCAAGGAATTTGGGACAAGGTATTAGTGAATTAACGCAACATCCACAAAATACATTATACATTATAATAACAGACATATCGAAACAAAGGGTTACTGGTTTGACCTACAGAACCCTAAAAAGAAAATTAATGACTGTGAACCTTTTACCGTTTTAAGTAATTAATGTGAACGCTATCGTGTTGTAAATGAAATGGGGCGGAAATTATTCCCCTGAGTGAAAGCAAAAAATAAAGTCGCGAATTCAGGGCACCGGATGACTCGGAACACCCGCATTTTGTTCAATTAACCTTGATATAATCCTACGAAATATGTCCGACTTGTCCGACGGTTATTCGCGCTTGAAACATGTTTTAGTTCCAAGCTTCATATTCACAAAAGGTGATAATCCTGTTTTCGCAAATTGGGCCACTCGAATGAAAAATTTCGCTCTGCCCATTGTGACACGTGTTGATAAATCTAATTTACACTCTGACCTTCTAATTCTGATTCTAATTAGCGCACAAATTGAATCTGTACTGTACTCATTATAATTAAGATTATAACATAGCTTCATCACACCGCGCTGTAGCGCCGGCTGTGAGTTGATGACAAAAAGCTGACCTAACTCTTAAACTAAAAAAAATATCGGAAAACCAAGAAAGGCTTTCATACTTTTTGGGATTATGTGAAATACATTTTCAGTAAAAAACATGATGACAATAGGTAGGTACCTTCGCTATAAAGTCAATTTACATAGGCACACTAGCGAGGAGAATAAAAAAAGTTGCCGTTTTTAGCGGCGGCGGGAAGGCGGCGGGATATACATTCGTAGGGTCTAACATCTGGAATCTTGACCTTAGGTATTGAAAATAGTTGAGCCTAGGGATTTTCATTTAACGGCTCATTTTGGACGAGATTGGCGTTGGACCTATGCACAGCAGTGGGCTTTATTTATGGGCTGGATCCAAAAAGAATTGCATCCAAAAAGAAGTTTTTTTTTTCTCCATTGGCGACGCTAGTGGTGCCTCTACCTGGGCCTTAATGAGGTGTGAAAGGAGCGCTCTGCCGCACTCTCGCCCATAAAATAGAAAGATAAGAAAAATAGAAATAACAATTTTGCTTCCCCTAAATTATTATCCTATTTCGTTGAATTTGGTGTCAACGTTTTTTTTTATTTTATCTGTGAGCAGATTTCCTTATTTTGAAAAAAAAAAACATAAATTACTTGAAAGGAAAAAGTTTAGTCATAGGTAGATAAAAATCTACAAAAACGATTGATACCAAAATGAAAAAAAAAAAACAGATAATATTTAGGGGTAGCAAAATTGTAATTTCGTTTGTATGGGACTTAGGAGTGAGCGCGGTAAACAATGCGCACACCACCACACTAACTCGGGAAAATGTCCGCAGGCGAGCACGTACGTTTGTAGTGCATGTAGATTTGTCAGTTATCATAATTTAAATAAAAAAGGTGAATTCCAATACTGAGATACTGCTCCCCGAACGACAGGCAAACTTAAGTTATGTAGATTGTTGCGAACTTTAACTACAACATGGTTGATACCGATATGGGGTACCTTCATTCACTTCAGGCGTTCATAAAAATAACTCCTGTACCTAAAGGTAGAGCGGTGGTAGCCTAGTGGCAGAACAATGACCTCGGAAGCGAGAGACCCAGGTTCGATTTCCGGTGCGGGCATGTTGTACCTATGACTTTAATTTATTTTCAAAGTTACACACATATTTTGTGAATTTATAGTAGCAATAAATACCACTGGCTAACTGTGAAGGAAAACATTGTGAGGAAACCTGAGCGTATGATGAGGCATTACACCCTCAACGCGAAAATCGCCAATACGCATTGAGCACGCGTGGTGATTAAGCTCGAAATCTCTCTCTCTGAGAGAAGGCCTTTGCCCAGCTAGCTAGCTAGATGTACAATGTACAGGCTACATAAAAAAAAGCTTAACGGTACATGCCGTACATGTCGAATTTTCCTTTGTGAATTACGTAGCTCCTATCTCGTTTACTTAATGAAAAATCAGGGTGCGTCGCTGCTTAGTATTATTACTTGAGGTGCAAGATATACGAGTTCGTTAATTGTGATAAATATAAGATGTTATGAAAATTTATGAGATGTTTGGTTTCTTTTTGGGTCATCTGTTTATCGTAATAATCTTCATTAAGTTTATGTGTGTAGAGTCTATGTTTCAAAAAATGAATTCGGTACGCAAAGTTTTTTGTTCGAAAGTCCGTTTTTGGCTTAAACTTTATTGAGAAACTAATTTAAATATTTTTAATTTTGGTCCAGTAGTTTTGTTTTTATGCGCTAAAATGTTTTGTTCCTATGACCGCCAACAGTATGCAGACCGTCGCGTGACGTCATAAAACCGTATCTTTGAAACGTTGTAAAATCCAAACTACTGAACCAAAATAAAAAATATTTAAATTAGTTTCTCAATTTTGCCTTAAGATAAGATTAAGCCAATAACGGACTTTCGAACAAAAAACTTTGCCTACCGAATTATGTAAGTCGTAAACATCTAATCCAGATCCAATGCGAACCTATTGTTCTACCATTATGTTCAACCACGCACACCGCTCTCGTCCTACTTCACATATGCAATTTACTAAACACAATAAAACATTTTTTTCGATGAATAGTATGTACCTATCCACCATCGATCGAGCAAACACCCGTCCACTAGCGCGGCCAATGTAAACAAAAACATATCGTCTTTTTGGATTAGTTTTTTGCTAAAAACGGGCAGTCAAATGCCTAGGCTTATCTATTTTTACGAGATCTAAGACCTAGGTGAGACCAAATTTTTAGGCCTAGGCCTAATTTAGATCCTAGAAACAACGAATAAATAATGCCTAAGAAAAAATAATGCATAAGTTGTAGGATCTGGGATCTGGGATCTGGGACCTAGGCCTAATCTAGATCCTAGAAAGTTCGAATAAATAATGCACAAGAAAAAATAAAATGCATTGGTTGTAGGTTCTGGAATCTAGACCTTATAGGTCCGGACAGCTCGTTTTTATTTAGCAAAAAAGACATCCAAAAAAGATGATATGATTAGTTTTTGTCATTGGCGGTGCTAGTGTGCCTTGACCGTCGCCTTAAATAAAAAACAATCGAGGAATAGAGCGTTCACGCAATACAATGGTATTATAAGAACAGGGGCCTTAGCCTGTAACTCAATGGCATGTCGATGGCTTACCAGTAGAGGGACAAAACCGGGGTTTCCTCGTTTTTCTCCTACAACCAGAGAACTAATCCTCTAGCATTCGAATCAGAATATTCCTTGCTGTACCTACTACAAAAAAAAATGTAATGTTTTTGTTAAAAATTAAATGAGCATTAATAAATCGTAATTGAAGCCGTCAACCGGGAGCCCATTTTGGGACCATTGCATTACTAAGGTCCCGGTTTTAGCTGCTGCCCGATGTGGATACTTTATTTGGATATTCGGTCAATAAAGGAGTTGTAGAGTGTGCGAGCGGGGACCTAAACGATTTCTTCAACAAGTTTTCATTAGGGTGTGAAGTTGTGAACATACTAAAAGTCCCCTCCTCTAGGAGCTGAGCGCGAGGGCACCCTTAACAGGTTTCTGAAGAAATCCCTCAGCTCCTCGCTCGCGCACTCTTCAGCCCCTTATGAGTTTATGAGCCACTCGTTGCTTGGACTACAGTAGTTTGCCCCGAACTGTGAACCCGCGATGTTTCCCTTTTTACTAACACAATTCGCACAGGCGCGCGCGCATTGCATATACATTTTACAACCCCACATCTCGGCCGATTTGGCTTATGTTCGAACTTCAAAATTATTTTATTTTATTTATCCGCTTGCCAAATTTTATGATGATACAACCAAATTTACTCAAGTTATCGTCGAACGAACATTCATACACACAAACATACAAACGCCGGGTTCTTCAAGTAGACTCGAAGAACTTCGCTCGCCCGTTCATTCATCATGTCAACCAACGCCGAAGTTACGAATCTAAGTAAAGGTGGTCGGTCGGTACTCGGTCGGCCCAACTCCAACTAATCAATTACGGCAAGTTGGAAGTCAGTAGCGGATTTGGGGGTCGGGACAAAGGCTTATTTAAGGTGGGATGATAGCAGCGTGGCGGGAAATTCAAAAATTTCACAGTTTTTTACATTTTGTAGCTAAACTGAGCTATTTTTGTTCAGCGATTTTTCGTTCGCGGCAATAACATAGTATTCTAGTCTAGTATTCTATAGTAACATAATTTCCCGCCACGTTGCTATCGTCCACCTTAAACTGAAAATTGTGATTTGTCTCGCGCGTCTATAACCTACCTACACTTATGAAGGGATGCGAGTAAAAATTCACTATTTCAGTTATTTTTAATGCGCGCGCGCCAAACGAACAGCCTACGAAGTACATTTATGTCAGCTGGGTCAAGTCAAGCCCCCCAAATCAAAATCCTGGATCCATCACTGTTGGTAGCCAACTCCTTTTACACATTCGCGTACCTTTGTCTCTGTCTACCTACCTACTAATTTAATACTCCGTGTGTGACTTGCTTGTGTCGTAACGTAATCCTAAAGCACTTAAGTAAGTAATTGAGCAAATGGACGGCTAAAAAACTTTCCGAGATCTTATCTGTTAGTTGTTAGTTGCATGTAAAAGTCCATCCCATCCCAAGTTAGTGAAAAATGCCTGCTCTTTTTCACTAACGTGACAGTTCAACCTGGGGCCTTAGCCTGTAACACAATGGCGTCCCAGGTAAAAGGACAAAACCGGGATTTTTTCGTTGTTCTCAGTGAACTAATCCTCTAGAATTAGACTCATAATATTCTTTGCTGTACTACAAAAGCATTAAAAGGACCGACACTGGACCGACAGCATTAATAAATCGTAATTGAAACCGTCAACCGGGAGCCCATTTTGGCACCATTGCGTTACAGGCTAAGGCCCCTGTTATTTTACTAAGACAACGGGATAGACAGACAACTACGATGTA